>OY720457.1:26293669-26673669 GCA_963082715.1 Harpalus rubripes
ATATATATATATATATATATATATATATATATATATATATATATATATAGTGGTAGCATGAATAGTGATTAGAAGATAACAAGGAATGAGATGACTAGCAGTTTTTACCTCTGTCAATCGTTTATGGTCTATTTTAGAGAAAAATATCTCGAATAACTGTTATAGAAAAATTAATTATAGGTAATTTTTATTTGAAGTATTTTTTTCTAAAATAAAGCATAAACGATTGACAGAGTTAAATCGCTGCTAGTCATCTCCTCCCTAGACACCTAATCACCAGTCAAGCTACAACCCATTTGTTTAAATATATATTTTTTGAAATATATATATATATATATATATATATATATATATATATATATATATATATATATATATATATATATATATATATATATATATTTACGAGTATTAAATATATTTTTTTCAAATACATTTTTTTTAAATATATTTTTCTCAAATATATATTTTTTAAATAATTTCCTCAAGTATATGTAGGTATATATTATTTTTAAATATAATTTTTGAATATTTGTAAATAGGGTGCCTAGGATAACTTGTCCACCATGGGGATCTATAAGAGATACGAAGTCGGTTAGACATAAGTTGCCCCATTAAGAGACCATTTTAATAGTGTTTCCTTATTGCGAAAAAATGCATAGTTCACTATAGATATAGGCGAAAATGTAAATTCTGCATTTTTTATTTTTGCAAATAATTTTCAAGTGTGAAATGATACTGCATTTTAATTTACACATCTTTAGGCCACTTTTTATGTTTTTTCGAATGGCGATGCCCAATTTTTTTTATCGCTGTTGGGTTTCGAGATATCTATTATGTCGAAGATTTAATTTTTAAACGGACGCCATATTAGAAAGTGACACCATTGAAAAGGGATTTCTTTTAGCTTTCCAACGATGTATAACATGTTAACATGCTCATTTGTTTAATATTTTGAAAATGCAACAATTATTTAATTCATATGTTAAAAATAATGGTTGTTGCAATAAAACAATTGAAAAACAAAATTAAAAATAATAATTTGGAGATTTTCATTGATAATTTTCTTATTTAGATCTCAAAATTTTATAATTAATATTTTTATATTTAATATTTTTATATGTATACGTCATTTTAGGCAATGACATATTTATACCTAAAGATATTTGAAAATATTTCTATGCTATGTATATTAATAATATTAAAGAAACCGAAGAAAATAAACAATATTAAACAAATGATATAGTACCTGACAGATTATTTCACTTTTTTAATTGCTACAACCATTATTTATAACCTATGAATTGAATATTTGTTTCATTTTTGCAGTTCTAAACAAATGATCATAGATATATTTTTATAACACAAAACATATATGTACACATATTTTATTAGAGCTAACACACATACCACACACTGGGGTAGTTTTCGAATTTTAGATTTTTTTATAGCATATTATAATATTTTTACATCTAAAGCGTTTTTACTTTTATATTTTATAGAATTTAAAAAAATGCCGGAGAAAAAAATGCTTAAATTTTGCAATATTTTCTTCATGCCATTCCGGCGTACATATCAACTATGTGCGACTTAGGTCTCGACATACGTGCCCAAAACGTGCTTCATAGAAAAAGACCGAAACTAAACACAGTTTCACACAATGTTTATATTTGATAATTGACAATTTAATTTATTTATTATACACGGTGGTTTTGAACTTAATGTAATAAATTTAAGGGTAAATAGTATGACATGTGTAGATTACAAAACAGAAGATAAGAAATTTCGAGTTTTTTAAGTAAACTTTTTTACAGTCATTTTAACGATGTTAAATTTATATTATTTTTACTGCTAAAACTTCTAGATGCTGATCATGCCATGCCTGATGATGTGATTTTTGAAATTTCAAAATTGCTCGCATTCAACCATAGGATTTAAATAAATATGTATACTTGGAGAACTTCATCAGATTCTTCTAACACTTAAATTCTTCGCCTGGCTATGGGTCTTATATAGAGATTAAAGGAAAAAAAATCATTTTTCCGTGAAGTCAATCAACGATTTCATGCAAAACTAGCTTTGTAATTTAATTAGTCCAAAATCATCATGAAATCTACCATTAGCGAATATTGTTCCGCGACCCATATTGCACCCCGAATTTTCTTACCAATCATTATTAAAAACTCAAACGCCAAACTAATCAAAATCTGTCACTTTACGTTGTCAGTAGAGTAGAAATATGTATAAACATTGAGAATCGACATGCCTTAACTCACTTGTTAATAACTTCACTTCTATATTTAACAACGATTATTGAGAACGACCGTTTTTAACAATGTCGTTAATTATGTATTTACTGATATCAATTGAACGGCAGTTGTTACAAGAGTTGCTAAAAATCATTAACTTTCAGTTGTTACCTAACGACTATGTAAACAATTATCTTAGTGAATTAGGCCGAATATTTCATTAAAAATGTGGTTATTAAAAATACAGTCTAAATTATTATTCTTAATAATTATTAAATTAAATAGCATTTTAACGAAAATAATTGTGTAATTTAAAGAAGAATGTAAATAGTTGCCAGTGGTACCAAAAAAGTTAGTTTAATGGTAACTACTCTTAAATACGCGAATTTTAAAAAAATTCTTTCTGTTTCGTAATTTACACATGTCATAATACTATTTACCCTTAAATTTATGACATGAAATTCAAAACCACCCATGTATTTGCTTTTTGCGATTTACATTGAATTTGACGTTTCAATATCAAATATGGAAGAAATACGTTATTTTTTTATTCTAAACTAGCGCTCGTAGCGGACAACTACGGCGAACCAAAGATGCTGCATACGTCATTGTATTGCGGGCGATTTAACTAATAATAAATTTAATATAGTTTGTACAAAAAAATACGCTACATTTTATTATTTTTATTGCTTTAATAATAATGTTGTTTATGCAGGGTGTTCATTTAAAATGGGCTACCATTGCTATCTCGAGAACTATAAGAACTACAAAGACGGTTAAATCGGCAAACAATTTCTATTTCACAAGGCATATTTAAAGAAAAGAAAAGAAATTGTTTCAACCAGCGGTTCTCAAAATATGTGAACTATTTTTTAAATTTTAAATGAGAAAATATATTCTTTATTTGCTCGTTCGTTAGGGAATTTAACTCTGAATTCATTGATATAATATTTTTATTCTCTTACATAACGATTTTTTTGAGAAGAATGCATGTAAAGTTTTATATGAATTTGATTAAAATATGGCTACAAAAAGAGTGTCATGAATAGACACAACGAATGTGTTAATTTTTTTTACATAGAATATTTTGTTTATGTTGACATTTATGATCAGCTATAAGAACAAAACCTTTGCTTCTTTCAATCAGGGCAGTCTAATTCTATGTAATAAAAATATAATGCATTCATTTTTCTATTCGTGGCACTCTTATTATAGCCATATTTTAATCAAATTTGTATAAAACTTTATATTAATTTTTTTCAAAAAAATCTTTATGTAAAAGTATAAAAATATTATATCAGTGAATTTAGAATTAAATTATCTAACGAATGAGCAAATAAAAAAATATGTTCTCATTAAAAATAAACAAGTTAGGTCCTATGTTGGAGAACTACTGGTCGAAAAAAATTTTTTTTTCTTTCCTTTAAATGCCTTGTGAAATAGAAATTGTTTGCTTATTTAATCGTCTTTGTAGCTCTTATAGTTCTCGAGATAGCAATGGTGGCCCATTTAAAATGAATATCCTGTATAATATTGCAGTAATGTGAAGAAATTATTACATTTGAAATAATAATAAAATAAATCGGATTCTAGGGACATTAAAATGTGCATATTTACCAAATTATATGCGACATTTTTTAGATCTATCCCTGGACCTCCTTTACCTATGGAAGCGGGAAACAAAAATATAAAATCTTACCTAAATAAGTGTAGAAATTAATTCATGAGAATGATTTTTACTTCAATATATCTAATCCACAATACAATCTATTATCGATATTTTACTTACCTAATCTTTTTTTTAATAATAATATAAAGAAATATTGAAATCATAACAACGTAGTAAGATATCGTACGAAACAAACCACTTTAAACATACCGATCATTCGATGCGGCATACTAGTAAATAAATTTAATTCCAAAAAGTGTAAACATTTTGTTGTCTTATACATTATTAGATTCTTGTTGAAATGTGCTTTCGTTATAATAACTAATTTTCTCATAATATTCCTCTTTATCAAGAAAAACTCAAAAAACAAAAATATGTTTATAAAGTTCCCAATTTTTATTTATTTACTCGAGATATGTACTATAATCATATATCAGAATATGTTAAAAACCGTTATATTTTGTGTAAATAATGTCGTTTAAATTATACTCCTATACTGACGAAAATAAAGTCAGAAAAAATTCTTGTAAAAAAGGGTGACCGACCATTGTTTTTTATACATAGGGGGAGACATGAGGATTTTTGGGATAATGAATAGTAATACAAATTCTGCAATTTTCAGCTTTGTCCCCAAAATTCCCAGGTATCCCTTATTTTTCGTCTAAAATGACTGGACTGCCATTGTCGTATTATATTTTCATTTCACGTCACTATAATACTTACTTATTAATTTAATGAAATTACAGAATGGCTATGGGGCTCAATTAAATACGCCTGTCTTTCACTGTGGTTGAACAGAGACCCGTTATCAAATTATTTAAAATAGGTTACAAAATTGTGTGATGCCTTCACTATAAGGTCACGAACAGTGAGATTTTAATATATATTATAGAACCTCACTAATCTCGAAATATTGTAAATTGTATTGGATGAAGAAGCCGTAAAATAATAAAGGGTTACTCTGTAGGGTTGGGGTTTTATATCGAATGGTTAAAGTGGAGGGTGGAAAGCCTTGAAAACTTAAGAAAACGGTAAAGGCTTGTTTATAACGCAACGCAAGACGTAACGCAAAAGCAATAGTTAACGTAAGGAGTTAAAAACACATGCTTGTAACACGGGTCATTTATATCACCGCAATGCAATAGGTACCTCAATGAACGATACGCAAGAGATGGTCAGCCAACTTTCAACTATATGTGTGATGCCGTGCGTTTCCTTTAGAGTGTAACCAATCACTTGTCAGTATTTTCAGAAGAGGCGCGCACATCTTGAATTGAAGTGATGGACCAATGTAATTTATTAAATAAAGGAACTGACATTCTGGTATAAATAAAAACTTGACCAGGATCTTCCATTTTCATTTTTAAAAACATATTTGTGAAAAAATCCATTTTGTTTTCACAGTTGTAGTACCTTGCACAATTGAGGTTACACACTATGCGACTGCGTTACCTCCTGCTACTGCTTTGTGTGCTTGAGTCGTGACTTGCGTTGCATTCTTGCATTGATATAAATAGGCCATAAGGGATGATGAAGTATGAATGATTGGAATGTCATGAATTTGACCTAAGCACTTAGTGAAGCATTGAAAAGAAATAAGTACGTGCATCGTACGTCTACATTATGTCGAAAATTAAACTAAAAAGTGAACTACTATCGAGGAAATAATTAGAATTAGTAAAGTTTGAAATTCAATAACTTGCTTTTAAAAAAACCTAATTGTTATAAAAATAATGACAATATTTATGAAAAATTACCATTTTAGCGTTTTTGTAGAAATGCTCGACTTCATTGATATCTAATATTCATATGTATGGACGAAAAAGGATTACTGCCACCATAGATTTTGTGAATACTTTTAACAATAATTTATTTTTTGATTTATTTATATTTTTTATAACAATTACATTACACTACATGAAAACTACAGTCTGAATCAGCATGCTAAATTTCAATTTTTAATAATTAATAGAAGCTGAGATCTAACACTTCTACTTTTGTAATTCTTATAAATAAAATTTAATTAAATCGAAAAAAATTATCGTTAAAATTATTAACAAAGTCTATGGTTACACCATATTAAAATTTTAATTTTTTCCATTCGTTCATATCGATATTAGACATCAATGATGAGCATTTCTTCAAACGCGTTAAAAATGGGGGTCATTTTCATAAATATTGTCATTATTTTTATAATAATTAATTTAAAAATATGAAACTTAGTATTATTACGTAGAAATGCATAATTTATAAATGAAAGTATGTTTCATAGTTTTCGGATTATTTTTAAGCAAGTTATTGAATTTCAAACTCAACTGACTATAATTATTACCCCGATAGTAATTCATGGGTTCATGCATATTGTAAACAAATGTTAGGATTAGGAATCGACCGATATGATTTTTGTGGCCGATAACGATATCGGCCGATACCGATATACTCATATCCGATATCGGCCGATACCGATATATCGGTCATAAAATTTTGTCGTAAATTTTTTGCTGTATAAATGAGGAAAAAGTGATTTATAATGATATACTGGTACCGTTACACGCATTAACCATAATTAAATCACAAAAAAATGCAGAGCAAATGCAAAAAAGACATTTTTTTTCAAACGTCGTAGAAATGGCGTTTTTGTGACTTAATTCACAAGGTAAAAGCTTTATTTCTACGCCGGCGGAGTAGAAATAGCTAATTTCTACGCCGCCGGAGTAGAAATAGCTAATTTCTACGGCGTAGAAATAAAATAAATAAATATCCATAGAAACTACATAGAATTAGCGAATAAAAAGAAAAGTAGTGCGTTTAAAAAAAAAATTAATGTGTCACTCGGAATAAAAGTCTCTTTGTGTACCTCGCATGCTATTGTCCGACTCGCTTCGCTCGTCGTGCAAACTTCAATGCTCGCCACACAAAGTACCACTTTTACTCCTAACAACACAATATACTATTTTCCATTGATGTACAAAGTTGCAATAATATATTTACCATCACCACCAAGTAGTGTTACTAGTGAACAGCTATTTTCTTCAGCTGGAAATGTTTATGAAAGCTCAAGAAATCGTTGAACTCCGGAAAGAGCAGAAAGCTTAATTTTGTTACATTACAACTTGCCAAAACTTAACTTTAAATATTAATTTGTTTAATTAAGTGTGTAACTTTACTTCTACATTTTTAATGACTTTTTTGCTAAATTTTGAATAAGAATAAACTTGATTTGTTTTTTATTTAGTATTTGTTTTAATTTCCTTTAAAAAATCCTTAACAACTGAAATATTAAGCAATTTATATTTTTTTAGGCCGATACCGATATAGGCCGATATCGTGGTTTACATATCGGCCGATACCGATATCGGCCAAGAAGATCGATATGGCCGATATACCGATACCGATATCGGTATCGGTCGATCCTTAGTTAGGATTCGTATCTATACTACATTAATGAATTGGACAGGCGCTGGGTTTGATAAAATTTCACTATCGTACATGGTCCTGGCAAAAGTTCTTTCATCCCTGAGATATGTAGGGCAGTTGAGGAAAGATTGGCCGGCACTCACGTATCGTTGCCCAGGGGACGCTAGAATGTATTCACACTCACCGCGAGGTTCTTTCCGTGTCTTGCTACGAATATGAAAAGCTTTGAGGATTTTTTATGTTTTGTTGAAATTAAAGTTTGCAATTTCAGGTATTTCTGCCTTGAGTAATTTTGCAGTTCAAAATGTTAACGATACAACTGTCAATTTTTCATTATGATTCTTGCTGCGACAAGTACTATCGCCAGCTGTGTACAAAAAGCTAACATTATTTTATTAGTACAGCAATGATCATCAGGGATGCCAATCAATCTTAATAATCTGATACACGCGAATGTAGCACCAAAAATGATGTAAGGAACAATCGTAAGTGATTTTATAATCTACCTTTTTGTCCGAATATTTATGACCGTAATCAAAAATTTCCGAAGTTTAATTAGTCAGAAGTTGATGAAATAGGTAAGAAGTAATTACATGATAATGTAATTAGGTGTTGATATATTTCTCATATATTTTTCCTCTATCGCAGGTAGAGTAGAGTGGGTTCTAGAGGCTTCCGGGCCCGGATTATTTATGACGTGTGTGTTGTGGTCCGGGTCCCAGCGCTGCTTGTCGGCTGTGATAAAGTGTTGACTCGCTGCACCGAGACCGGGAATTCCCGGTTTTAATTTGTGCCGGTAAAGCTACATGTGAGCGGACAGAGATAAGCGCTGACGAATCCGAATTAATTCAAGTGTACTGTATTACTTTGTACGATGAAATGCGAACATATACCTTTATTCATTACCTTTCACTCCAATATTGTACAGTATTAAGTGTTTTCTGTTACCCTACAATTGATTCTTCTACTTTATTGAAATTTTATTAATGTCGTATCATAAATAATACATAAGTGTGTTGAACTAATTGCTTACTATTAAATTCTTTTTCTACAGTCATGCGGGAAATAGATGGTCTCAAAATCAGAATAAGTGCGGAAAATAGTTGATTCCAGCACTAGTGCGGGAAATAATTGTTATAAAAACATTTGTCATGTCTGCTACAAAATACCACGCATAGCCGCCCATGTAATAGATATGTCAAAAAATTAGGATTAATTTTGTAACTTTTCTTATTTTTGTGAACGATTGCAGACAAAATCTTGTTAGCAACACATGCGGAAAACGCAATTCTGAAACTCCATGCATATTACAAAACACGCTGCGCTTATTTCGGAGAACTTCCATTAATTCCAGAATGACACATTTTCGTATATGTTACAAAAATAATTATTATTTGCGATCGTCCAGAAAATGGGCTGTTTCTGATCACTTTTTAGACTGGAAATTCCTTCTTTACTGAGCTAGCTCGAGAGAGATCGGAAATACTACACGAATGTTTCCATGACGATCAGTTTTTGATTTATTTATTATTGCCTCGCAATAAAAAATAAAATATTGCATACTTATAGATTTTTTGTTTATTCTTTCTTTCAGATCCGCGAAAAAATATTGTGCCCATCATTTCCTGGAAGTGTCTTTATAGGGCTCACAAGTTTCCAAAGCTCGTCTAAGGCTCGTTCTGGAACATGCTTGCTCACCCAGTCTAAGTAAAGTATGAGTGTCGCCTTGTTACATAAATTATTATTACATTGAGTTTTTTTACATGCTGAATGATTTAAAAAATTTAATAGAGCACATGGTATACACATTTACTATTTTATAACATATGGATAGCTTACATCACATATTAAGCATTCCAAAATAGAACAGAAAGAAATAATTCTTTTTGTGATGCAATTTACAAACAAATATCTGAATTATCTGTTTGCGCCGCAAGTAAGGAAAAGTGTTACGAATAATATTGTAACGCAACCGACTCTTGATAGGACCCAAAAACTACGTTGTGTTTGTAAAAATGTAAAGATGAAAGAATGTAACCCCAAAATGATCGTAATTGGAAGTAACTGTCATGAAAGGAGAAGATAGGGGACGTTAGGAGTGAAACTAAGTAGATTCCTTCCAAAAGAGTAACTACCACTCTTATGCATTTATTTCTGCAAGTACAAATAATCAAAGATATGTCAATATACAAACAATAATGTAAATTGTATTGTGGGTTGTACAAGGCCACAGGTTGTATGTGTGATGTTTGGTACGGCGCTTGGCACAGGAATGGCGCTCGCCACATCGGAACATAGCGGCTAGTAAAGCATCATGTGGCTTTGTATTAAACCACTGGTCAAATACTGTAACAGACCACATATTCAAATAGAAAGGAGTATAAATCTGGTTTGCACAGACTAATCTCTGTATTTATCTTTGTAAATCATAATATATCTTTTATAAGCCACTGTCTCTAGAAGTGGGAAACAGTTATTATACCTGAAATAAATAACCAGCAGGCAACAAGCATATGCAATAGCAAACAACTGATAAACCACAATATGTGTCAATTAGACATCATTGCTGTAAATAAATACAAATAGAAACAATCACAGTAACATAAATAAATGTAAGTTAACTCAAATAACACTGAGCCGAAAATAATTGCGTAAAGAAACATAGGTAAGTCTTTATAAAAGACAAATATCATTAATTATATTGTTCTGTAATAAAATGTTTATATTAGTGCTGCTTTATAGAGGTCAGCTTCTCTCAGTTAGCTTACCCTGGTATTTCACCATAACTTAGACCTGGACATCATCCTCGTAGCTCACACTGTATGGTAACTAGAATAGAAGGTGTCTCATACGAGATCTGTACAACTTTTCATAACCCACACTTGGTGATACTACAATTACAGCAGTATGTCTCAAAAGAGACCTGGAAATCGTCCTCATAGCCCACACTTGGTGATACTAAACTTTTAGTAGTAAATGTCTCAAAAGAGACCTGGACATCGTCCTCATAGCTCACACTGGGTGATACTACAATTACAGCAGTAAATGTCTCAAAAGAGACCTGGACATCGTCCTCATAGCTCACACTTGATGATACTAAACTTTTAGCAGTAAATGTCTCAAAAGAGACCTGGACATCGTCCTCATAGCCCACACTTGGTGATACTAAACTTTTAGCAGTAAATGTCTCAAAAGAGACCTGGACATCGTCATCATAGCAAGCTAGGCTCCCTCCCCTAGACGATGCGAGAGCAAACAAACACCATTCCACCACAGGACCTGGCGTATGGAGACTGTTTAAATGAATTGTTGGTTATGTGGCGGACGGAATGTTGGTTACTTATTAACAGGAAGGTTAAAGGAATCTGACCATTCACGCTAGAATAAATCTATGGACGAAGGAATGGGTTCTGTCCGGATAGTCAGGACGGCCACCCACAAAGGAATGATAAACCTCTGTGGAAGAAGGAATGAGTTCTGTCCGGATTACCGAGGACGGTACTCACGCAGGCATGATAAAACTCTGTGGAACAAGGAATGAGTTCTGTCCGGATAACCCAGGACGGTACTCACGCAGGCATGATAAAACTCTGTGGAAGAAGGAATGAGTTCTGTCCGGATAACCGAGGACGGTACTCCGGCAGACTTGATAAACTCTGTGGAAGAAGGAATGAGTTCTGTCCGGATAACCAAGGACGGTACTCACGCAGGCACGATAAAACTCTGTGGAAGAAGGAATGAGTTCTGTCCGGATAACCGAGTGGCATGATAAAACTCTGTGGAAGAAGGAATGAGTTCTGTTCGGATAGCCAGGACGGTACTCACGCAGGCATGATAAAACTCTGTGAAAGAAGGAATGAGTTCTGTCCGGATAACTCGCAAGCATGATAAAACTCTGTGGAAGAACGAATGAGTTCTGTCCGGATAGCCAGGACGGTACTCACGCAGGCATGATAAAACTCTGTGGAAGAAGGAATGAGTTCTGTCCGGATAACCGAGGACGGTACTCACGCAGGCTTGATAAACTCTGTGGAAGAAGGAATGAGATCTGTCCGGATAACCAAGGACGGTACTCACGCAGGCACGATAAAACTCTGTGGAAGAAGGAATGAGTTCTGTCCGGATAACCGAGTGGCATGATAAAACTCTGTGGAAGAAGGAATGAGTTCTGTCCGGATAGCCAGGACGGTACTCACGCAGGCATGATAAAACTCTGTGAAAGAAGGAATGAGTTCTGTCCGGATAACTCGCAGGCATGATAAAACTCTGTGGAAGAAGGAATGAGTTCTGTCCGGATAGCCAGGACGGTACTCACGCAGGTACAATAAAACTCTGTGAAAGAAGGAATGAGTTCTGTCCGGATAACCGAGGACGGTACTCACGCAGGCATGATAAAACTCTGTGGAAGAAGGAATGAGTTCTGTCCGGATAGCCAAGGACGGTACTCACGCAGGCATGATAAAACTCTGTGGAAGAAGGAATGAGTTCTGTCCGGATAGCCAGGACGGCCACTCACGAAGGAATGATAAACCTCTGTGGAAGAAGGAATGAGCTCTGACCGGATAGCCGAGGAAGGTACTCACGCAGGTATGATAAAACTCTGTGGAAGAAAATAACAAGTAAAAGGAAAGCGAGACAAGGCCGTCTAAATAGACGTGGAGGAAATAATGTTTTGGAATTAGCCTGTCGAATCTAGCCGACTCTGACGGAGAGATATGATTGTAATAGGTAAGTCTTGATGTAAAAATTTGTCTGTCGAATCTAGCCGACTCTGACGGAGAGACGGAATTGCACTAGGTAAGACTTGTTGTGAAGATGGTATATGAGTGAGACTAGGTCTCACGACTAGGGAAGCCGGAGAGGTTACCCAACTACTCAACGCAGCCAGAGGCCAAACCAACTCTTAGAGGGAGGTCTCGCTATTAGGAGACTTTAAATAACTGTAAAATCTTACGGTCTTGGAGAAGATGTCTAGGTAAAACACAGGTAATACATACCTGGGGGACTGGATGTCAAATAATAACCAATGGGAATCGAGATCTTGGGTCGTCCAACTGGACGTGGTGGAAACGCTGGTGGAGGAATTTGTCTGTCGAATCCAGACGACTCTGACGGAGAGACGGGATTGCACTAGGTAAGACTTGTGAAGATGGTATATGAGTGAGACTAGGTTTCACGACCAGGGAAGCTGGAGAGGTTACCCAACTACTGAACGCAGCCAGAGGCCAAACCAGCTCTTAGAGGAAGATCTCGATGTTAGGAGAAGATATCTAGGTGAATGTAGAATCTTATGGTCTTGGAGATGATGTTTAGGTGATGATAGTAGATACTCACAGACTTCTTGATTCTAACTAGATGTAAAATTGACTATCCCGAGGCACGCTGTGCTCACTGCTTATATGCCCAATCCCCACTACTGTCTCAACAGTAGAATAACCAATCAAATACTTTGTAAAGAAATTGTCTCCATAAGCGTCGTCAAACTCACCAAAAATGTGAGCGCAAAACATTATAATTCCCCATTTCTACGCCTAAGATTCACAAATAGTGAACACCTGCAGTTCTGGGAATTCAACATTGTTTTCGCCCTGGGGACGTACCCAGCCGTGATCAGGTAGCCTAGCTTTGAGTTCACCCTCTTTTGGGATGCGCTCGGATACTAAGCAGGTAGACTAGCCTTCAATTGATCTATGCCAGTGGGTGCGTATACCAAACATATAAAATCAACAATTAAGATAAATAATTATAAAACTATTTAGCAAATAAATATCTGCAATACGAAAAGAAAAATTTAAGAATAATAAAGTGGGATCATTACAATATAATGAACGTAGATACGTGAAAATTTTTCACAATATGCAATAGGGAAAATGTAAATAATATCACGCAAATAATAAACAATACTATGGAAAACCCAAAGGAAGAACTTTTAATAATGGGAGGAGACTGGAACGCGAGGATAGGAGAAGATGATAACGTTATAAACGCAGGTGCCGCTGCACAAGAAATAAAATCTAAAGATAAAACGACCATTAAAAAGGTCGGCGGTTATTAAAATGGACGGAAGAGAAGGGGTATATTATTTTGGAGATGTGAAGGGAAAACTATCAAATCACATATAAGGTGTACACAGATTGGTCGGTTAAAGGAATAGAGGAATACAACAAAGTATAGAAAAAGTAATATTTATGAAAAGGAATACCTAATAACATGATAGAGGAGTTAGTAATTAAAACATAATAATCAAAAATTAAGTACAAAATGAAAGAGAGGAACAGGATACACGAAATAGTAGGATAAAGAATGCAGAATTAAAAAAGCAGGTTGCAAAAAAATTAAACTGTGGCAAAATTGACTAATCGATACAAGTAAAGAACAGCTGAATGGAGAAAGAAAAGAATATAAAGAATTACCTACTAACAGGGGTGTAGTCGAGAGTACATGCGGGTATAAGCCTTATCCCTGTTCTAAAACGAATTCACATTGTTCTAAATGTGCTGGACCTCATTCTTCCACAGAGTGCACTACTAATGAACTTAAATGTATCAACTGTATTAAATTCAAGGGTTCTTCTTCTGTTAATATTGATGTTTGTCATAGTGCTTTCGATAAGAACTGCCATGTGTACCAAGAAACTTTAAAGCGTTTTAAATTTAATGTCTTAGGCAAAACGTAGCAATTACTGGATAACTCCTCTTCCAATAGGTCTCTACAAATGTTGCACTGTTTTTACCAAAATATTGAAGGCCTCAACTCTAAACTTTCATACTTATTTTCTATAAGCGCATCTCTTGATTATGACGTGATAGCTTTTTCTGAGAAGTGGCTTAACTCAATTGTTCTAAACTCAGAAATATGTACAAATAATTTTAAAGTATCTCGTCAAGACAGAGATTATCAAGCTTGTCAACTTTCTCGTGGTGGAGGAGTTCTTCTCTTAGTAACAAATACTATCACTTCTATCCCTGTGGATCTCAGTAATTTCTCTGACGTGCTTCCTCCTAAAATTGATATAGTGTGCTCTAAATTAGTAATTAATAATAAATCAATTTATATATTCGTATTATATGTACCGCCAGCACTTAACAATACTGCATATATGTCCCTATATGACTTCTTTGAATGTCTTACTTTTTTACAAAACAATGATTTTATTATTCTTGCAGACTTTAATCTCCCTACACTCATCTCTGATGAAAATGATCCAAAATCACTTAGTCTTTCGAATTTTCTTGATTTCTTGGGTGCGAAGCAATTTAATACAGTCACAAATTCTTTGAATAGAATTCTCGACTTAGCTATATCTAATATTGAATGTAGAGTTACCCATTCTAATGACCTGATATTTGACACTGAGTACCGTCATCATCCTGCGTTGCATGTCACATTTAATTGTCGTTTACTAAGTAAAAATCGTAACAGGTCTATTAATATTTCCTACAATTTTAAGAAAGCCAACTGTGTTAAGCTATACAATTTAATCGATAATTATAATTGGGATATTTTTGATAAATACAATGATCCGAATGATGCTTGTGATGAGTTCTACAACACTCTTTATTCATTGTTCACCCAGTGTGTCCCTTCATCATCATCGTTTATTCCACGCTATCCCAAATGGTACACCCCTGAAATAAAACATAAAATAAAGGAAAAAGAACGTTTCAGACAACTCTGCATTAAACATCACTCTAGTACTACTTACAAAGAAAAATTTAAATCATTACGTGCCGATGTTAAATTTTTAATTAAAAGTTCTTACCTAGAGTACCAGTCAGCGTGCGAAAACTCTATTCAACACGACCCAAATAAATTTTGGAATTTTATCAAATCCAAATCTAACTCGTCCTGCCTTCCAGATCACAAGTACATAAATGATACCAGTTACTCTTCACCTGTTGATATTTCAAATGCGTTTGCGACATTCTTCAAATCTGTCTACACACCTAAAACCGCAACTACATCTATATCCACGAATTTTTCTTCTGAAGATCCTATTTCACTTAATCATATAACGAGGGAAGAAATAGAAACTTATTTACAAAAACTTCAATCTAACCTCTCCAGTGGCCCTGACTTGGTACCAAGTCTCGTTATAAAAGATTGCGCTTTTCCGTTTTCTAGAGCTTTATTCCATATCTTCAATTTGTGTCTTCGTACAAATATTTTCCCGAACATCTGGAAACAAACCAAGATCATACCAACTTTAAAATCTGGCGACGCCTCTTTCATAAATAATTACAGGCCAATTGCTATGCTTTCTAATTTCAGTAAAGCTTTCGAAAAAATCATTTATTCCGTGATATATTCTAGAGTCAAAAATAAAATTTCTATCAACCAACATGGCTTCATGGAAAAGCGCTCAACTGCTACCAATCTCACTTTTTTTACCCATGTTGTATCTACTGCCCTAGACTCTAGAGGTCAGGTTGACTGTGTGTACACCGATTTTGCAAAAGCCTTTGACAAGATTGATCATACCATTTTGCTTAATAAATTGCACCTTTTCTCTCTATCTGCATCTTTAATTTCTCTTCTCTGTTCTTACTTACAAGACAGATTACTTTCTGTTCATTTGAGGTGCGTGAAGTTAGAGGTACCACTTTCAAATAACGATATGATTTATATGCTATAATTTAGTGCTAATTTATTGCTAATTATTGCCGTATAACACAAATTTATTGCTATTGTTGTTATGAAGATAATAACTAATTTATAAGTGTACCTCCAAGTTCACGCTGGAGGTACCACATTAATAAACCACAAAAACTAGTACGCAGTAATTTAGTGCTAATTTATTGCTAATTATTGCCGTATAAGACAAATTTATTGCTATTGTTGTTATGAAGATAATAACTAATTTATAAGTGTACCTCCAAGTTCACGCTGGAGGTACCACATTAATAAACCACAAAAACTAGTACGCAGTAATTTAGTGCTAATTTATTGCTAATTATTGCCGTATAATACAAATTTATTGCTATTGTTGTTATGAAGATAATAACTAATTTATAAGTGTACCTCCAAGTTCACGCTGGAGGTACCACATTAATAAACCATAAAAACTAGTAAGCAGTAATTTAGTGCTAATTTATTGCTAATTATTGCCGTATAACACAAATTTATTGCTATTGTTGTTATGAAGATAATAATTAATTTATAAGTGTACCTCCAAGTTCACGCTGGAGGTACCACATTAATAAACCACAAAAAATAGTACGCAGTAATTTAGTGCTAATTTATTGCTAATTATTGCCGTATAATACAAATTTATTGCTATTGTTGTTGTGGAGGTAATTAATTATGTTCAGGACAGAGCCATTAAACATTTATTAGTTAAATAGATTTTAAAATATTCCCCCTACACAATTGTACAAATAATAAAACCTAGTTGTAGAATGAAAAGTGCAAACATTATTGAATTTAATTAAATTATAAGTATAATATAATACAATAACTCTACGAAACGTTATGTTGTTTATATACAGTTTTACCAACTGTTACCAAATGGTTTTTGTTTTGTAATATTGTGTTATGGTGCTTCTGCTTAGAAGTGTAGTCGAATAATTATTATTAAATTTCATTAAATTGTTTACTATCAAACAAAATAATGTAAATCTTATGCATATAAGAACGCATTTATTGTATTTTCCATGATTGCCAACCTAACAACCGTGGAGGCGTAGGCCACTGTTGTCACAGGCACGGAATGTAGATTCGAGATTAAAATGTAATGGCGGTAAATTTGAATGTATATAGTTACATAAAAAATATGTAAATAGTTACGAGTATTTATGGTACAGGGTGTCATGATGCACATTAGTCATTCGAAAAACTGAAATAGCACAGGAGGCCTGTCAAAGATATTTTTTAACAAAAATAAATTTATTAGAGGCTGACATTTAAGTAATGCTGGATTTTATTTTCTTCACTTATCCACCGAAAGAATATTCAGACGACAACAAATATTGGTTAAGATACCGGCATTATGTAGTAATACCATGCCTACCAACAACTATAATTATTTTAGAAATTCCAAAAAAAAAAAACAATTAGTTCAGGGTCGATAAGTATACTCTTTTGGGTACTTCTACCATTAAATTTGTTATGTCTTACTAGTACCTACATTATAGTTTATTACTGTTATGGACAAGGGACAAGCTATCTGGTAATATAATGCCTTAAGGAGACAATTCAAAAATTTTATTGTATGCATTATTTGTTGTTTACAGCCATAGGCGTAGGTACGGTGGGACAGAGTGGAGCGCTTGTACCCCCCCCCCCCATTGTCACAGGGAATAATCGGTCAGACTTTTGCATTGCATGATCTCTATTTTAAAAAAATTATATCTTAGTAGACTTATTTTTAAATATTTATAATGTATGATTTATAAAAGGTAATTCCTAATAAATAAATGTTTCAATATTTAACTCAGTTGCTACGTCCCTCCCTTGTCAAAACTCGGGCTACGCCCTTGATTACAGCCCTCTGGCGACTAACAAGTTCACGGACCAGAGCCAGAGGCCCTCGGACTTGTAAACTTATTGCCCTCTAACGATATAAACATCTTCATATTACTTATACTTATTATAAGGCAATAATTAGCAATAAATAAATTGCTAATGATGGAGATAATTGTGCCGCAGCGTTTTCTCAGGATGCGCAAATAATTAGGCGGTGTAAAGTTAATAAAAAAAATAGTTATATTACACTAATTATTTACAGATACACAACAATGCATAACATATAACAAAAAGATTTACACACGAACCAGTGAATAATTATTGCAACAATACCAAAAGAGTAAAGTGCCTACTCTCGTATTGACTACCAAGCATACTCCTTAAATATCTTGTCCTGTTGATGTATGACATCCCCACCAGAGGTAGGGAACCAATCTTATCAGACTGAACCAAGCAGCCGATTCGGATGAAAAATATTTTGGACAACCCTACCACGGACGAAACATGCACAATGCAGAGATGAAGACAGTAATATAAGAACATAACATACTGAATATTATTTAACAAATATTAACATGTAAATATAAAAAAAATATAGAACAAAAATATACATTCAATGTTTACATAAATAAATAATAGAAAATAACAATTTAAAATATTAAACAACATACAGATCAAATATAGTGAGACACAAAAGTAAAATGTTCTTTATCACTATAATAAAGGCCGTGGGAGAACCATATTAAGCAAAGTTATTATTTCAAAGTCCCGGAATACAAAAATGTAAAAATTATTAAAATATTCGGGGTATAACGGTTAATAATATAATATTAAACTCATAAGCAACGAGAATTATTCTAGTTTCAAAGTTTTTATTTAAAAAAAAAATTACTAGAAGCTATTACAAAACCATATTACTACCAGTCATTACTACACACCCCCTGAATACAAAAATGTATTTTTTTTAAATATTCAGCGGATGAGGGTTAATAATATAAGTTTAAACTGTGGAGCAGCAAAAATTAGTCTTGTTTCAAAGTTTTTATTTAAAAAAAAAACTAGAAGCTGTGACAGAACCATATTACTACCAGTTATTACTACACAACCCCTGAATACAAAAATATAAAAATTATTGAAATATTCAGGGGATGAGGGTTAATAATATAAGTTTAAAATCAGAAGCAGCGAAAATTTGTCTTGTTTCAAACTTTTTATTTTTTATAAAAATTACTAGAAGCTGTGACAGAACTATATTACTACCAGTTATTACTACACACCCCCTGAATACAATAATGTAAATATTATTCAAATATTCTGGGGTAGAGGGGATGACTTTAAACTTATATTATTAACCTCATCCCCTGAATATTTCAATAGTTTTTACATTTTTGTATGAAAACATTGAATATATACTTTGTTCTACATTTTTTAAAATTATTTACATGTTAATATTTGTTAAATAATATTCAGTATGTTATGTTCTTATATTACTGTCTTCATCTCTGCATTGTGCATGTTTCGTCCGTGGTAGGGTTGTCCAAAATATGTTTCATTCGAATCGGCTGCTGCGAATCGCCTGCTAGGTTCACTCTGATACCAATTTTCATGAAGAGTTGGTTCAAATTCTCAAATCACTATTGCTGGGTGGTATTTGATGACGCTGGTGGAATTTTTCCAGTCTCTTGGTACAATATTCTATTTGCTGTACAATTGTGTAGGGGGAATATTTTAAAATCTATTTAACTAATAAATGTCTAATGGCTCTGTCCTGAACATAATTAATTACCTCCACAACAACAATAGCAATAAATTTGTATTATACGGCAATAATTAGCAATAAATTAGCACTAAATTACTGCGTACTATTTTTGTGGTTTATTAATGTGGTACCTCCAGCGTGAACTTGGAGGTACACTTATAAATTAATTATTATCTTCATAACAACAATAGCAATAAATTTGTGTTATACGGCAATAATTAGCAATAAATTAGCACTAAATTACTGCGTACTAGTTTTTATGGTTTATTAATGTGGTACCTCCAGCGTGAACTTGGAGGTACACTTATAAATTAGTTATTATCTTCATAACAACAATAGCAATAAATTTGTGTTATACGGCAATAATTAGCAATAAATTAGCACTAAATTACTGCGTACTAGTTTTTGTGGTTTATTAATGTGGTACCTCCAGCGTGAACTTGGAGGTACACTTATAAATTAGTTATTATCTTCATAACAACAATAGCAATAAATTTGTGTTATACGGCAATAATTAGCAATAAATTAGCACTAAATTATAGCACATAAATCATATCGTTATTTGAAAGTGGTACCTCTAACTTCACGCACCTGTTCATTTGCTAGGATATAATTCATTTTCATTTACTGCCACCTCTGGTGTGCCACAGGGCTCCAATTTGGGATCATTACTTTTCCTCTTATTTATCAATGACATCACAGATGTTATCCATTGTGGTAAGTTACTCTTTGCCGACGATCTGAAAATTTTTCACCCGATTTCTTCACCTTCTGATTGTGACATTCTTCAACGTGACCTAATTAATATTTCCAACTGGTGCTTCTCCAATAATTTGTTTTTAAATCTTGATGAATGCCAAATAGTTTCATACTACAGGAAATTCTCTCCAATTTTGTTCAATTATTCCCTAGATAATAAAATTCTAACCCGTAATGATCTCATTACTGACCTTGGAGTAAAATTCGACAAGGAATTAACATTTTTGCCACACATAAACTTTATCTGTAGTGCAGCCTTACGCTTACTAGGTTTCATTATTCTCTATACACGTTCTTTTAGTAATGTAAATGCAATCGTTTGTTTATTTTATTCCTTAGTACGATCAAAATTGGAATACTGTTCTCTTATTTGGAGTCCTTCTGCTGAAGTTCATCAGGATCGCATAGACACTATTCAAAAAAAGTTCCTTAAGTTTTTATTTCTTAAAATATATGGAACATATCCCGACCGTTTCATGTCTTATCACCAGTTGCTACTTACATTTAACTTTATATCTCTTTGCGAGCGACGTAATATTTATTCTGTTTACCATCTTTCTAAGATAATCCACAACAATGTTGATGATCCACAGTCATTAAATATTATTAACTTTCACGTACCTTTGTACCTCATTAGATACTCATTTACTTTTTATTTACCAGCAGCACGTACCAATATTTTCTTCTCTTCTCCTATTAATAAAATGTGTCTTTTATACAATTCTAAATTTTCGTCTCTAGATATCTTCCTTCTATCGTCTAAGCAATTTTACGACTGTCTTCTGAAGTTTTCCGTTGGTCAAATTCACAACCCCTCGTTATTACCTCGTTAAGTTATTTCTTTACCCACCTACTTTGTTCCTCAACCTAGTTTTCCTCTATACTATAATTGGGCTCTGCCTGTTGTATGGAGTATTTAATAATAATAATAATAATAATAATAATAATAATAATAATAATAATAATAATAATAATAATAATAATCCCCTCTGGATTTTTTAGGTGTCCTGGCGTGTACCCTTTTTTTTTAATTATTTGAACAAAAGTTATAAATATTAAATTAACTAATGAAAATTTTATCCAATAATAATTAAAATTAACTTTTTTGGTAAACGCCCGCACGGTACAAATATGCCATCACAATTACCGAAATCTGTGTACAAAGCAGATTGGAACACCCAGCAATGGGTAATATGCCGTGATAATATTTTTATTTATTTTTAATTATAATGAAATTATCTTCGGGTTTATGAAATGTACTTTAGATTTTTGTTATATAGAAGCCGTATAACCTATGTTTTCACAACTTTGTCAGCGTGTACCCTCTGCTAATTTTGCGACTATAACATTGCCTACTAAAAACGAAACAAAAACAAGACAGCGAAAAAGAACAAGAAAAAGAAGAAATTTACTGGCGGTGACAGAAAATGATGTACAAAAAGGAAAAGGCGAAGAAGATGATAATGAAGAACAAGTAGAATAAATAGCAATACAAGAAATAGAAAAAGCAATAAGAAAGCTTAAAAACAAGAAAGCGTTAGGAGAAGACGGTATAGAACACGAAGTCTGGATATATGGATCCGAAAAAGTAATAGACTTTCCCATTAGATGAAGAAAAGGAGTTATATGTCATACGTTTAAAGGAGACAAAAAAATGTATTAAATTATAGAGAAATAACGATTATGAATACGGTATTCAAAATATATGCCACAATATCCCATTGTATGTATTCATAACTCATTTTATACTTACCTACTCCATTCCTGATGTATTCCCCGCTCTTTCCCAAGTGTTTTTTATATTCACTTCCCATATTTCCCTTGCATTTCATAATTCAATTTCATTAACCTCTATAGACCATTTGAAAAATTCAATGCGCATGTGCAAACTTTAGACAAAGATAACAAAAGTTAGTGCCGTATACCCATCTTTGTTTACTATATGACAGATGACAGTTCGATTATTTTTGTTGGTTAGTAATTGTTTCTTCATTGGAAAAGTAATTAATAATAATTATTATGACGGGTACTATACGTTGCGTACCGGATTGTAATAATAATTGAAAAAAAAACATTTCTTTTTCTCAAAATATGAACGGAAGAAAAGAGTGGATCACGTAGAATAAAAAGACATGAATGGATAGGGGACGGAAGATCACGTGACCTATCATATGTTTTGTCCCTTTCTCAGTTCAGACTCGATCTTCAGCTGTGTCCCATGCTAACTTCAGACTGAACTTTCGACGCAGTGCGCATGCTTCAATTTGAATAGCTGTCACATTTCTAGCAAGATATCAAATGAGAAAAAAATGAAGACAATATGAATCAAATAGGTTTTTATTGAATTCTTCAATAATATAATATAATGGAAGATAAAAATGTGATCATATGTATATTCATAAGTATTACGATCAGGATGCTCTTCGTCTTCATTCTTGCTTAATAAGCAAAAATTACCAACAGTAATTGACAATTTATAAATTTGGGGCTTCATCAACGACCTACTATCAAATCTGAGTAATCGATAATATGTCAGCAAGAGCGAGTGATATTCTCATAAATATAAACGCCCACGAGCCACAGACGACGTCTCTCTTGTTTTTCACATATAACCTACCTACCCTACCTATACAAATTGTCACTTGTTACTTATGTTTCAATATGGTTAGGTTTTAAATATTACCTCGATAATCGGTGTTTGATGGGGTATCAACAGTTTTATATTATAATCCGACGACAAACTTGCACCCAACAACGCATTGGCATCGTTTGAAAAAGAATGACAACACTCACAAACAACAGAAAATAACAATAAAAGAAATAACAACAAACAAGATAACAAAAAGAAACAAATAATAAAACACTACAATGAATAATAATAACACAATCAATCGCTATATGAAGAAGAACCGCCAAATAACAAAATGACAACAAATGCCACGCTTGCGCAAACATTCTTAAAATTTACCGCCGAAAAATATGACAGCTATTCAAACTGACGCATGCGCACTGCGTCGAAAGTACAGTCTGAAGTTAGCATGGGACAGAGCTGAAGATCGAGTCTGAAGTGAGAAAGGGACAAAACATATGTTAGGTCGCGTGATCTTCCGTGCCCTATACCAAAAAAAATTATAAAATATCTGGAAATTAAATTTATTTTAATATTACTGGAAAGAAATCATCACAAGATAAATATCCTAAATATTTTCCTGATGGTCAAATAATCTAAAATAAAAAAATAGGTTACTACATCAAATCTAATCATATTAACATAATTTATAAATAACTGATGAGAATATACTCCATTTATTTCGCTAAATTTTAATTTTCAGCATAAACATTTTACTTTTTATTTAAATTCTTTTTGACATTTCTCGTACGCCGCCATTTAACGGCACTAAGTTTTTAGTTCAAAAAACAAACACGTAGAGGTCGCGGACATTTTTGAAATGGTCTATTAACATTCTGTTGACGTTTGTAGTGCGAATGTTTGCCGCGCGCGTCGCTAGCCGCGTATATTTTGTTTCATTTGTTTGTGTGGTAGTCATACTACCAGAGAAACGGATTTGTCATACAGATGGTGCGCACTACTTTATCCTTTAAGTTATTTTCTTTTTGACTTAAAAACTGCGAATTAAATAGACAAATCAGGTTCATCTCGAATCTCAAGAGATGAGTTCTTTTATTTAAAAAAAGTGATTTTGAAGGTTTTAGACGATATTTGTGTGATCCGCTTGATAATTTTGTGACTTGAAATTTAAGCACTTAGATTTTTGAGGTTTTGATCCATAATTTGTTCTACATTTAGAGAATTGTTATTTTCGGGAAAGTTTTTCTGGATTTTTTAAATTTCGGCACATTTTCTTACACATCTGGCTTTTGATTCATTCAATAGAATTTTTTTTATTAGAATTATGAGAATAAAAGGTATAAATGAGCAGATAATAAATAAAATTCAACAGATATATCAGACCACGAGTAACGAAATAAAAATAGAAAACAAATTTATCGGCAATTTCTACACAATCAAAAGTGTAAGAAGGTAAGGTTGGCCTGTTTGCCTATTGAAATTTGTTATTATATATTCTTTTAAAGGAGCAGTGACGAGGTGTGATAATAGGTAGAAAGAAATTCGTATCTTTATCATATGCAGTTGATCTGACAATTATGGCTAAAACAAAAGAAATGAAGGCTCAATAAAACGGTTGAAAGTATATTTGGAAAAGAAGAAAATGGTATTGAATACCACAAAATCGAAAATATTATGTTTTAAGAAGGGCAGATGAAGAGAGAAAAAAGTATTTGACGGTGGGGTCAAGAAGAAATAGACACTGTTAAAGATTTGAATATTTAGGATACTATCTTATAAAAAAATAATTCTGTAGCGGCACACCTAAATTCGCGTACGCACTTGAGTAAATTTATGCGCACGAACGGTTTACGCGTACAAATTTTCAAGTAAGTATGGGCTACTCGCGTATGCGCGCACAGTTTTTACGCGCAAGTACACGATCCGCAGGTTGTCGGTCCATAAGATCAAAAAATTTTAAGCGCACGCTGTGCTCAGTGTGGACGGGAATTTGAAGTAAGTCGTTAGTTTTCAATTTAGTAGTGTTCGAGATGCTTCAAAATGGAATGGAGCAATGAAATAGCGCTCAAATTAATATTTGAGTATGAAAAGTTCCCTATTTTATGGGATGCTAAACTAAATGAACGCCATGCAGACTTCCGAAACAATTTCTGAGAAGTTGTTTCAAAATTTTAAACAAATATTGCATTCTTCTATATTCTCCAGTCACTAAAAAACATAAAGTCAATCGCTAATCGTTCTTTCACGGGAATAGATTTTCTTACATTAGTATTCATTTTGCGAATTTTTGCACCAGTGGCATTAATTAACAATTAAAAGTTCTCCGGTGACATTCCAACGAAGTTTCGAAAATGACCACTGTTTTCCTGGAGTTCATATCAACTAATAAATTAGATCCACTGTATAAGTGCCGACTCTGATATAATTTTGTAATCCACCATTTTTCGGTTTTCTGTACTTCTTCTGTATGCTGTTTTTTATAATACGCGCTGCACTTGCAATAATTATATTACGTCTTTTTTCCGACATTTCTTAGCAGACAAAACGAAACCCAGAATGAAAGTTTGCGCGGAAAAAAATCAATAAAAGAAAATATTTACGCGCACGAATATGTGCGTAAACATTTCGTACGCGCAAAAATGTTCGTCAGTGCGCACGTTAAGAGAAACTGAAAAAAGATACAATACCAATAAAACATTTATGGAGAAAGAAAGACGGGAGGAGATATAAAAACAAGAATAATGTTATTTGATTCGGTCCGAGCTCGAATCCTGCTGCAGGAGAAATATCCAGAGGTAGAAAGACAGCAAGTAAACTATATTATGTGGGTTTTACGTTTAGATAGATAGACTACATTATCCTGGAAGAGTTAAAAATACAGAAATTAAATATCAAAAGAGTTAAGAGGTCTATAAGGCACGAAGAAAAATAAGAAATAATGTAATAAATATTTCACTGCTTAAATGCTGAAAAGATCGCGAAGACTAAGTTGAAATAAAAACGATCATACTTTTAGGAAAAAAATATGGATTTTCAAGTTTAGAGGTGGAAAATATAAGAAAAACAGAAATAAGTATGTCAAACGCAATCGTCGAAAGGCTTAAAGAAATAAACATCACCAATGAAGAAAGGAGGGAAGTAACTAATCGTACGTTTCCGATGTGGTAACAATGAAGCGGGAAATTATTTCTGGCGGAAATTATAGGACCAACAATGGCGCATATATCATGGTTACATTGAAACTATTGAACATATGTTAAAAGGTTGTTGGGTTCAAAACGAAGACGGACCAATCGTAGGATTCAGCGAGTGGGCTCAAATGGACGAAGACTGTCCAAGAACAAAGAATTTAGAATACTTTGTTTTGTTTTATTATATGTAATTTGTTTCATGTATTTATTACTAAGGAAAGAATATAACAAATTCAAGGCAAGGATTAATAAAATACATATATACGAGTACATAAATACTACCGTTTGGAATAAGTGTAAAAATATTACTGTTTTTATATATATATATATATATATATATATATATATATATATATATATATATATATATATATATATATATATATATATATATATTCAGGCAGTAAATGACATAAGCACATTAAATTTATTTTTAATTAAATAATCTTGCTGCTAGTAAAATAAAAAATATCTTCCATTTTGTATCCGGTGCAATGCGTCTCCGTAGTTTCATTATTAATGAGTAGTGCGATCTACCAGTTATCGTTTTGAAATCCCATAGAAGATCACGCTTTAACTGTAGTAAACTCACATCATAAATAATTATAGGATTCACTCATAAATATGTGTAATTAGGGAAAAAGCGTATGATAATAATTTTGTATAAACTTCAAAAATTACGTAAACAAATGTAAACAAAACAAAAAAAATTGTAAATTTTACTGTATTGTATGTAACAAAGCTAACCAATACTAGTAATGTATCTAATCTAATAATGTATCTAAGAAAGCAAAAAAATAGGGGTGTAAGATTTTTGTATAAACTGGATTAAAACAAAAAATTGTAAATTGTATTTGTAAAAAACGCCAACCACCATTGTTATAAAGTTGTACTAAACTTTTTAAACAATTATATTATTATTATTATTATTATTATTATTATTATTATTATTATTATTATTATTATTATTATTAAATTTAACCAGTAGTATAACTCATCGAGAACAACAATATTTTGAATAACTTTGCGGAACCTACTATTTGAGGGTCACCCAGATCCACATTAAGATCCTATGCAACATGCAAGTGGAACTCGTTACCCATACCGAAATATTGCATTTTAATATGACTTAATAAACATATCGGCAACCAATATATATATATATATATATATATATATATATATATATATATATATATATATATATATATATATATATATATATGTTATGTTATATATATATATATATATAACATAACATATATATATATATATATATATATATATATATATATATATATATATATATATATATATATATATATTTATGTTTTAATGGGTCTTCGTCTCTTTCTTTTTTTTATTTCTCTAGCTTCGTATATTTGTTTTGTTAATCTGTCATCTTCCATCCTATTTACATGTCCTAGCCATCTGGGTTGGCTCTCTTGTACTGTCTGTATTATGGGTTGCGTGTTTAGTGTTTTTCTAAAGGTAGTATTTATTTTGTCTAGTCTCGTCTTACCTTCTTCTTCCTTAGGAATAGTATTTCTACACTATGAATATTACTTTAATTTTTTTTCTGTCGTGCCGTGTCTCTATTAGTTCTTCTTCAAAGTTTCCTTTTTCGTTTATTATGACTCCCAGATATTTAAAAGATTTGACTTGTTCTACCTGTTTATTTTCTAAATATATATTTAATTTTTTCCTTCGTTGTTTATCGTCATTATTTTATTTTTTTCAATGTTTATCTTCATGTTTCTTTTGTGTAGTTCCCTGTGGAAGATATTTATATTATCCTGTATGTATTCTTCCGTTGCTCCTAGTACGACCATATCATCCGCGTAGCAAAGTTCTGTCATTTCGACTTTTCTCATTTTCCAATGTCCCTCCATGAGTTTCTTAAACTCTTTTCTGCAGCTTTTTATTGCTTTCTCTATTAATATCGAGAATAGGAGTGGGCTGAGTGCGTATCCCTGTCTAAGTCCTGTGCCCGTAGTAAATTCTTTTGATGTTTCATTTCTCACTCTTACGTAGTTTCTGCTTATTGTATACAGACTTTTAATTTGATTCATGGTCTTTGGGTTTGTCCCTCTTTTCTCTAGGCTTGACCATACCTCTTCTCTCCTTAGTCGGTTATATGCCTTCTCCATATCTATGAAGCATAGGCGGATCTTTTATCTTTAGATTTTGTTTTTTCGTAATGTAAAGATCTGATTCTGTACTCCTGTGCCTGGTCTGAACCCACTTTGCATATCAATTGTTTTTTCTATATTTGGTCTTATATTATTTTCCAGTATTTTTGCATACAGTTTTCCAATTACACTTAGTATGGTTATACCTCTATATTTATTATACTCTTTAGCGTCTGATTCCTTGTAAATAGGTGTAATTATTTACGTTCGCCAGTCTTGTGGTGTCCTTTCTTCGTTTGTCGCTATGTTAAATATTTTCGTAGTCCTTTTTCTCCTATATATTTAATCATTTCCTTTATGATATTGTCGTGTCCGAGGGCTTTTGCATTTTTTAGTTTGTTCACAACTTTTAGCATTTCCTCTAATGTTATTTCTGTATGTTTATACTTTTTGGTAGTTGTTGTTTGTTTCTCGGGGTTGTTTGAGTTTGTATCTGTAACGTTTTTTCCATCTAATAATTCTAAAAAATATTCCATCCATCTTTCCATAATATTTTCCTGTGTCTATTGTCCATTTTTATCTTTTATGGTTAGGAATATCGTGTGTTTTGCTTTCTTCATGTTTCTTAAAATCCCGTAAAACAGTTTTTGATTCGTGTCACATGCTTTTTTCATTTTCTCGCCGAACTCTTCCCAGATTTTTTGTTTCACTTCCTTTATTTTGGTTTTGACTTTTTGTCTTGCCTGTTTGTATTCTTCGTAGTCCACCATGGTGTTTTTGTTTGCTTGTTATTTAATTTCGCCTTTCCACATGTCTCATCTGCTGCTTCTAGAATTGCTTTCTTAAACTTTTTCCAGATTTCTGTTAATCTTTTGTAAATTATAAATTCCTTAGTTTCTTTTCTATGCGTTGTTGGTACACTTTCTTTGTTTCCTTTTCTCGTAATTTGTGACTTTTCATTTTGAATTTTGTTGTCTGTGATCTTTTGACTTTGTGTTCTGGTGTTGCTTCTTTCAAAAACATATTAACTATAAAGTGGTCACTGCCTATATCCGGCTCTCTACATACTCTTACATCTCTAATGTTTCTTTGGATCTCTCTGCTGACTAAAAAGTAGCTTATTATCGATCTCTCATTTTTCGGCCGTTCTTCCCTTGTATATTATGTATGTCTTTGGGTTTAAAGAAAGAGTTTGTTATAACTAGATTATTTAGTATGCATAAGTCTATAATCCTTTCTCTGTTGTTATTTCTTGTGGGTTTCCCTTCTTTACCTAAGTATAGTTTTAATCCTGTGTTAGTATTCCCTACTCTTCCATTTAAGTCTCCTATTATAATAATGTTTTTGTTTGTGTTATTTATTTCATTTTTCAATTCTTCAAAAAAGTTGTCTTTTGTATCCTTCTTATCAGTTTCGTTTGGGCCATACGCTACTATGATAGTGTAATGTGCAGTGCAGTGCCCGCCATCGCCGCCACTGTTACCGCCTCTGTCCCCGTCGCTGTCGCCGCCGCTGTCGCAGGGACGAGCGAGTGTCTATTGTTAGCGATGACGCAACCGACTTGTCGGAGCCTGCTTAATTACGCGGTTGATGTAACCTATTGTGTTTTCTCTAGAAGTGTTCTAGTGAGTTCTCGAATTCAAGTGCCGGGGTATATAAGCACCGTGAGGGAAGGCATTAGACAGTCTGTTATAAATGAGCGTTGCGTGTTGAATAGTTGGTGATACAAACAGATAGTCGACGAGTGGCATACATAAGTAAATATAGTTGTGTAAATAAATGAGTTATATATTGTTTAAATAAATAATCTTAGTGTTTAAGTGTTTTATAATATTCTTAGTCTTAATTGTAGTGTTCGTTATATTTATCATCTTTTAATTATATTTAACATCTATTTATCATTATAATAAACTTTTATTTTCATTAATAATAATTGTCTAATATTTGCACTTCACCCAAATAAATAAAAACGTTACAATTGGTGTCAGGTGTGGGGTTAATAAACTGTGAAGTGTTAAATAAAAATAAATAAAATGGCTAAACTACTAAAATTATGTGAATTAAAAGTAACTGATCTGAAGACAGAACTGGAAGAACGAGAGTTAGATACGACAGGAAAGAAGTCCCTGCTTCAGGAAAGACTATGGCAAGCATTAATCGATTCTGGTGAAAGTCCTGACGATTACTTATTCGACATATCCAACATAAGAACATTAAAAGAAGATTTAAAACAGGAAAGTTATAGAAAATCAGAAGAAAGTTCCAGATCACTAAAAGAAGAATTAATGGAACATTCTAGAAGTTTAGAAGAAAAATTAATTGATAGTTCTAGAAGAGCGGAAGAAAATTTTAGAATATTAGAACAAAAACTAGAGGAAAATTCCAGAACATTAAAAGGAGCCATCGACATCCTACAAACGCTGAAGGAAGAAGAACAAGAGGACTACGACCAACTAGTCAAGCGGTTGGACATGCGGTACGGCAATGCGCACCTGGAGCAGGTGTACCAGACGCAACTGAGGAACCGCTATCAGAGTTCAAAAGAAAGCCTTCAAGAATTTGAAGTCGACGTAGCTCGTTTAGTTCGTCTCGCACATCCTGCAGCTCCTGACAGAGTTTTGGAGTGCCTGGCCGTTCAAGCATTCATCTACGGAGTTCGAGATAGAGAAACGCAGCAAGCACTGCGATTGGCCCGCCCAAAAACATTAATTGACGCAGTCTCATATGCACTAGAATATGAAGCTGCCAAACAAGCTTCACGTAATCAATCTCGAGTGCGAAATATTGAGGCCGAGAGAAAAGAAGACACAGAAGACCTAGAAGAGAAAATGCGACGAATTGTAAACGAAGTGTTTGCCGGAAGAAAGAAACTCGTCTGTTGGTATTGCGGTAAACAGGGTCATCAGCAGAGACTTTGCAAAAAAATGCAAAGAGAGACAGAATCGGTAAAAGAAGAAAAGGAGTCGGAAAACTAAGTCGGGTTGATGCGAAGGGGCAATCGTCGACCCGTAATCTAGTAGCCCCACAATCCATCAGTTATGTCGCATCCCTTCATCATCAAGCCAGCAGGATTTACGTGAATAGCTCTGTTGATAAAAGACCACTAAAATGTTACTGGATACGGGTGCGACGAAGACTATAATTAGACCCGACTTATTAAAAAACACAGGCAAGACGCATCTTCAACCAACCAAGTGGAGATTACGCACAGCGACGGGAGAACGAGCTACCACATTAGGAGAAATAGATATGACCATCACTCTTGGAAACACATCCTTTAAACATCGTGCTCTGGTAGCTGACGTTGAAGATGAATTAATACTCGGCATGGACATAATGAAAAAGCACGGTTTTAAACTTGACCTGAGGAATGGAGTATTGATGGTCAATGAAGAAGAACTTGTTTTAAACCCACGAGAAGACAAAGCTGTGCGCGTACTAATGGCCCAAGATGTTACCCTTCCAGAACGAACCGAATCTATTGTGCAAGCACAATGAGATGGTAGTTTCTGTGAGGGAAATATTGTTATGCTTGAGCCAAAGAATGATGATGTGAAGACTGGTACTGGAGTTTTTGTAGGAAAATCACTGATCAAAGCCAATCAAGTAAAACCAGTTCGAATAATGAACGTAAATTGTTATCCAGTTGTTCTTAAGAGAGAAACAATTGTAGGAGAATGCTTGGCAGTATCCTCGATTATTCAAACTGTTAAGGCCAAACGAAACATATCTCAGGAAGTTCCGGACACATTAGCTAACCAATTATGAACCTCCTTCCAAGAACTGACCGCCGACCAGAGAACCAAAGCGAAGAAATTAATTGGAAGATTTCAAGATGTGTTTCAAGTTGACAAGAAAACCAACGGGAAAACTAATGTGGTTCACCATAAGATAGATACGGGCGACGCAAGACCCATCCGCCAACCAGCAAGAAGACTACCATTGGCGAATCGTGAAGAAGCGGAAAGAATTATTGAAGACATGAAAAAGGAAGATGTGATCGAACCTTCAAGCAGTCCGTGGGCTTTACCAGTGGTGTTAGTAGAGAAGTAAGGTGGCTCTACACGATTTTGCGTCGATTACCGTCAACTTAACAACGTCACCAAGAAGGATAGCTACCCGCTACCTCGAATAGACGATACACTAGACACTTTGGCTGACTCGAAGATTTTCTCCACTCTGGATCTAAAGAGCGGATACTGGCAAGTCGATTTGGATCCAAAAGATAAGGAAAAAACAGCCTTCACAATTGGTACCGGACTATGGCAATTTACTGTAATGCCATTTGGGATCTGCAATGCCCCTGCAACGTTTGAACGACTCATGGAAACAGTATTGGCTGGACTATCATGGAAAACCTGTTTACTATATCTCGACGACATTATTGTGGTAGGTGAAACATTCGAGGACCACATAAAGAATTTGGAAGAGGTTTTCCAGAGATTACGGAAGGCTAACCTGAAGCTCAGCTCCAAGAAGTGCCACCTGTTTCAAAAGGAAGTTCATTACCTTGGACACGTGGTTTCAGATAAGGGTATTGCAGTTGACCCGGAAAAGATAAAGACTGTGAGAGATTGGCCAGCGCCTAGAAACAAACACGAACTTAGAAGTTTTCTTGGTTTGTGTACTTATTATCGGCGATATGTACTTGGATTTACCATCATAGCCAAGCCACTGACAAAGCTTACTAAAGAAGGTCGAAGATTTATCTGGGAAATCGATTGCAAAGTTGCGTTCAAAGAACTGAAACATGCTTTGACAAGCGCACCTGTCCTGAGTTATCCTTTACCTGAAGGAGAGTTCATACTAGACACAGATGCCAGCAACGTGGGAATTGGTGGGGTTCTTTCCCAGATACAAGACGGACATGAGAAGGTTATTGCCTTTTAGTAAGACTTTGTGAAAATCAGAGAGGAATTATTGTGTTACTAGAAAAGAACTCTTGGCAGTCGTGAAATCCGTGGAACATTTCTACAAATATTTGTAAGGAAGGAATTTTTTGATTAGAACTGACCATGCTGCATTAAAACGGCTGCTACAATTCAAGAATCCTGAAGGTCAGGTGGCTAGATGAATTGAAAGACTACAGGAATACGATTTCAAAATCGAGCATAGAACAGGTACCAGCCATTGTAATGCCGACGCATTGTCCAGAAGGCCGTGCCAAGATGATTGCAAGCATTGTAGTCGACTAGAAGAGAAATTTTCCATCGTCGCCAGAACAACAGTAGTCGACGATAATTGGCAGCCCGATGGACTACGCGAAGATCAAGAAAAAGACCAAACTTTGAAAATTATACTCGAATGGAAAGCAGGGGAGTGCAAACCAGTATGGGAAGATGTTGCACCGCACTCACCGATTGTAAAATCGTACTGGGCGCAATGGGACTCCATGGTGATTGAGGATGGCATGTTAAAGCGTGTGGTAGAAAATGCTGATGAAACCGAGAAGAGAACTCAGATAGTTATTATTAGAGTACCAGACGTGTTGAAAGAGATCCATGACCGATCTGGAGGCCATTTCGGAGTCATCAAAATGCTAGAAAGATTGCGCCAGCGGTTTTACTGGGTTAACTTCACGGAAGATGTTAAAGATTGGTGCAAGACATGTGTGGTTTGCGTTGGAAGTAACGGTCCGCATAAACGAAGCTCCAATGCGTCAATACAATGTTGGCAGTCCATTTGAGCGTATTGCGATTGATGTGGCTGGACCATTCCCAGAAAGTGACGAAGGAAATATATACATCGTGGTTGTCATGGACTATTTCAACAAGTGGGTTGAAGCATATCCATTACCCAACCAGGAAGCTACCACGGTCGCTGAAACTTTAAATAAAGAATATATATACCGATTCGGAGTACCACGTGAACTCCACTCCGACCAGGGAAGAAATTTTGAATCTGCCGTTTTCCAAAATGTCTCTAAGATATTAAGAATTAATAAAACTAGAACAACTGCATTACATCCGCAGTCTGATGGCATGGTTGAACGAATGAATAGAACGATCAACCGATATTTGTCGAAGGTAGTCTCCAACCACCAAAGAGACTGGGACCGATACCTCCATCTGTTCCTGTTGGCTTATCGTTCATTCGTGCATGAAACAACAGGGCAAACTCCTGCGAACATCTTATTCGGGCGTGAGTTGCGCTTACTATGCGACTTGGTGTTCGGCAGTAAACCTGGGGAAGATCTGGCCGGGGAAGATTACGTTACGGACTTACGGAGAAGAATGGATGACATTCATGAACAAGTCCGTACGAACATTCAAGCTGCCAGTGACCGAATGAAGGACCGGTATGACATCAAGGCTGAAAAGGGTGGATACCAACCTGGAGTTTTAGTGTGGCTTTACAACCCACAAAGAGGTCGTGGGTTATCACCAAAGCTGCAAATGAATTGGGAAGGCCCCTATGAGGTAGTCAAAAGGATAAACGACGTGGTATACAGAATTAAGAAACAACCCTGCGGGAAGCCGAGAGTAGTACACTTTAATCGGCTAGCCCCTTTCGCCGGAGACAACCACGAAGACTATAATGGAGCAACGGTTCGTCGGATCATAACACAAGAACCAACTTTTGAAGACTTCATGGAGAACTATTCCTTTGGCCGCAAGGCGCGCTTCGGCGTGACGAAAGAAGAACACCGAGATGAATTCATCGTGTCTTCAGATTATTCTCTCGGTCACTGCGTATAAGAAGACTTAAAGATGTCCCGCGGCATAGCTTCAGCCTTTAAAGCAAAATTTGGGCGACTACAAGAACTGGCCAACCAACGCCAAACTGTTGGCAAAACGCTGCGCCTGAGGGATAGCAATGCAGATCATCAGCGGTACATCTATTACCTGGTTATAAAACCACGCTCGTACCAGAAGCCGTCGTATCGCAACCTGTAGAACTCGCTGTGCGATTTGAGGGATCATCTGCTGGAGAATGACATTTTGAAGCTTGCCGTACCGAAGTTAGGCTGTGGCCTAGATGGTTTACGTTGGAGGATTGTTAGGAACATGATAGAAATCCTCTTCCGTTTTACCGGCGTAGAAATTCTCGTTTGCAGCTTTAACCCTAACGGACATAAAGAAGAAGTCGAGCGGACCATCGACTGTCATTTCTTCAAAATTTCGAAATGCACCAAGGGTAATGCATGCAGATTTCGTCATCACGAACTGTTCCGGGACGAAACAGTCTTAAGGAGGGGACCGCCTTTGTCCCCGTCGCTGTCGCCGCCGCTGTCGCAGGGACGACCGAGTGTCTATTGTTAGCGATGACGCAACCGACTTGTCGGAGCCTGCTTAATTACGCCGTTGATATAACCTATTGTGTTTTATCTAGAAGTGTTCTAGTGAGTTCTCGAATTCAAATGCCGGGGTATATAAGCACCGTTAGGGAAGGCATTAGACAGTCTGATATAAATATAGTTGTATAAATAAATGAGTTATAAATAACGTCGAAAGATTTAATTGTTTGATTTTAATATAATTGTTTTTGCGCAATTTTTTTTGCCGAAATAAATTATTTAAATAAAACGAATATTTATTAATAGAATTCTTACTATAAAATAAGGAAAAAATAATAGTTTCGAAGTAAAACAATTACAAAACACAATAACATTTATATCATTGACAAGGAAAAAATAGTAGTTTTTGAGACTAAGATGAGATGTGGGTTCCATTAAAAAAAATATAACTTTGTGTTGTACCTCGAAAATTTACAGATATAAAATTTATTTCGCACGTCACTGGCTAGGCAGTAATAATATCAAACTTCTTTATTTAGAACAATTTTCTCGAATAACAGTTTAGATGATACTTGAAGAAGACAAAATCAACAAAATGCAACATTTCGTTATTATCTATTGCCCTATGAGAATTTTTGGAAAAACAAAAGCACATACAATTATAATTTACTTATATTAATTTTTAATACCTTGTTTTCTACTTATTGTAATGTCGAAATTATTTACACAACAATTTACATTATTTACAATACTTAAAGAATTCATTAACTGGGAGCAACTATTTTTTATAAGAAATATTAAATTCCTAGATCTTAGCTGAATGTTCGGTAAATGAATGGGGAACAACTTAACAATTCTGGTACTATATATTTGTTGTGGATTATGTCCCAAATTAATATAACTGAAAACATATCTCACCTGTCTTTAAGTGTATTCACTTAAAATAATTCAGTTTGAATATTATATGTGATCATTTATGGGGATGAGAAGAATCTTTAATAATACAAATATCGTAGAAAACTCTTTTGAATTTTCTCTAACATATCCATATCTACAAATGAAGTTGTATTCTTAGCAACACAGCAGTATTCTAGTTCTGACTAATAAATTATACAATGTAATTATTGTTTCTACACTAAAATAACTACTTAGTCTGTAAATAAAATATAATTTACCATAATCCTTTTTGTGCGATGTATGTACATAGCATTTTTTAAACTTAACTTGTTTTTAAATATAACTCCAACATTCTAATGTGTTATCCACTTTCTTCAATATATTATTATTTAAATGTTAATTATAATTAATCGATATTTTCTTTCTGGTGAAGGTCATTGATTACATTTACTGTTATTTAATAGTAATCTGGTTTTACTGCATCACGCATCTATATCATATATTTAACTAAAGATAGCATATAGCAAATATTTTGAATTTTTTACTACCTGTGTGACATCATTAATAAAAATCTGATGTGGCCAACACATAACCCCTCGCCAGATATTTTACCTGGTTGTACGCATAAAACGAAAAATATTTTTAAATACAAATACATATATTCATGTCTCACTACAAAATAATTATTTAAATATGAATTATGTACAATACATACATTTTCTTTATATTCAATATCCTGAAATTTTCTTTTTCTACTTTCCTTTTCTTTTTCTTTATATTCGTCATTTTTTCGCAAATTCCTTTTATATTCTTTTTTACGTATATTCTTTTGCGTTGTTGACTTTTTTTATTTTCATAATCTTCATAATAATGTACAAATATTTTTGACAGAGGCATGCAAATATTTTTGACAGTGACATTTATGTGTCAATTACAAACATTTGAATTTCTTGCTTTGTAGTAGTTTGATCTGAGATTTTTTACATGCCTTTCTTTATCTCTAAATCTATAGAAGATATAATAATGAATTTATATTTATCGAATAAAGAATTTAACGTTCTTTAATATAAGTATTTACATAAATTTTCGATAAATAATATTTAGATAATTTTTTTCTTGTAACTACTACTTCCGGTTGTCCAATTGTTACCAAAACTGACTCGACTCTTCCCATTATTGTTAGATTGAGGAATCCGTAGTTAAAAATATTTTAAGTCTTATAGTATTTGAGTTATCGTGAATCCAACATCCACACACACATCCACACACACACACACACACACACACACACACACACACACACACACACACGCGCACACACACACATACGGACATCATCGTAAAAATGTTATAATCGGATTCTAGGGACCTTAAAACGTGCTTATTCACTAAAATCTGGATATGCGATTTTTAGCATGAATACAATACCTCTTAGCGAGAGGTAAAAAGTGATAATAAAAATGGGCCTAATATTCTGCCTTGTGAGAATAGTGTGGCACAAATTCATTAGATGCAGCATTATTATACTCGACATGAAGTCTATGATTACTTAAGTACTTACTGAGAAATATCAATAGGTTATTATTTATATTATATAATTTAAATTTTTCAATTAATATTGTATGATTAACTTTGTCAAAGGCTTTATGTAAGTCGGTGTAAATAACATCTAACTGATTTTTATTGACTATGCAATTTCATCAGAAAATGTACATAAATTAGTAACTGTAGACCTATGTTTCACAAAACCATATTGTTCTTCTACAGTCACTCATTGTGCGTTAGTAGATAATTTACTGTACAGTATTTTTTCAAACACTTTTGCTATAACCGATAATATTGTTATAGGTCTGTAGTTTTCTACATTCCTAGGATTTCCTGTTTTATGTATGGGGCATACTCGATCTAATTTTAGTTTTGCGGAAAAGCGGTTTTCCTGTAACGCAGCGTTAAAAATTGTACTCAGTTGCTCATTTATAATTTGTACACAGTTTTAAATTATGAAACCAGAAATGAGATCTGGTCCAGTAGCAGCTCGCGAATTAATTGATTTTATTGCAGTTAATACTTCGGTTACTGTGATTTTCTCTATCTTAAGTCTCTGGGTAGTCATTAATAATTGATCATTGTCATTACAATAAACTGATTCAAAATATTCAGCAAAAGAATTAACTACGTCTTTATTATCATTTAATGCAGTTTCTAACGGATTATGTTTTCTTTTTTTAATAACATGCGACCAAAATAATTTGGTATTTATTATTATTTAGCGTATCATTTATCTGAAGGATATGTGTCTCGTGAGCTTCTTTAATAATTATTTTTATTTCATTCCTCAAAATTTTATATTATTGATTGTATTGTTGTTTATTAGGATTATTTTGTTTTGATTTTCTATAGTAATATTGTTTTGCTTTTAGTTTTAGCCTAATTGTATGAGTGAATCATTCAGAATTTTTTTTCCCTTATTAAGAATATTTTTCAGTAGGTACACATTGTTCGAGAATGGTATACAATTTCTCGTAGAAAATGTTTAATTTTTGTTCAGCATCAATACTTTTTACCTCCCGCTACCCTTGGTAAGAGAGGTATAGAGATAGTGCCAAAAATCGCATATCGAGTTTTGGTAAATGACCACGTTTTAAGGTCAATCCAATTTTGACATTCACACGATGATGTGTGTCTGTGTGTGTGTGTGTGTGTGTGTGTGTGTGTGTGCGTGTGCGTGTGCGTGTGCGTGTGCGTGTGTGTGTGTGTGTGTGTGTGCGCGCGTGCGCGTGCGCGTGTGCGTGTGCGTGTGCGTGTGCGTGTGCGTGTGAGTGTGAGTGTGAGTGTGAGTGTGAGTGTGAGTGTGAGTGTGAGTGTGAGTGTGCGCGTGTGCGTGTCTGCGTGTGTGCGTATCCTCCATTCTAGTTTGAATATTACTGCCTTATTTTAATATGGAAAGAAGCCATTAGATTTTTGTGTAAATAAGTTAACCGGAAATAGTACTTTACTTGAAGCTTATAATAGTTTTTCATGCGAAAAATACCGTTAAACGTTATTTTTAGAGATTCATGTTATTATAAATGTTAAAGATAATTAAACTTTCTACATGTTTGCATTAATACTTCGTTTATATATTTTATGGATAAATTTAGAAATAAATAAATAAATAAATATATCATCACGGCTTATTACCCATTGCTGGGTGTGCCAATCTGCTTTGTACACAGATATCGGTAAAGATGATATATTTGTACCGTGCGGGCGCTTACCAGGCGTCACTTCACGGGCACTCATTGCTGGCGTGGAGTGTGCACCACAGGAGTCAATTTTATGCCATTTAAAATTGGAAATATTTGGCGTCAGTCGGGATCGAACCCGGCTTCCCAGATTCGCGACCTGACACTCAGGCACGCGGCCACGAGACCCCATTTAAATCTCGGAGCCTACGCTTTAAAAGAAAACAACTCCTTGATTACACAGTTCATGTCTCAAATGTATGTAACTGACAGATAAATATTAGTGACACAGAACTATTCATTTCAAATGAATAATAGTAACGTTTAAAAAGAACATAGTAAATAAAACCATAGTTATATGGAAGTTATATGGACTTAATATAGTTTCCAATATAAACAATATAAGTATGTATATTGAAATTAATACAAATTAAATAACGGGAGGTACTAGGTTGGCTACATCAGATTTTTACCTGTCGTCAAAGGAAGATATTGTCTTTGGTCAAAAAATTCGATGATGAGTTTTTAATGAATAAGCACGTCCTCGAGTTTTCATTCATATGAAGAGGTCATTAGATGTTGGTTATAATATAATAACCGAAAGTACTCGTATTAGAAGTTTTTAAGAGACATTCTTGAAAAACGCAGTTAAATATAATTTTCATCCATTGTATATTATTATAAATATTAAAGAATATTTTATTCTCCAGAGGATTTGATTGCATTTTATACTTCATATTCAATGGATATAAAGTTAAAAAATTATGAAAATATTAAATTTCATAAAACAGCCAGCTATGACATAACCATGGAAACAGCTACTATAATATTTAAAGAAAATTATGATATATAGACATTTGTCAATGTCAAGAGCAATTAACATATGTGTTACAATTTTACTGGAAATATAGAATCTACGCATGAAATATCTGTATGGAATTTGTACAAAATTCATATAACTGACGGAGTGTAATGTACTGGAAATATAGAATCTTTCTGTATGGAATTTGTATAAAATACATAGAACTGACGGAAGTTAATGTGCTGGCCACATCAGATTTTTTATTTAAAGAACTGAAATCACAGTTAAGCAAAGAATAATACAACTTTGTATAATGAGCATTTTTAAAATTGTATTTATTGATATTTATTGTGTCATTATTTTTACATTTTCTAAATGGAATATCTATTTGTAGTGGGGTATGGTAATCATCAACTTTCGATATCTGATTTAAATAGGTGAACTATTATTTTCAGAATTCACGATTTCTTTAAGGTAGTACACCAGTTCATTATCACTTACTTGATTAACAAACTAATAATTAACAGTAACAAAACTTATCAATTTTTTTAACGAGTTAAGAGAAAAAACACAGAAACATTGAATCAGACTTGAGTGATGTTTGATACACAATATAGCCAAATGAATCATATAAAAAACAGTTATATTACTTTTAATATTATTATTAATCAAGATCTAATTGTTTTTTTAAATTACAATGTATTTTAGACTAGTAATGACCAATTACATAGGGTGATAAATATTTTGAGTAAATATTACCAGTTATAGAAATTATACATATGCAAATTATTATTAAGGAAGGGAAAATAGGTTCTCTCAGCTTGTAAACAATTTCATTGGCAATAAGAAACATGAAGAAAACCGTCGCTGGTGACAGTGCGAAATGCGCGTTTTACCAGTTGTCATTGCACGTGTCGGCGTTACGTTGTCTTGAAACTTTCTGTCAGCCGATATGAAACATAAATCTTACAGATGGAACTCGCAGACTTCATGCCAATGTTCCTTTTGCCCAACGTACGCCCGGCGAAAAGAAAAACGACCCTCCACATGTTACTACATACGTAACTGACTTCGACGTTTGCCAAACTTTCAAGATCTGATGTTTCAATACACTTTTGTTGCGACAAACTTGTTTATAGTTTTAGATATTGGCAGTTATGTACGAATGTTCCGTCAAATGGAGGAATGCGATATTTTATGCTCGTATACGTTTATTCGCAATAGTTGTACGAAGTTGTTTCAAATTATCTGTCGCTTAGAACAATTTCGCAAATGAAAAAATAGTTTCTTCCAATAAAAAAAGCTTGCAATTCTCCGATATAATCCTATGTATATATACTTAATGTTCCACTAACGTTAACTGTGGATTAGGTAGGTAAAGTTTTAGCTCCCACGTTAAAATTATTTTTAAAAATGTTTTAATACCAGCAATTGCATTCTTACCCGCGCTCATATGCACCACAATTATTTTTATTTTGAGTTTTGGATTTAGTTATTTATCTAAATAAAACCGAACGAAACGCACAATACTTGCTTGAGTTAAAAAAATTGCATGTGAGAATGTCCAAATTTAAATTATAAGTAGGCGTTTTATATAAAAAAATTGATGTGGCTGGCACATTGTCTCCTGTCATGCAATTTTCATCTTTATCTAAACTTATCTCCGTAATATGCTCATAAACCGTTATGATATGGACAACAGAAACTATAAGATCTACTGGGTCAGGAAATAATAACTCACGTGGAATTTGAGCATAATATTCCAGATCCCCAGATATTGTATTAATCAATAAACAACAAATGACCAAGTACATAATTGATATGGGGATGATGAGAAACACTTGGTGATGCAGTCGTGGTAAACAGTGTTTATTAAATAGTAATTTAATTAACTCTCCTACGTTTCGATTCCAAATGAATCATCATCAAGAATAGTAAAAGTATATTTGGAAAATAAGATCATTACATTATAAAATAAAAAATGTAAGGATGAAAATTTCAAAAAATATCAGAGGTAATAAAATACGTGCATACATCAGAAAAAACTAAATATAACTAATCATTAGTTATTATGTATGCACGGATTTTATTACCAGTGATATTTTTTGACATCAACTACAAAAGGCAGTGATATTATAAACCTCCTGTAGGATAGTACGAAGATTTCTAGGAGACAGTAGACAGTAATATGTACAGTACAAAAGAACAGTAAAAAGTAATACAGCTGCAGTCTACAGTACAATTGAACTGATCATAGGACAACCAACCAGGCTGCAACAACTGAAGAAAAAATATATTATAATAATAAATCAATTTTAATATGTACAATAAAATACCATACATTGTATAATTGTCTAAAAGGCCGTATATATGATTCAAATGTACCTAAGTGAAATAAAAAAATAATATAATAGTAGTAAACAATTCTTAGTCGCAAATAAATAAATAAGCGTATAAATGGCATATGATATGCCATTTACTAGTACATATTACAAGAATACGGTTTAAAATATTTGTATAAAATAAAAGTTAAAAATAAGACAATTAAAATACATAGACAGAAACAATCTCTTTTATCTAATACGAGCGCATATACATAATAAAATGAGACATTATTCTTCCAGTGAATATAACCCAAACTCTCTGAATGCATTTTTTTTTGTATGGTAGGTTAGTATTTAATAATTTGAATTAGCATATATAAAATGTTATTATGGAACTTTTGCTTTTGATGTGGGGGAATATATTGAGGGCCGGTATTTCAATCCTAACAACTTCCTAATGATTTATATTTACCTAACAACCATTTTTTTCCGTATTTCAATGTCCAAACAATTTATTAGGTATCTTATAATTTATACGATCAAACGAACTTACCTGAAGTGAAGCCCGATCGTAATTATATGAAGCATCTAGTCCAAATATATCACTTTGTAGTCCGCCCCTGGCTACGTATAGTGCACCGTATACAAAGGTTTCTAACAGAAAAACAAAAAGTGCTTGCGCTCGCGCGGCGCTCTCCAAACTACTCACTGGCCTGCTTGTCGCTTGGTCGCCGTTACATGCTTATTCTTTAAAGGATCTGTTCATTAATTTCCCGCAACCAATGTAGGGCGCTTAAGGCTTTAGGGTGGGATGGGAGTGATATATTCGGACTGGACGCTTCATATAATTACGATCAAACTTCACTACAGGTAAGTTTGTTTGATCGTATAATTATATTCGCGTCCAGTCCGAATATATTGTTCACTATGTAGTTGTTCAAAGCATTTGTGTTGCGGATTAATGAACTCTGAGTAAAAATGAAAAAGAACAAAATTATTAACACATTAAGATAGGCAAAGCTTAAGGTAAATATCATATGAGTCAAATAAAAGAAAATAAAATTATTAGTACTATAAATTATTATGTTGCCGTATTAAGTCTCAGCACCGCTCTGGCAAATTCAGTTTTATCACAGAAGGGGCGATTGTAGAATTTAGCGAATGTTTCTGTGCGTTCTGACTAACCCGCTGTTCTACATATCGTCTCCAAACTAGCTCTCAATGCTGCGGAAGTAGAGGAATAATGAAATGGGGTTTGAATTACGAGTTACTGATTCCGGCTGAGGCAAGCATATGCTTTACCTATCTACGTAGCGTTTGTTTGTTTGCGACGGCATGCGGTTTTTTGATTATGACATAAATAGAGTCCTGGTCCGGTGCTCTAAATGATTCCGTCATCTCGATATACTTCTTTAAGGTCGTCGCGACGCGAAGTATCGGTTTTCCCTGAAAAAGGGTATGTGTAACGCGGGATGTTCTTTATTCACTCCTGATGTATTAACAGGGCCCGTTATGTTAATTTGAATACTCTGATGATCTTCCGTAATATTCGATAGTTTAATTAAGGATAATGTCTGAAGTCTACCTCCTGTGATCAAGGCTAAAAGTGTGACTAGCTTTTGCAACAGTTGCTGAAGAGTCAGATCTAAAAGTACAGTTTCTATAAATGAGAATAACTATACGAGGTCCCATGTATTAGCATATCTCGATTGGGTTGGTCTAAGCGAGACATGCCCTTCAAGACACTATTTATTATCGGGTCGGAACCTAAATCTTTAGGCTAAATAAGACAGAGCCGAATGGGAATTAATAGCTCCGTACTTGTAATTAGGGTCATTTGCGATCTTTTGCAGAAAGATGAGCACTTCTTTGTTAGACACGTGATACAAAGGAATCTTCTCCTTCGTACAAAAGTCCTATCAGAGTCGGTACGTCGTATTAAATTGTTTAACCGTGGACTCCGCAACTAATGATATCATGGTTTCTATGGATATTACCGGAATATCTCTAATTACCAACGCGTGCCAGATAATTTTGCGGCCACCAGGGTAAGTTGGTGAGCCTAAGGTAGGTTTTGCTGGAAGGAGAAGACAATAAATCAGGAGGTGGATCCAAGTAAACTACTTATCCGGTTATTAGTTTGGAGAAGAGTGGGTACCAAGGCCGTGAAGGCCAGTGTGGCACAACTACAATCTCTTCGGCATTGTCATTTATGTTTTTTTTAAGACTTTAAAATTAATTTAAATGGGGAAAACGCGTAAAACTGAAAGTATTTCCAATTCAGGGTGAACGCGTCAATAGCGAACCTCCAAGGGTCTCTACGCCAAGATACATATATGTTACATTTGTGGTTGGTATGAGACACGAACATGTCGACATCAGGTTGGCCGAGAGTGTCTACTACGCGATCGAAAGCGTGTTGGATTAAATACGATTCTGTTTCGGCACTAGATTGACGCGACTCTTAATCTGCTTCTTGGTTATCCGTTGAACTTACATAAGACGTGAAAATCCAGATAATTCAGTGTTCCCACCATAGCTAAATCGATCTCGTTAGCTTATCAAGCTCGGGATGTTGGATGTTACCCATCCGGTTAATATAGGATATAGTGTTCGTGTTATCGCATCTAATGAGGATGTCGCAATTAGAAAGACTGTCTGCAAAACAATTTAATCCGTAGAAAACGGCTTATAATTCTAGAAAATTTATATAGGAACTTTGATGTGGATCACACCAAAAACCATGTGTCTTTTCCGTGTCACCACAAGCACCTTAGCCTGTCATCGAGACATCAGTAAAAATTACAGCCTTATATGTGTCCTTTCTAATATCATTAAAAGAATTAGAAATAGAAATTTCCCACCAGGCGAGTTCTTGATGTAGGTGAATTGGAATTGCCATAGCTGCATCAAAGTTCAGGTTGTTTCGAGATAAAGCTAAGAAATTTTCTCGTTCCTGATCTTTCGTATACAACCAACGGCATTTGACACTTTTTTGTTTTGTTTTTTACCCAACGGTTATATAATTTTCATTTTATATGTAATAAAAATGAAACCCAAAAACTTTTTAATCTTGCTAGACTTCAAACTACTTTTTCTCTCTTCACAGTGAAACCCAACGATTCTAATAGGGTAATTAGAGTATAAGTAATTTCTAAAGATTGGTTAGGAGACTCACCGAGGACGAGGAAGTCGTCTACGTAGTTGACACACAAAATGCCTGTTTCACGCAATTGAGAAACTATTGGTTTCAATAATTTAGTAAAACAAAATAGCGCTGACGAGAGACCAAATGGAATGCACGTGAATTCGTAGAGACAGTGTTTAAAGATCTCCGAAATTTGCGAGATTCCGGATGGATCGGAACTGAAAATTAGGCATTTTTTTAGGTACACGGTTGATAAAAAATACGCGGAACTAATTAGCCTTAGAGCGGTTCGATGATCTTCCAATTTGAAGTGTTGCGCAATTATATACTGATTTAAATATTTGAGAATGAGAATAAATCCTTTTTTGCGGTTAGACTTATCAACTAGAAAGATTGAGGATACAAACTGGTTGACACATGGCTCGCACTTGACAAAAGCGGAGAGCTCTTTAATGACTAGTTCCATTAAGACTGTTGAATAGCCCGCCTCTATGGCGGCGTTCGTTTCGCGGCTCGTGCTGGCTCGACTATAGAGTGAAATCGCAACACTCGGGCTGAGACTTTCACGTTCGACTTAATATGAGGGACATTCTGTCCTGATCCGGCCCTGCCGGCGCCTGGTCACGCCGGACGAGGCCATCCGACTTCCTAGCATCTACCACGGTACACAACTCGCGGCCACTACTGACTTGATTGTACTATGAAATCGCAACACCCGGGCTGCGACTTTCACGTTCGCGCTGACTTAATATAAGGGCATTCTGTCCTGATCCGGCCCTGTCGGCGCCTCGTTATGCCGGACAAGGCCATCCAACTTCCCAGCATCTGCCGCGGTACACAACTCGCGGCCACTACTGACTCGGCTCTACTGTGAAATCGCAGCACTCAGGTTGCGACTTAAACGATCACACTGTCCAGGTGAAACGCCTGAGAACGTCTCGAGAGGAGAGCGACTTCTATAGTACGGGGACCGAGAACGCCATCTTCGAGAATCTCTACAAAAGTCCGTCTCACTAGGAGAACGGCATTCTCGAGAATGAGACAGATGACTAAAAGCCGGTCTGTTTCTCCTAGCCTTGTCTCTCTCCAATTTCTTGTCTCTCTACTTTTCCCTCTCTTTCCTTTTTAAAATTATCCAGCTTCTTTCTAAGGTCTTTATTCTCCTTGTATAAGGATTGCCTAGAAGAAGAAATGTTTCGAGAACGATTAGTATCCTTACCTTTCGATTTGCCCATGTCTCTTGTGGCACTAGACGACAAGCGACCGCACGGTACGTGCACCAAGAACAAATGAGCATGTAACGCGTAACGATGACCAAGCGTCAAGCAGGTCAGTGAGTAGTAGGAAGAATGCCACGCAAGCGCAAGTGCTTTTTGTTTTTCTGTCAGACACGTTTGTATACGGTGCACGATACGTAGCCAGGGGCGGACTACATAGTGATATATTCGGACTGGACGCGAATATAATTGTTTAGTCGCTAATAAATTTGAGAGGAACTTGTAGTAGATAATACATTTGTTAGAATATTAAGTACCTAATAAAATTTAAATCTTTTCTTTGTATATCTTTATTAACAATATAATATTGACATCTGGCCCGGTTTAGGCCAACCAGCAAATTAGTTATTTTTATTTACATATCATTTGTGAGGTAAGCTCCCAATGGAGTTTCCTCTTTATTTTAAATAAAGGTTGTGTTTTGTAGTTTAAAGTTATATACATTTGAGATATAGAGGTTTAGTTGCTGGAAGGAATATCAGTGTCATGTCATATTTAAATTTATTCTATTTTTTACAACTAGATTTAAACAAAATAGCTAATAACAATGTTTCTAGGAAAATATAATTTGTCATCTTCCTACCTGATAAATTTGTTTATCAAATAGTTGTTAGAAGCATGTGTTAGGTGATTGAAATATCAGGCGTTTTACTCCCTACAAATTTGAGACGAACTTGTAGTAGCTAAATAAATTTTTTAATTATTAATAAAACGAATATCAGCATTTTCATTGTCAGTTGTCATTACATTTAGATTTGAAATAAAAAATATTGTAAGATGGAAATGTATTTTGATGAATTTGATTATAAGCCGTGGAAAAGTTTACTGTCTTTTTCTTGCCCATATTTAACGACACTAGATACAAACACGAAATACGCACACTTTCTATGTGAGAAAATTCCAAAAAAGTATGCAATGACAATTTGCCTAATAACTTTACATTGAAATACCAAAATTTTCTATCGTTTAATAAATCTACCTAATAAATTTATCTATCGAATAGTTGTTAGGAACATGTGTTAGGAGATTCAAATACTGGGCTAAATGTTACTTGTTAGGGAAATATATTTCTTGTAGTTTTTTTAATCATTTATATATTTCAAGGTATAATATAATATTATATTATAATAAGGATTTGTTATTATTTAAGAAAATCAGTCCAAAATTTTAAAATAATTCATATGCACGTATCGTATGACATATGTCGTGAATAATAATAATAATAATAATAATAATAATAATAATAATAATAATAATAATAATAATAATAATAATAATAATAATAATAATAATAATAATAATAATAATAATAATAATAATAATAATAATAATAATAATAATAATCATAATAATAATCAATGTATTAGTTGTTGTTCTTGTGCAAAAATCAGTTCTTTGTCGTTTGTTTGCTAAACACTTTTGTTGAAAAGTTGTTCAATGCTTGGTAAAGTATATTAAGGCAATTTAAATGAGTCCGTTGTAATGAATTTTACTGAAAACTTGTAACTTTACATATCATCAACTTAGAAATTTCAATATAATTTGTAAAAGTTGGTATTTTAGTTGTTCTGAAGTTCACGCAAGCATGCCTGATATTCATGAAAACTCGGGGAAAGTTTTATCTCAAGACAACGCTGATTAGAGAATACCAAGTAATATCATTATCCTCACTATCTTCGTTATTTGGGAAATTTAAACAGAATGATCCACCCACCCTTCCATGAATAATTTTAATCCCTGGTCCAACTGCTTAAGAACGGATCAGGCAGGCGTTGCTTTTGCTACAATCCTATATCGATGAACCTCCAAATATAAGAAGATTAAAATTTGTATTATAATAGACTTTTAACGTATTCTATAATTATTTTATTTTATTGTGTAAGAGAAACAACAGTACATACATACTAATAACAGTTTCTCGCAGATAAGTTATACAGTACCTTAGTGCTTATAAGAATAATAATTAGTGTACATAGTATGATTATAGATAAAGTTGGTTTTTACAGTTCTTTTAAAATAGTTGTTTCATTTTTTTTAAATAGCTGTAATGAGCTATGAAATAAATCAATATCTATGAATCTAGGGTGATTGTACGTCGACATCATTCTGTTCATGGGTGAATTGTTGTAATTATTTGTATTGCAGTGGGGTAAACAAAATAATTTTTTTGATCTTGTATTTTTTTGGTTTACAGAGAGTTTAAAATTCGAAATAAATGAGACACTATCAAAAAAATTATTAAATGTTTTATACAGAAACATCATATCAGCTAAGATTCTTCTGTTTTCCAAAGACATCATATTAAAATATTTTAATCTGGCATCGTAATCGTTACAGTCAATTTTAAAATTTTTACACAAAATGGAAGTAAATTTACGTTGGACATTTTCTATAAACATGGAATTTTTTTTATAGCAAGGACTCCATACAACACTCGCATATTCTAATTTAGAACGAACTATTGCATTAAACAAACAAATAAGGGACTGTGGATCATGAAAATGTTTACAGTTGTGTACAATGAATCCCAGCATCCTATATGATTGTTTAGCACAATTTTCAATATGATTGTTCATTAATAATTTAGAGTCAAAAAGTATTCCCAAATCCTTAACTAGAGTTTTACGTTGAATAATTGTGTTATTTATGGAATAGTTATAGTGAATTATGTTAGAATTCCGAGTGAAGCTCACGGTATAACATTTTGAGGTATTTAAATATAAAGAATTATCATCACAAAATTTTTGTAACTCTTGTAAATCACTTTGTATTAATAAATTGTCATCGTGGGTCTTAATTACTTTGAATATTTTTAAATCGTCAGCATATAAGACAAATTTTGAATGTTGAAAACATTTGTTTATATCATTGATAAACAAGTTAAAAAGTAAGGGACCAAGGTGAGACCCTTGAGGTTCTCCGGAAGTAACAGAAATTATTCGTGATTTGAATCCACTACAATTAACTAGTTGCGAACGATTGGATATGTAGGACTCAATCCAACGTAGCAGTGATCCCTGTATTCCCAAGATTTTTAATTTTTGTAGTAATATTACATGATGTACTCGATCAAATGCTTTGCTAAAATCTGTGTAAATGACGTCAACTTGTTTTTTGTCCATATTTGAGCTTAGAAATTCAGTGAAAGGAATTAAATTAGTAATGATAGATTTTTTGGGACAGAAACCATTTTGTTCGGGTATAATAATGTTATGTAGATCATTTTTGATTTCATTAATAACCAGTGCTTCCAAAATTTTACCAAATGTTGACAAAATAGATATAGGTCTATAGTTAGTGACGTCATTAACAGGGCCGGATTTCAAAATAGGAACTATGTAGGAAACTTTCCAGGCATATGGAAAAATTCCCAATTTTAATGACTGATTAAATAGCAAATGTAAAGGCTCTGTCAGGTAATGTGCACACGTTCGAATGAATGTAGCAGGGATCTGATCGGGCCCAGGATCTTTGTTAGTATCTAAATTTTGGAGGTGACAAAAGATTGAGTTCCAGTCCAAATGTATATTACATAAATTTACAGCATCTACAGATTCGTCATATTCAACTGGTTCTACTGTATGATTTTTTATGTAAACGGATTCGAAATAATCTGCAAAACAGTTGCTAATATCTTGGCCATTATGCATTTCCATGTTATTGTAACGTAGAATATTTGGAATTCCATTATTATTGTTCCGAAGTTTTTTTGTAAAACTCCAAAAAGACTTGGGATTACTTTTGACCTTATTCTCGATGTTGTTCATGTAATTACGAAAATCATCTTTCATTTTTATTTTAACTTTATTACGTAGTTCAGAAAATGTGTTATAATCAGATTGGTTGCTATATATTTTCCATTTACTATGAAATTTTTTTTTCTTTTATTAATTTTTGTAATGAATGTGAAAACCATTGTGGATATTTATTAGGTTTAATGATTTTAGACGGAATAAACTCATTCATAATGCTATATATTATACCATATAATGTTTGAATATTATCATTAACATTATCACTATTAAGTTTAGTGGTCCAATTAACAGAGGACAGCTTAAAGATTACATCTTCGTAATTACATTTGTTGAAAGCGTAAGTAATAATATTATTAAATGGAAGGTGTTTGAAATTTGGTATGTTACAACTTACTTCAAGTGCAGGATGATGTATACTAATGTTTGAAATGGGCGACTCACTTAATTGGACATTACAGTCTACTGTACCTATTACAAGATCTAACACATTGTTATGACTATTTTTGAAACAATTAAACTGAAAAAAATTACACATATTTATGGTGTTAATAAATTCTGTGCTTATAGCATTACGATCATAAATTACCGGTTCATAATAATTGGACTTAGGTATCCAGTTAATTTGGGGGAGGTTGTAGTCGCCCATAATTAAAAAATGATCATTATGGTGCCTCAGTCTAAGTTCACATAATTTATTGAAGTGTTCTTCGTAAATTTCCTGTCTTGTTGAAGGTGCTATGTAAACGCAACATATGTGTAATTTTCGGTTAAGAAGTTCTATTGTAGCCCATATGTCTTCAGTCGTCGTGTTCCATAGTGGTTGATATTTTGATTTTAATTGTTTATTTATTAAGATGAGCACACCACCGCCTTCTGTATTTGTAGGATCACATCTGTCCCGCCTATAAATTAAGTATTTGTTACAGTCACAAATTTCCGAACTTGAAACACTGTCAATAAACCACGTTTCTGTTAACAATACTACGTCGAAATCATTAGTAGCAAGTTCATTATAAATGTTTAAGAGCTTTGTTTTGATACCAGCGACATTTTGATAATAAACATTTAAACTCATAATTAAAGTCTAAGTTAAATAATTTGTATTATGATTTAGTAATTATAATTATTTGATTTTATTGATATCACTTTCTGATCTAATAAATATTGTAGGAGAAGAATCATTTTTGCGCGCGTAAATTTTAGCAGATTTTACCCAAACATATTTGTAACTTATTTCCTTAGCTTTATCCTTAACTTTTTTGAGCAACAACTTGTTGTAAGGGCTTAAGTGATCATTCACAAAGATTTTGTTTTGTTCAGTGAAGTTTAATTGAGTAGTATTGAGATTTTTTATTTTACGCGCACACGAAACAAAGTTGTCTTGTTTAGTACGAGAGATAAGCCGCACAATAATATTTTTTGCTGTATTGTTATGATGGTTAAATGGTGATACGCGGTGAATTGCGTCGATGTCATTTTCTACTATGGGATAATTAACTGTTTGACTCAGATCAGTAACTATCTTAATCAAATTTTCACCCCGTTTTTCAGGAATTCCAGCGATTTCTACGTTGTTTAGGCGCGATCGTTGCGCCATATCATTCATTTTATCTTTTAAAAGATCACATTCATTTTTAAGTTTATCAACAACGCTAATTTTCTCCGATATTGTTTTTAATTTCGCCTCAAAATCATCAATTTTATTACAGCAGAATTCCACCGACCGTTTTAAGTCATTTAAAACGCTCATAATATCTGCCAAAGTTGGTTGTTCATCATTGTTTGTTTGGCTAGGAGAATTGATAATTTGACAATTATCGCATATCCATTTGAGAATGGGAGATGCAAGCAAAGCTGATTTCTCGGTAGCGTTGATTGAAGTACAGCTATAGTGATAGTACGCATGACAACGCCCCGCGCATACTACACCAGGATTGGTTCTGTTGACGTTCACCTTACAAACTGTGCAAGTGTTGACCATCTTCAAATTAAGGAACAATTAGCAATATTTTTAAGTAAAATTATATGGCGAACTGTAAGTCAGTTAACTCTGCAATGTTTATGCGTGTACGTCAATCGCACGTGTAGATTTTGTTATATATTTTACTTAAAATAACAGACTCAAAATTGTGACACGTTTATTTAATTCAAGCATTTTTTATATCTCTACAACATTTCATATATTTTTATTTACATTTATGTAACAACTTGATTTTTACAGAAATACTGTTATAAGTAACTTGATTATATAATTTTAAATACATAACAGTTCCTCCCCTTTTTAGAAAAGGAAACAACAATATAAGAAGAAAATAATATAAGAACAACGAATTTAAACAGGCGGTGTTGAAGTAAACTTGTCTTGAGGTAGTGGAAGAAGTGAAGCACACTCGTCTTGAGGTAGTGATGAATTTTCGTCTGAATCTTCATCAGCATTATTCAAATCACTACTGGATTCTGCAGAATTTAGATCTGATGAATGGCGATCTCGCAGTTGATCAATGTGACGACGTTCAGTTTTGCCATCCATTGTACCTGTAACATAAGAAGTTGGACCAGTCACCTCCTTAATAACACCAGGTATCCATTTATTTCCACTTCGATAGTTTCTTATGTAAACTTTATCTCCCACGTTGAAAGATCTTAATTTTCTTGATGTCGACATTGTTAATTTTCTTGTTATATAATCTGGATGAATTTTATCTAAAATGCTTCTTAATTTTCTTCCAAACATTAACTCAGCAGTAGATTTTCCAGTAGAATTTGAGGGAGTAATGTGTTGCTTAAACAAAAATCTGGATAATTTTAAATTAATATCACCTTCTGTTAACGAAAATAAAGATTTTTTCGTAGTTTGCACCATAATTTCCGCTTGACCATTACTTGATGGATGAAATGGTGCAGATGTATAATATTTAATTCCATTTAAATTGTAGAAATGTTTAATTTCTTCAGAAATGAATGCAGCACCATTATCTGAAATAATTTCGTCGGGAATTCCAAATGTCGCAAATAATCTTCTTAATATTTTGATTACTTGAGCAGATGACATGCTATTTATTTTTTCAACTTCTAGCCATTTAGTTTCAGCATCTACAACAATTAAAAATGTATTTCCTTTAAAAGGACCTGCAAAATCCAAGTGAAGTCTTCTCCATGGGCTTTTAATAGTTTCAATAATTTGTCTTGGTGCTTTAATTGGATTATTTCTCGTTTGCTGACAATTTGTGCATTTTTTAACGCATTCCTCGATATGTTTATCTAGATTCGGCCACCATAAATAACTTCTTGCAACTGATTTCATAGCAACCATACCAGGATGATTGGCATGTAGTAACTTAAGAATTTCATTTCTTGCAATGTCTGGTATTATAACTCTACTTCCCCATAATACACATTCATTTTGCACAGAAAGTTCATTTCTTCGCCTGAAATATGGAATAAATTTATCTTCAATTTTACCTTCTGGCCATCCGTGTAGTAGCCAATGATGTACACGATTTAAAACTGCATCCTTTCTGGTAAGTTTCATAATATCTTTGGCTTGAATTGGAATTCTATTTACGGCTTCCAATAACAAAATATCACCTGGAGGATATGGATCATCCACATTACCTTGTAATGGTAAACGACTTAAACAATCTGCATTGCTATTCTGTAATCCAGGTCTGTATTCTAAATCATATGAGTAACTAGACAATAATAAACACCATCTTAGCATTCTGGGTGACAAAATTTGTGGAATTGGTTTCTCAGTATTAAAAATTGATAGTAAAGGTTTATGATCAGTAATTATTGTAAAAGATCTGCCTGAAAGATATTGATAAAAATGCTTCACAGCATATATGATTGATAAAGCTTCTTTATCAATTTGAGCATATTTGCGCTCAGCATTGCCTAAAGTTCTAGAAGCGTAAGCAATAGGGGATTCCTTACCATTTTCTTCACGATGTGCTAGGACTGCACCTATTCCATAAGGTGATGCATCGCAAGATAAAATTAACTTTTTATTTTCATCATATTTTGTCAATACGGCATCTGATTTTAATAAAAATTTTAATTTGTCAAACGTCAGTTTATGTTGTTTTCTCCATTTCCATGGTTCCTTATTATCAAGTAACCTGTGTAAAATTTCAGCTTCACTGGCTTTATTTTTCAAAAATTTATTATAAAAATTTATCATTCCTAAAAACGATTGCAATTCTTGTTTATTTTTAGGAGCGGGTGCATTGTGTATTGCTTTAATTTTATTTTCTGAAGGATGTAAACCTGTTTCATTAATTTTATGACCTAAAAATTCAATTTCCGTGACACAAAATTCACATTTTTCCTTTTTAACTGACAAATTCACGTCATTTAAACGAGATAAAACTTGATGTAATCTATTTAAATGTTCATTTTCATTTTTACCGGAAATTATAATGTCATCTAAATATGCAGCTACAGTCAATCCACTAAGTAATTGATCCATACATTTTTGAAAAATACCTGGAGCTACTGATATTCCAAAAGGCATACGTTTAACTTTATATAATCCTTTATGAGTGTTTATTGTCAAAATTTCTGATGAGTATTCATCAACAGGTATTTGTTGATAAGCTTGTGTGAAGTCTAATTTAGTAAAAATCTTACCTCCACATACTTCATTTAATACCTCGCTGACTTTAGGTAATGGATACGTATTTTTCTTCACTGATGCATTCACAGTAAACCGATAATCACCACAAAGCCTTATATCACCATTTGCTTTTCTGACAACTACGACTGGTGTTGCCCATTCTGAATATTGTACATGTTCTAAAATACCTTGTTTAACTAATTTATCAATTTCATCTTCTACATTTGGTTTTAATGCATATGGTACAGGCCTATATTTGAAAAATTTTGTTTTCCTTTAATTGAATATGAACGGCATTTCCAAGAAATTGCCCCATTTTATTAGAAAAAACATTTTTGTATTTATTAAATATAGCTGATAAATTATAAGATTGCACATTATTGATACCTTCAATATTGATGTTTAAATGATCAAACCAATCACGGCCTAATAAACTTGTACCTTTTCCTGAAATTACTATTATTGGTAAATTCTTCTGCAATCCCTTATATTTCACATTTACATTAGCAGTTCCTAAAACTATTAGTTTCTGTTTTGTCCAAGTCTGCAAAAATTTTATCATTATTTAGTAAACCAGGTTTCCTGTCACCCATTTTCAACCACGTTTCTTCACTTATTAAACTGCATGCCGAACCAGAATCAACTTCCATCAAAACTTCAATACCGTTGATGTCTACCGTCGTACTAATTTTATTATTCAAAATATGGTTGACGTTGACATTATTCAATTCAAAAATTTGATTTATCTGATTTTCCTCATCGTTGTTTAAATTGTGACATTTATTGATTTGTTTTTTATAACTTACTTTACCTTGACTTCTATTATTACTAAATTTCTTTTTAATAATACATGCTCTCTCTATATGACCAATCTTTTTACAAAAATTACATTTTGCTCCTTTAAAATTACATGAATCTGAATGGTGTGAACCAGAACATCGAATGCATGGTTTAAGAAATGGTTTATTTAATGATTTCTTAATTTGTAAAATATTTTCCTTAGTACTTATCTGATGTTCCCTCAAATTCTGCACATTCTTCATCGCAGTTTCAGAGGCCAAAGCTATATCCAATGTCCGTTTTAATGTTAAATTTGGTTCCGAAAATAATTTCTTTTGAAGATTTTCGTCATTAACGCCACAAACAATTCGGTCGCGTAACATATTATCCAATTCCCGAAAATTGCAATATTCACTTAATTTCCGAAGATCTGCAGCAAAGTCAACTATAGATTCATCCTTTCTCTGAAACCTTTTATTAAAATTAAATCGTTGAATTATTTCATTTGGAGCTGGATCAAAATGTGACGATAATTTATCTATAATTTCTTTAAATTTTAAATCTCTTGGTGTTTTTGGTGTTGCTAAAGATCTCACTACATCGTATGTAGCTTCACCAACAGTGTAAAAATATTGCTCGCTTCTTTGTATCGTCAGTTATATCATTTGCTTCAAAGAAGAATTCCATTCTCTCTTGATAACTTTTCCATGAAGATCCAATTATGTATGAACTTAGTGTTCCAAAACTTGTATTTTCTTTCATTTTAAATAATATATTTGCCTGTTAAATAATATTAGCTAAATAGGTTTATCCTCGTCGCCAGAAAATCTGTTATATATTTTACTTAAAATAACAGACTCAAAATTGTGACACGTTTATTTAATTCAAGCATTTTTTATATCTCTACAACATTTCATATATTTTTATTTACATTTATGTAACAACTTGATTTTTACAGAAATACTGTTATAAGTAACTTGATTATATAATTTTAAATACATAACAGATTTCGTAGTTGAAAAAGACAAAATCACACTATATTAAAATATTCTTTCTTAGTTTTTAGAGCAACTGGTCACTTATCACCACAGAAAATTAATCACCATAACTACATCACATACTTAACACTTGTAACTCGGTTAACTAATTTAATAGTCACAATTTACCAACAAAAACACATATAGAGGCACAGCTTAACAAAAGTCGACTTAACTTCAAGAAGACTTAAATATATATTATGGTAAGATTTATTTTATATATATATATATATATATATATATATATATATATATATATATATATATATATATATATATATATATATGTAGGTTCTGAATGAGCGAATATTGTTGAATGAACAAATATATTTAACAGAATTAAAGTACACTTCTATTTAATGAATTTAAATAAAACTTCTACACATCTTAACATCTCACACATCTAACCAGTCCACACAGGCCGACGACATCTCCACGTCTCTCGCATCCTGGTCCGACTCCGCGTTACGGGACGCATAGATGGGGTATCATGGGCGTCCCTACAGGGGTCGATCCTACAGCTCGGCCTTCCTGCAGTAGCTTCCGTCTCGGATGCACTAGACTGGTCTTCATCCTCTTGTGGCTCAGCGTCGTCGTCAGACTCGGTGTCACTACCAAGGTCTCCTCTCCAAGGCTTCATGTGATCGGCGCTCGTGGTTGTTGTTCTAGGACCCTCCCCATGCCCCTGATGTTCTACGACATATCTATCTTTTGGGTTAGCCATACTTACCCTATACGGCCCTAGATATTTCGGGAATAACTTCAAACCTGGACCAAATTGGGTTCGTTTGACAGCTACTAGGTCACCCACTTCGTAATTCTGAGCCTTCTTTCTTCTTTTATTGTAGATCCTCCGATTTTCTTCTTGTATCTTCTCTAGCTGTTTCTTCGCAATCGTTCTAAGCTCATCTCGCTCTTCTTCAAAAGCTTTTCGGTTTTCTTCTTCGAGTATCTCTTTTAGTTTTATGTCCTCTTGGTGTCGCATCTTTGTCCCAACTAGTAATTCGAATGGGGTAGTGTTTATGCTTCTTTGATAAGTAGCGTTTATGAAACGCTGGACCTCATGTACGTGCTTGTACCAACTCGTAGGGTTTTCAATGCTTAATTTGGACAGAGAGGCTACAACAATTTTATGAATTCTTTCCACCTGCCCATTTCCACGAGGAACTCCTGTTGTGATCAAATAATGTTTGATGCCCTCTTCTTCAAGGTACGCTTCAAATTCATTGGAACGAAACGCAGAACCCCTATCTGAAACTATTCGTCTTGGATTTCCAAACGTTCGCTTGATAGTTTCCAATTTGTCTATCACTTCTTGGGTGTTTGTTGTCTTTGTGGGGAACAACCACACATACTTAGTGAAACCGTCCACCACTGATAAGATATACTTATACTGCTGCACGCTCGAGGGTAAAGGTCCGAGATGGTCAATGTGAAACGTGTCTAAAGGGCCACCTTCTTTTTCTATTGGCTTTAACAGACATTCTTTCTTTCCTGCCTTTGCTGCCGACATTATACACGGGACACAGTCTTCAATCACAGACCTTATCTTCTTCTCTATTTTGGGTATATAGTAGTCAGTCTTAATCAGTTCCTTGGTTTTCTTCACGCCAAAATGTCCAAAGTCGTGACATTTGCGTATGATTTCTTTCTGCAACTTCTTTGGTATCACTAACAAATCTCTTCCTTCCTCAAATTTGTATAGTATACCTCTCTTTAGAGTATAATCTCCGTTTACTCCACTTTTCAATTCTTCTAATATTTTCTGACATTCTTCGTCTTTCTTCTGTGATGCTTCTATTCTCGCTCGTAGACTATCTTCTGTGATTGTCATTAGAGAATTGCGTGATAGTGCATCTACATGTTTCAGTCGCTCACCTGGTCTATGCTCAATGGAATATTCATATTCCTCCAGTACTAATGCCCATCGTGCAATGCGATTTGTGACATCAGCTTTTGAGAGTGTCATCTTCAAGGCTGAGCAATCCGTAACTAACTAAAACTTGTTACCTAGCAGGTAATTCCGGAACTTCTTCAAAGCTTTAACTACAGCTAGCACTTCAAGCTCATAGCTTGAATATTTCTGCTCACTCCCGGTAGTCTTCTTACTGTAGAAGTAAACAGGTTGTAGTTTATTGTCGTCAACGCTTTTCTGGAATAATATCGCTCCCAGTCCATACTTAGAGGCATCTGTATGCAACTCAGTTTCTTTTGTTGCTCTTGGGGTGTAATCTCTTACTAGTGCTAAAATTTCTTCGCTGTACTTCTGGTTTCCTACATTAAATTGCATTTCATTCTCATCTTCAATATTTAGGGATATTTGCATAATTGTATCTTGCTCTATTTTCTTGACTACAATTCCAGTTTGATCAATGACAAGTGTGGCTTGATCCAATAATTCCCTGCCTATTATACAACACATTTGCATAATATTGTCTCCTACTACATGCATAGTTATTGGGTATTGCTGGTCATCTATTTCTATTTCTGTCTTAAAACAACCTAATGTTTTTATTTGTTTCTGCCCAATACCAGACAGTACTCTTATTTCCTGCTTAATTTTAGGAGCACCAATTCTAAAATATTCATCAGCTCTTATAATATTTACACAACTACCTGTATCTATTAATGCATGGACGCTATGGTTCTCAATTAATATTTCTTTGTAAGTGATATCTTCTTTATCACAGCCTGTGTTTACTTGCATGTTGGTTTTTGGCTTGTCCTTGTCTCCTTCTTTTTCGTCACACTTTGCTGCAATATGCCCATATTTACGGCAAATGTAGCATTTAGGCCCTTTAGTGATTTGTGAACAGTTCCTTTTCTTATGTCCAGCCTCACCACAGTTAAAACATTTTTCTGTCTTTGTCTTCTTGTCATCTTCTGTCTTTGTCTTCTTTTCATCTTCTATTTTCTTCTTAGGCCTATTTTCCTGGTTATCTACACTTCGACTATTGTGTTTAAACTTTTGGTAGATCTCAAGTTTAGCTTTCAATTCGGTTAATGTTTTGGCCTCGTATAACATTACTTTATTCAATTCTGAATCTGGAATTCCACTAATTATGTACTCTACTAAGGACGTTTCTTCCACATCACTCCTATTTGCAATTGTCGACATTTGTAGTACATATTCTTGCAGGCTTTCATTTGGTTTTTGTTTCCTCCCATTCAATTCTCTATGCACGTCTGCACTACTGTATTTTTTACCAAATTCCGCCTTTAATTCAGCTTTAAATAATTTCCAGGTCTTGATTAAATTTTGAGAATCTAACCAAATCTTTGCTGTGCCGCATAATAATTTTTTTGCACAAACAAGTGTTTGTAATTCATCCCACTCATACAATTTTCTATTCTCCTCTATCTCTGCAATCCAATTATCAACCGAGTAGTCACCACTGTACTTCGGTAAACAGTCTTCAACATCCCGTATACTAAACCTATGAGTAGCCATCTGTTCACGCTTTATCAATTCATTTTCTTTCTTTAGCAACGCAATTTCACGTAAAAACAAATCTCTTTCAAGTTCATTCATTTTGTAAAACAGTTATTAGGTATTCGTATAAATTTTACACGATACGCCACTGGTAACGTTACGCGGCTGCGCACTTTACATACACAACTTGTTTCCGCGCCAAAACAGTACGATTTCGCGCCTTTTACGTGCAACTGTTAGGTTAATGTCATTTACGTTTCCTCTATCACTGTCCACTGTCTTTAACTTCAATTACTTTAACTATCACTTACTTCGTATTACACAGCTGTCGTCTATTCACTGTTCTTGTCACTTTTACTTTCTGTTTGCTCTTTCACATCCCGGTTGAGCCCCCAAAAACTTCTGTAGGTTCTGAATGAGCGAATATTGTTGAATGAACAAATATATTTAACAGAAATAAAGTACACTTCTATTTAATGAATTTAAATAAAACTTCTACACATCTTAACATCTCACACATCTAACCAGTCCACACAGGCCGACGACATCTCCACGTCTCTCGCATCCTGGTCCGACTCCGCGTTACGGGACGCATAGATGGGGTATCATGGGCGACCCTACAGGGGTCGATCCTACATATATATATATATATATATATATATATATATATATATATATATATATATATATATATGATGCGAGAGCTCTTTTGAGACAAGGTTTCAAAATTAATTTAGCTATAACGAACAAATCGAAAAGACAGTCCCGTGTTCTGAGCGCACTTTTATGATAAAAGCGTTTGTGTCAGTTGAGTATACAGAGGCTGTGAAAATCAGTTGAGTATACAAACGCTGTGGAAGTCAGTTGAGTATACAGAAGCTGGGGAAGACAGAGTTAAGTTAGTTGTGTTAGGGGGACAGTTGAGTTATTAGTTGAGTTGAAGAAAGTTCAATTGCCATTTGGGCTTTGCAATGTCTCCTGCTACGTTTAGTTCGACGACATTATTGTGGTAGGTAAAACATTCCAGGACTACATGAATAATTTGGAAGAGGTTTTTCAGATATTGTGGAAGGCTAACCTGAAGCTCAGCCCAAAGAAGTATCACCTGTTCCGTAAAGAAGTTTATTACCTAGGACATGTGGTTTCTGGAAAGGGTATTGAAGTTGATCCTGAGAAGATAAAAGGTATGAGAAACTGGCAAACACCTTAAGACAAACACGAACTTAGACGTTTTCTAGTTGGTGTACCTAATATCGACAATATGTACATGGCTTTGTCAATATAGCCAAGCCACTGACAAGATGTACTGAAGAAAGAAGATTTATCTGGAAAATGGACTGTGAAGTTGCATTTAAAGAACTACTAAAGTATGCTTTAAAAAGCGAACCTGTCTTGAGTTATCTTATACCTGAAAGAGAGTTTATACTAGATACAGATGCCAGCAACGTTGAAATTGGTGGCGTTCTTGTCTAGATACAAGACGGACATAAGAAGGTTATTGCTTACTTTAGAAAGACCTTGTCAAAACTGGAGAGGAATTAATGAGTGACTAGTAAATAACTTTTAGCAGTCGTGAAATCCGTGGAGCATTTCTACAAATATATGCACAGACGAAGAAATTTTTGATGAGAATTAACTATGCTGCATTAAAATAGCTGCTACAATTCAAAAATCCTGAAGGTCAGGTAGCCAGATGAGGACAGCAGGAATACGATTTCAAAATCGAGCATAGGACAGGTACCAGTCATTGTAATGCCGATGCATTTTCCGACTAGAAGAGATACTTACCATAGTCGCCAGGACAACAATAGTCGACCATAATTGGCAGCCCGATGGATTACGCAAGGATTAAGAAAATGACTCGACTTTAAAAATTATACTGGAATGGAGAGCAGAGAAGAGCAAAAAAGTATGGGAAGATGTTGCACCGCACTCACAGAGTGTAAAATCGTACTGAGCGCAATAAGACTCCATGGTGATCGATTTTTTATTTATGCGTATCTATACTACATTTTATATATTATAATAAATTTACTTTGAGATTGACATATAGACACTGTCATGGAGTTGTCAAGAGTTCCTTGTAAATGTAATAGTGGAAAGATTAACCAGTCCAGCCAAAAGACCTCAGTTGATTATTTCTAAGAGCAGAGTACCAGGCGTATTGAAAAAGATCCATGACGGACCTGGAAGTGGTCATTTTGAAGTAAACTAAACTGTGGAAAGATTGCATCATCGATTTTACTGGGTTAACTGCACGAATATGTTAAAGACTAGTGCAAGAAATATGTGGTTTGCGCTGAAAGCAACGGTCTGCATAGACAACGATAAACTCCAAGACATCAATACTACGCTGGCACTCCATTTGAGAGCTTTGCGATTGGCGTGGCTGGACCACGGAAAGTGATGACGGAAATAAATATATTCACAACGTGGTTGTCATGGACTACTTCTCCAAGTGGGTTGAAACCTATCCATTACCCAACTAGGAAGTCATCATGGTCGATGAAACTTTAGTCAAATAATGTATATGCCGATTCGTGCAACCACGTGAACTTCACTCCGACCAGGGAAGAAACTTTGAGTCTACCGTTCCCCAAAATATATGTAAGATATTACAAATCAATAAAACAGAAACAACTGCATTACATTCGCAGTCTGGTGGCATAGTTAAACGAATAAATAGAACGATAAATCGATATTTGTCGAATGTATTCTCCAAACACCAAAAAGACAGGAACCAACATTTTTGTCTGTTATTAATGGTTTATCGTGCATCCGTGCATGAAACAATAGGCCAAACTGCTGCGAATACCTTATTCGGGCGTGAGTTCCGTTTACCATGCAATTTGGTGTTCGACAGTAAACCTGGGGAAGACCTGGCCGGGGAAAATTATGTTGCGGATTTACGGAGAAGAATGGATGACAATCGTGAACAGGTCCGTACATATATTAAAGCTGCCAGCGACCGAATGAAGGACCGGTATGACACCAAGGCCGTAAAAGGTGGGTATCAACTTGGGGATTTAGTGTGGCTTTACAACCCACAAAGTCGTCGCGGCTTATCACCAAAGCTGCAAAAGAATTGGAATGGTCCCTATGAGGTAGTCATTAGTATAAATGACATGATATATAGAATCAGGAAAAACAGCTACCGGGAATCCAAGAGTAGTATACTTTAATCGGTTAGCCCTTTTAGTCGGTAACAGCCATGAATACCATCATGGGGCACAGTTCGTCGGATCACGGCTCAGGAACAGGATTGTGCGTATACGCGTAATCTATAATAGATTACTTACATGCGTAAACAAAGTGTAAACAATGTAAATAATGATGTCAATTGTAGACAATGCGTAGATAATATAAACTATGTAAACTTTGTATATTGCATATGCGCACTAGAAATCAGAGCTGGGCACATTACTAGCAAATTGTACTCATTACTATTACATTATTTTTAAGAAAAAGGCTCAGAATTACACATTACATTTATATATTACATTTTTAATTTGTGATAAAAGTAATGTAATTACTATTGCAATTTATTTGTAATGTCATTACACATGAGTGGAATTTGATTTTATTGTTTACGACTTTTACATTTATATATGTGTAATTAAAGTATTAAAACAAAAAAATCACTGTTTTAAAAACTAACAGCTAATTGCTGCAGTGTGATTATAATGATGGTGCTGATGCCACAAGATAAAAAAAAAGAAATAGTACCTATAATTGTGTACCTAGTAAAATTTGTTATGATTCACAAATCTAGTACCCGATAATTTTAGCTTGCTTAAAATGCTAGAAGTTAGAAGTAAAATTGCCAAAGAATATCATGCGATTTATTTAAAATGTAATATTGAAAAGCTTACGTTGTACCCATAATAGATGTTAAACATTTAACTAGATATGAAGAATGCTGGAAACAACACAACAGTAGGAAAATAATATAAAAACATGGAGGGTTGACGGTGACTTTAATGAACAGCATAGCAAATATTGTACTTCTACTGAGATTTTGTTCAAACAAAACCGTTTACGATCGGATAATTCGAACAAGTTATTTCTTATCTAGGATATATGCATTCGTATTTTAAGTAATTGTAATGTACAGTTACAAATTACTGCGAAAAAGTAATGCAATACATTACAAATTACTAGCATATAAATGTAATGAAAATAGCATTATATAATTACTTATTAGAATAAAATGTAATGAAATTACATGTCATTACTTGTAATACATTAATATATACCTTTGCTAGAGATTTAGCGAAAAACATCTGATGTTTTACTTAACCTGACTCTCTAGTGAAGTTAGTAATTAACGAATATTTAAAAAAAAGTTAGCAACCCAACAGAACTGGTGGTTTGCAGTCCAACAACTAGTGATATCTATTGGTTGCAACATAAAATACTTTACTTCCCTATTTCAATACAAACACTATTTTCAACGGCTCATTCATATATAGGTACCTTGGGAACTAACTAGTAATAGTAAAATATTTGTGTCCATTTTTAAGCAAAAATAAAAAAGTTATAGTTCACTTGCGCGTAGACAGTTTACAAATTTTAATCTCGGTGTTCTTATGTCTATAAAAGCATTGCAAACACATCGTTTAGAAGAATTATATATCAAGCCTCGTTCTCATAATTACAACAATGTAGTAACGCTAACCGGTACAATTATGTCACAAGTTTAGAATTAATTTAAAAACAAAACGTAATCAATTACGTTCTTCTCCTAATATTCTGTTTACTGAAAGTTTCTTCATTACGCTTTCTTGTGCGGTTATAGTCACATCGTGAAGAGGAGAAAAAGTGTCGTATTTTTTTTTCTTTCTGTGTGTGCATCGAACGATGGGAAAAAAGAAATGTCAAGACAAAGCATCTCTTATGAAAAAGTTAGGGAAACTAGAAAAGAAGATCGAGAATATATCCGATAGCTACAGTTCATCGTCAGAGGATGATTCGGAGTCATATCAAGGTAAATGTTTAGTTCACATTTATATTTTTTTTATAGTAAAAGAGGAGAGTCCAGGAGTAGTCATTTACCTGCGTAGTATGTATATCCATATAGTTCAGCTCGCATCTAGAGTGAACACGAGAGGTGACACCAGTCTGTTTCCTCATTATTCGTATATCGAATGATTCGAAGCTGATACTAAGGGTAGCAGGAATTCACGCTAAAGTGAAACAGTCTGCAGTAAAATTGCATTGCATAATATACCAAATAGTTCATCTTGCAGCTAAAGTGCACACGAAAGGTGACACCAGTCTGCTTCTGTATTAGTCGTTTATCGAATGATTAAAAGTTGATAGTAATGGCGGCAAATATAACCGTCCGCAATAAATATGCATTGGATAATATACCAAAATAGTTCAGCTTGCAGCTAGAGTGCACACGAGAGGTGACACCAGTCTGCTTCTGTATTATTCGTTTATCAAATGTTCAAAGTTGATACTAAGGGTAGCAAAAATTCTCACGAAAGATGAAACTACCCTCATTAAATATGCATTCTTAATATTCCCATTTAGTTCAGCTGGCAGCAATAACGCAAAACTAATACTAATTGTAGCAAGATAGATTTTGTGCAATTTTGAACATGATGTTAGTACCACCTACAACATGGAAGATTACATAACACCTAATTACTTTTGGGAATGGTACAATCTGAGATTGCGGTTCCAGAGCAGCACATACTTAGCACCGATCAGCCAGAGACGTCAGCTGCTAGCATGGTTGGTATAGAGACGCAAGACATGGTAAACGAATTACACGGAGAAGATCCAATGGTAACTAAGGAGGTGCAAGTTAAATTTAACCCCGATATAGAGAAACGGTGGACAGCGTGGATCAAGTCAGGTATATCTTCAGAACATAAAGAAGAGCTTCTATTAAAGTGTGCGCAATGTGGGGAATGTCCTTTAGAAGATCTTAAACCTAACCCCGAAATTTGTTCTTCAGTTGGGAAAACTATGTTAAAAAGAAATAAACATTTGACGAGGACTCAGAATCATCTTGGGTCAGTCTTGTCAGCCGTTGGATCCGTCTTAACTATAGTAATTTAAAAAAAGGAAAGGGTGGATAAGATGTTATTAATAGAAAAACTAAGTGATGCCGGAAAACAGACTTACACCATGAATTTTCGGTTACAAGAAAATATTTTATTACGACTAGCGCTAAGCACTGTTTTTAAACAATTGTCAAACGATTGTTTACAATCTGAATTCCTTTTTGGTGATCAATTGACAGAAAATTTTAATGAAGCGCAAACAATTGCACGCACCGGTCAACAAATTATAAGAACTAACGCCCCTCCAAAAAATCAGGAAATTCGGAAAAATTTAAACTGGAAACGCCCACCTGCTCAACAATGCAAGCAGGGCTGGAGGCGATACAACAGGGAGGAAGCAAAGAAACTAGCGCAACAAACGCGAGGAATAACAGCAAGAACGACAAAACCGAGCAGAGGAAATCAGGAAAGCTGCAACCAACAATCAGCGATATCGTCGAACAATTAATAAATACATCACCGATAAGTGCAGGATGCCTTAGAAATTATTTGAATGTATGGAAAACAATTACAAATAATTCATTTGTTTTAAAATGTATTAATGGGTATAAATTACCAATTATAAAATTTGTAACTCGGAGAGTTATGCCTAAGGAACATCAAGCTCAGTTACCAGAGTTACGATTAGCCATTCAAAGACTAATACAAACTCGTGCTGTTAAATTATGTACATTTCACAAAAACGAATATTTATCAATTTATTTATTGGTACCCAAACCAAATGGTACTAACCGATTTATTCTTAATTTGAAGAAATTAAATAAATTTACAATTACAAACCAAACAAATTGAGGATATTAGAACAGCAACACAGTTATTAACCCACGGAGCTTACATGTGTAGAATTGATTAGAAGACGCATATTTTTTAGTACCGGTTGCAAAAGGCCACCAAATTTTTTTCAGATTTAGTTTCGATAATAAATTATATGAGTTTACTTGTTTGCCTTTTGGCTTATGTACAAGCCCGTATGTTTTTACACAAATTATGATAGTTGTAGCTTAAACCTTAAGACAAGAAGGATGTATTTTTATCTTTTACTTGGACGACACATTATATTTTGGTAATTCCTTTGAACAATGTCTTACTAATATACAAAAAATTATAAACTGGTTAAAGATTCTTGGATTTATCATAAATTATAAGAAGTGTAAGTTAGTACCTAGTACGAGGTGCAAATATTTAGGATTTATCATTGATTCAATAAGCTATACTCTAGAATTAACAGAAGACAAGAAAAACAATTTATTAAACAAGACGGAGTTGATTAGTAATAGAAAGGTGGTAAAGATTCGCTTTTTTTGCTCATTATTTAGAAAACTCGTAGCCGCCTGTCCAGCTGTAGCTTACGGGTGGTTGTATACAATACAATTTGAAGGGGAAAAATTTCTTGCATTGGGTAGAACTCAGGGTAATTTTGACGAAAAGATGTCCACATCAACAAATTTACATACAGCCTTTATTTGGTGGATTAATAACATAATGACAACAAAAAATCCAATTAGATGATTTGTGTTTAAGTTAGAGATTTTTCAGATGCGTATCAACAAGGTTGGGGTGGTGCATATTGCAATGGACACGCGACGCAAGGAATCTGGGATAATGACGAATAAATACATCACATTAATTACTTAGAATTAGCTGCTTTTATTGGACTTCGCAGTTTTGCAATCCAATTATTATATTATGAAATTTTGTTACGTATCGATAACACAATAGCTATCTTTTATATAAATAAAATGGGTGGCATACAATTCCCGATACTAAATAACCTTGCTTTGGCAGTGGTGCGAAAAGGCGAAAACAGAAACATTTGGCTGCTTCCTATATTGCATCAAAAGATAATGAAATTGCAGATAGACAATCTAGAAATTTTAACTTAGACACAGAATGGGAACTTGCAGATTTTGCCTACGTTCAAATAATTAATAAATTTGGTCATCCTGAAATAGATTTATTTGCAAACAGAATAAATACAAAATGCAAAATCTTTTGCTCTTGGCACAATGATCCAGATTGTTTATTTGTTGACGCTTTTACAATATCCTAGAGTAGATTCTTTTATGCTATTCCCCCATTTTCAATGATTTTAAGAACATTTCGGGAAATTATTGGGGATTATGCGGAGGGTACTATAATAGTCCCCTTTTGGACATAATCGTGGTACCCAATTTTCAATAGATTATTAAATAGTATATCCATTATTTTTCAACCGTATCAAAAATTGTTCTTGTCTCCTTGCAGAACACAAATCCACCCACTGGCAAACAATCTGTCCTTAAGGCTGTAGGTGATGTAGACGAACAGTTTCTGCTGCATTTGGGGTGTAAAGGGTGAGGTAGAATCTGAACGTCTAGAAGGCGGGGCTGAATATTCCCCTCTTACGTCTCTATATGCTCTTTTTCATTGGCAGCGTGTCACGTTTTGCTTTGGGGTCATCCGACTTATACGAAATGAAAAGCCTTACCATATGATGAAAACAATAAATTAAAATTATAAAACAAATTAATTTCTATTTTCGTTTATTAACAAACAAATATAAAACATTAAATATATCTACATTGCAATTCTATGTAAGTTATAGATTACAATACAATATATTGTTAAACTTTTATGTATAAAATTAGGGTGAAAAGTTTGCATATCGTATGACAATAATCGATTTAAATTATATTATACAAAACATTGAGAAATTATATTTAAATCACATAGATATAAAATAAAAATATTTGACTTGAGGATATATAAAATTTGAACTGAACACAACATTAAATTGTAAACTTGAAGTGAAAACGTAAACATAATTTTTATTTGTGAAAGCCGTGTAATGGGTGAAATTAGATTTTAATGTTTCTTTTTCTATTCTGTTCTGCTTCTGTTATAGACGGTCTTCATAAAACCTATTTAATTTTGCTTCCATTTCTTGCTTCCAAAAAATATCATTCCGAAAATTCTTTTCGAACTTGATTCCTAATGGTGTCCAAACCACAAGCAAGCAGTAGTTGCGTTTGGTTATATGTAGCTGACCCTGAATTTGATAGTACCAGTAATGTTTTTTTACAAGAAAATTTTCTTTGTCTATTATCCAAAATTTAATTTTTTACTTATAATACCTTCTTATTATTAAATTATAATTGTTTTTGTTACTGTATGTATTAACTTAATAAATTAATAATTAATTTAATAAAAATGACACAAAAAATTGAGTATATTTGTCCCTGATCCCTCTAGTTAGAAGAAGTCTTTTTATTACAGCAAAAAATATTAATTGCCAGGGTCAATAAAATCACATGACTGCTCGTGTCGTAACAAAAAGTACTAACCACACAAAAATAGATTATATTTGTTACCTATTACCTTACAGTATATGTTTTTACTCTAATTCCGGCATAAGCTGCAAGTAATTGGTTACCTATATTGATTATATGATAATATCGATACAGTATTTTTAAATATTTTCATTGCAGCAAATACTCGATACAAAACTAGCAAATTTTAAATTTGTACAAGACAGCTCTTGGCAAAATCATTCATGTGATGTTAAGGCAAATAATATTACTTAGCAAGCATGTCTTTAAAGGTATGTTTACATTCAGATACATGTATGAGAATTTATGTGAGATACTTGTCAAATAAACAAATCGTGAAACATCACCTCATACAAGGGCTCATACATTTTGCTTAAACTGTACAATTACCTCATACATTTTGAGCGATCAAGAAATAGCATAAACTTTGACCTGTATGAGCCCATTACCACGTTTTTTTCATCAACTGGTTCAAAATTAATGTTGGTTGTAGGTAATGCAAATTATGTTTCGATAAATTTTTAATGAGATATGTGACCACAATACATGGAATTTCAATATATGACTCATAAAATGTAAAAATGAACCATTATACTCGTAGCTTCGCATTATAATAATAAAAATTAAACATTATTTCGTAATAATATTGCATTGGATTATTTTGGAGAAGCATGGCCTCAGTTTCTCGGTGACATGGTGAAGAACACAATTGAATATCACACACAATTTGAATATCTGACTTCAAAAATGAACTCAAATTAAAGTGTAAATATTCGTATAAACAAAGTGTACTCTCTTAACTTGTATATGAAAATGTTTACTAGTGTACACGCAACCACTTTTTTCTAATTTTTCAACATGCATTATGACTTTTACGGGCTTATACAAAATTTGTTTCATCCCACTTGTATCTCAAACAAATTCTCATACATGTATCTAAATGTAAACATAAGTGACACCAGATTTATTGTCCCCTCGCCGATAATGTTTTTCGTAACTATTAGTATTATCTATTTGTATGGATACACAATAAAAATACAATAAAAAGAAAAATATAAAATAAAAGGTTTTTGTCTTGAAAAAGACTGATTTTGTAGCAACAATTTATTGGTAAAGCACTGCAAAGTGCAAACGAAATAATAAACAGAAAAATACAAAATGAAAACCGTAGAAAACAATCAACGTAAATAGTTTATAATAGACAGCAACAACAAGTGACTAAGAAGTGACAATCTTGTCTATAACTAAAATATGCCCAACACGCACGCCTATGGAACGAGCTTACTCAAATACACACAATTTATGTGGCGTCGCTGCTGTACAGCGTATAAATTTAATGAAAACACCAAAATTATCATTTTGTAGAAAACGTCTACAAGGCTGTATTTGTACTAATTTTTGTTCAAAATTTTAGAAAATGTTTTATGAAAGTTAGAACTAAGTTTCCTATTGTTTATTTTTTAAAAATTAGATATAATACACCGAAAAATTTAGTATGAAAATACATTTATTTAAAGTCAAATTACTAAATTTAGGACATTTTTTTAAAAAAATGATTCAATAAAAAACATAGATTTATTGTTTTTAAATACGGTAAAATAAAAAAGATTTGAGTAAAATGTAAGATAAGTACACAGGACGTTTTTTCCTTAGACCTGTTTTTGCGTATTGCACATATGGGTACCCTGCGCTCTTAATGGCGGGGATATTATGCAGCAAGCATATAACAGAAGAAACATCCCGTGAAACGCAATAGACATACTAGTGCACTCAACATCAGATTTAACGATGAAGCAGTATTATGGTGTTTTTAAGGCTTAGAAGCTTTTTTGAAAATAATATAATTTCAACCAATATGCTCCAACAGAAAATAACGTGTTAGAGTTTTTAGTTAAAAAATTCAACAAAGGAGCGTCTTATGGCACTCTGAATACAGCACGGTCGGCAATATCTTCAATTTCAGATGGATCACTTACAAATAGTTGCATAATGAATAGATTTTTTTAAGGGGATTTTTAGACTAAAACCGAGTAAGCCTAAATATCCAACGATTTAGGATGTCAATGTAGTTCTAGATAATCTAGCTAGCAAGCCTAATATAGACTAACTGTCTCTAGAAAATTTAACAAAAAAATTAGTTATGTTACTAGCATTAATACCGGCACACATAGTTCAAACTTTTGCACAGATCGAAATACATCACATTCAACATGGAGCATCAGGAATTGAAATAAAAATTCCTAAATTTGTTAAAACAGTGGGACCGGGAAGAGAACAGCCGTTAATATTTTTACCTTATTTTCATAGTAAACCAGAACTATGTGTAGCAAAAACCATTCTTTTTTATATGGAAAAAAACTAGAAAGCTAAGAAACACAAATAATTTGTTTATATTCTAGAAAAGCCCATACAAAGCTGTTTCTCCTCAAACCATTTCGAGATGGATTAAGTTAGTGCTCCAGGAATATGGTATTAATTCAAAGGAATTTACAGCACACAGTACGAGACATGCTGCCACTTCAGCAGCTTTTCTAAAAGGAGTTAGTATTAATGTAATTAGAAATACAGTTGGATGGTCACGGAATTCAAAGGTTTTTCAAAATTTTATAACAAACCCATATTCTCATCTGAACAAACCCATATATAATACTAGCAGAGAAGATTTTGGTCGGGCAATAGTAAATACATACAGCACACAGTACGAGACATGCTGCCACTTCAGCAGCTTTTCTAAAAGGAGTTAGTATTGATGTATTTAGAAATACAGCTGGATGGTCACGGAATTCAAAGGTTTTTGCAAAATTTTATAACAAAGAACAAACCTATATGTAATAGCAGCAGAGAAGATTTTGGTCGGGCAATAGTAAATACACAGAATTACTATTACAAATTTGGAATATACATATGCACATGCTTTTATTTCTAAGGAACTATGTAGATTTTTTGTATGGGATTTTGTTCTGCAATATAAATTCAAAAAAATTCTACTTTTCTGTTCTAAACATCTACATTGTTGTAATTATGAGAACGAGACTCTAAATATAATTGGAGGTCAAACGAACTTACCTGTAAGTGAAGTTCGATCGAAATTATATGAAGAGCCTCGTTCAAAATAATTACAACCTCCCTCACAGGCACAATAGTTTTTACCCTACCCGAACACAAAAAGCAATATTTTTTTCAGTTTTCAACATAATGAAGAAACTTTCAGTAAGCAGAATATTAGGAGAAGAACGTAATTGCTTACGTTTTGTTTTTTAATTAGTTCTAAACTTGTGACATAATCGTACCGGCTAGCGTTACTACATTGTTGTAATTATTTCTAACGAGGCTCTTCATATAATTTCGATCGAACTTCACTTACAGGTAAGTTCGTTTGATATCCAATTATAAGAGCACTGTTTCTTTGAAAAAAAAAATGCTCAACAGAATAAAATATCAATTATACAAACATCTATGGTTTAGTGGGATCCGAATCCACAACCCATAGCCTACTCATCTCCGAGCGCATCTCTAAGAGCCTTTGCTCTAACCATTGAGCCACCGGAGCCAGCACTACATATTAATGTATACAATCAGACAAAATTCACAGCATACAAATGTGAAATTTCAATCGTACTTTGTAAAACTCACCTCGCGGCTCGTTTTCTTGTACCTTAACAGATTGCCTTATTATACTTGTTATTTAATATACTATTATTTTCTTTATATAATCATATTCATTCGGGTTAAACAGTTTTCCAATGCAACCAAAATATATTCTAATTTTCTATATTTTTGTAGAAAAAAAAACTGATGTGGTCAGCACATAACCTCTCGTCAATTCCATGTTTAAAATAGCAATGAGCTTTAAGTAGAGTATCACTTTTGTAAACAAAATCTAATTTGTTTTTCCAATAAATAGAAAAGTCTGTAATACGAAATTTTGGATTATATTTTATTGCAAATTGCAAACTAGTTGCGAATTTTGCCGTGAAAACGTACATTATTCAAAAAATGCTTCGTCGTATTTCACGTGTATACAACCTTCTGAGTCAACTTCCTATGAAGTCTTCGTCAGAAGGTGGCCAGCACAGCAGGTAATCACAGACGCGTTTCGCACTTCTTGGTGCTCATCAGTGTGATGTAACCTGGGGGCCTCTGTCTCATCCACAGAGGTGGAATCACGGAGCAGAGGCCACCCAACAATTTTATTGTTTTTCCTCGAAAATATTTTAAGAGCTCCAAATTAAGTACCACTTCCGGTTTACCATATATGTCAAAATCTAATATGTTGTTTTATACACACGTTTTAAATACCAAATTTTGATAACTTTTGGATCAAGTTTTAATAAAATATATATCGTTGTCATTAATATAAAAGTCTTAAATACCAAATTTTAAAAGTTTTGGATTGTATCAACATACTTTTCACGAAAATATGTTCAGAGCTTCAAATAAAGTATCACTTCCGGTTTAACAATTTTAGCCAAAATCTAATATATTGCTCCACTTCATATAAAAGTCTTAAATACCAAATCTGACAAATTTTTGAATAATCATAATATATTTTTTACGAAAATATGTACAGAGCTTCAAGTAAAGTATCACTTCCTAAAATCTAATGTGTTATTGTTCTTGATATGAAAGTCCTAAATACTAAAATTGAAAAGCCATAGCCGTCACCGTAGTTGCCTATCGTTTAAGTTCAGATAGGTGGCTTGCGGGTTAGCAACAGCAGTCACGAATCATGCCGAGCATTCACGAAGACCAAGGGAAGGCAGCCACCTGTGCTAACTTATACGCTGGTAAAATGTGTCTTGATTCACGCATCGTGTATGCAGCAAAGTGTGGAGTACGCCTTTAAGAACTATACTTTTAAGGTGCAGAGGAGCTTAGCCTCCGTTTTATGCACAACAATCTAATAAATAGGCGTAACATGATTAATACAGAAAAATTATGTATTAAGATCATTTTAAACCTACGTAACTAATACAATAGATAGAAGAATAAAAATGAAAGAAAATGTTTAGAGTTTTTATCTTTATAAATTATGAGGAGGCTTAGCCTCCCTTGCCTCCACTGACGAGCCGTCGCTGGTACATCGACAAACAAGGTTATTAGTATTTTTGTACAAACTGTTTTTATATTTTACAGTACATGTTAATTTCTTTTAGGTATTTGATAATGTTGATTAATTTCTTGAAGTGTTCTTTGTTGGTGTGGAGTGGAGGTTGTGTTACTCGTATATTATGATGTGGCACTTGGTTCAGTTCTTTTCATTAGGTGCTGATGTGTAAGTTTGGTTTTTAGTATGGTCAATACGTAGCCTAGCCTGGTAATTATAAGCAGTTTGTTCTTTACGCGTTCCGGTGGATTTCATGGTTCCGTGGAATGTTTTATACTTTTTAAATGGTTTCCTGTTTCTTGATTTCATATTTAGTTTCATTTTTTCTTAGTTCTATAGTCTTCACTTCTGCTCTGTAATCATATGTTTAGATTTTGATTTTGTATATCATTACCATGGCATTCATTGTGCCTTTTGTTTCGATGTCAAATCTGTTTAGAGTCTGTGTATTTCTCTGTGGATATTTTTTATTATTGGATTCTAGGGTATAATGTATTTGTAGTGTCGGAATCTGTGCAGATAGCTATAGTCAAGGTAATTGACTCTGTCAAAATATCACAATTATGACAAAGTAGCATATTGCCACTGTTCGCCTTATAACATTGGATGCTAACGGGATATTATTTGCACCGATCTGTTGAAACAAAGACATGCACTGATACTTTGTCTACCTGCTGTATATATATATATATATATATATATATATATATATATATATATATATATATATATATATATATGCTATTTTTGTTTGAAATAATATCTTATGGGAATCATGTCTTTTTTTTAACAAAGTGTCATAATTGCGATATTTATAGTTTTATTGCTGAACACGACAGGGTCAATTTTCTTGACTATATCTTGGAGCGGTAAGTTTGTGTTTGTTGTAAGCAGTGTTGTATGGCGAATCCTTCGACTGTATGTATACTGATTAAGTATTGCAGTTTGAATTCGGTGACTTGCTCGTCTAATTGCAGCTCCTGTACTGGTTGCTGTTTTTAAGGCGTCCATATATATGAATGTGTAGTTTTTGTAAAATAGTTTTTAATTTTCTTGAAATTTCATTTTATTTTTATTCCTTAAACAACAGTATAAATATACAAAACATATATGTAATGTACTTGCATACAGCTTTAGATTCGGCTTTAAGTGTCTCAACGTTGAGTGATACATATTTTAATTTTGCTGTTGGCACACGGTATTTATACCATCTGCAAGTGCATAGTCAACTTGCTCATTTCGAAATTGCGGCTACAGGAGTCCAGTACCGTTTGCTGGCTACCTTGCTTATGTGTGTTATTCGAACGAGTCGGAGTCGGTAGCCACACATGCAGCCGGCCGGTAGTCCTAATAATTAATATTAAAAATATATAAAATTATGTTAATATTTTTGGTATAAATAAAAATATTTCTTATATATTTCTGTATTGTGACACATTGATTAATATATTTTTACATACATACATACATACATAAAATCACACATTTCCCACTTAGTGGGTTAGCACAAACCCGAAAGAATAACAATAACATCATCAAAAAAAAATCAGTCTCTCTTTCAACAACATTCTTACTAACCTGACATCATAGGTACAACATATATTCCTCACTCTTAACATATTAAAGTGACCGATTTTCGGTAGCGAAATACCGCATCCGGACCACAATAATAGTTACGAAACAATCATCCTTCGCCACACATTCCTGTCTAAGCACACTTCTTTCGCCTCGGCCACATTCATAATCGCATTCATACACGCTCTTCTTCTCTTCCCACTCGGAAACTTTCTCTCTTTTAGTACCTTATCAATCACATCCATCCACTTACACACTGGACGGCCACGCAATCGAACACCCTCAATTTCACCAAGATATATACGCTTAACAAGCCGTTCACTCTTCATTCTCTCCACATGACCAAACCATCTCAACTGGCTCATTCCTACTCTCTTAACAACATTCTTCCTAACCATACATTCTTCATACACCAAATTATTCCTCACGCGATCCCGTCTTACATATCCACATACTCCACGTAAATACCTCATTTCCACGGCAGTCACTCTCTTTTAATGCTTTCCCGTCCATGCCCAACATTCGCTCCCATATATCAAAGCAGGCACTAGCACTCCATTATACACACTTAAACGAGCTTCTCTAGATACGTTTACGTTTCGAGCAAACATACCCAGAGCACCCATTACTTTACACCCCGCACTCACTCTCCTTTCAATTTCCCTATCAATTCGACTATCCCTTGACATCATACTACCCAAATATACAAACTCATTCACTTGCTCCAGTTTCACTCCATCCACCAACACATTGCACATAGTCACCAATTTACTTCTTTCAAATACTAACACCTTGGATTTATCAACATTTAACTCCAGATTCATACTTCTTCCAACTACATGTATTCTTTCTATCATTCTTCTGAATTGCTCTTCATTTTCACCTAAAACAACTACATCATCCGCATACGCTAACGCAGGCACAATACTTTCACCAATTTGTACACCATCCATTTCACTCAATGCTCTCCGCAACAACACATCCATATACAAATTAAACAACCACGGAGACATACCACAGCCCTGTTTCACACCAACATTTATACGATACCAATCACTCAACCTACCATCTATTCTTACAGCAGCCTCACTACCCTCATACAATGCACGAATTGCTCCCAGCAAGTTTCCATTCACGCCGTACTCCCTGAGTACATCCCACAAAGTACCTCGAAGAACACTATCATACGCCTTTTTTAGATCAAGAAAGCCACAGAACACCTTCTTGTTCTTATCAAGTGACTTCTCAACAATCGTACGAAGAGCAAACAATTGACCGACACATCCCCTCTCAGGCAAAAAGCCACCCTGAACGTCACTAATTTTTGAAATTGTTAAGGTTCACACCTTATGAATTAAAACCTTACCAAAAAGTTTCCCGACTACACTCAACAAACTTATCGCGCGAAAATTCGTACATTCACTCGAACTGCCTTTGCCTTTGAATAGTGGACAAATAACAGCTTTTTTCCAATCATCAGGAACCACACTACGTTTCAAACAAAATCTAAATAAATAAATCATTCAAATACTTTCTCTCCTCCATATTTCAACATCTCATTTGTAATCCCATCCAAACCCGCAGCCTTACCATTCCTTACACGCTCCAATGCTTCACATATCACTTTCATCTATATCATAATCATCTTCATTATCATTTTCACTACCAGTTTCACTACAATTGTCCCTCTCAATCTCACCTCCATACAATCTTTAATCGCACCACCTATTCCTCACATCTGATTCATCCCACAATAACTCTCCATTCGCACTTCTAACAGCTTTCACAACTCGACCACTTCCACTCCGCAGTCTCTTCACACTCAACCAAAACAGTCGCTTATTCGTACTAAAATCATTTGTCAATCTTTCACTCAATAAGTCATCAAATCGCTTTTTACTTTCTCTCACCACTTGCTTCACCCATTTATTCTTCCTTCTATACTCCAACAAACATTCTTCTCGCAAGCGCCCGGGTGAATCCTTAACATTTAAGAACTTCAAATATGCTGTCTTTTTCTCAGCAATCGCTTCTTTCACCTGATCATTCCACCATGCATTTTTCGGACAAGAGCCTAATCTGCTTTCACCACAAACTTCTTTTGCACATTTGAGGAGTGAATCCTTAAATTTCAACCAAACTTCATTTATATTACAATCAAATTTAGACTCACATTCGGGCAAGGATTCATTCAATCTTTCAACATACTGCATTCTGACATCTTCATTCAAAAGAGCAAAGGATTTTACGCGAAACATTTTCCCAGAACATTTCACCTTCTTTCGCCAAAATTTATTCAACCGCATTCGCGATACAACCAAATAATGATCATTCGTACCCAGTTCAGCGCCTCGTTTCACACGCGTATCTACTACCAACTCCTCAATCGTTTATCATAGACAACGAAGTCAAGCACACTACGTTTATTCTGAACCACATTCTCGTAGGTGTATATGTGAGCTAGCTTATGTTTAACACGTTGAGCGCCATGTATACCAGAAATGATTTTCTTCTGTTGCCCACATGTATTTTCTACTTAAAACGGGGAATAATATTATCCACGATGAATGTTATGTTATTTTTGAATGTATACGTGTTTAGTTGCTGAGTAATTAACGTGCATCTTATTAGATGCAGTGGTCTTCCAGTTAAAACTTTGCAGCTTAGCCCACGTGCATCTTTAGATATACACGCATGCGACTTCGCAAACATGTACAGACTTGCATATTTCACGAATTATATTTACACTGCATTATCATGCGACTGGTGTAGTAGTGTCTAGACGTGATAAGTGAGTGTTACCATGGCCAGTTACGAATCCGAGCAAAGACGGTTGGAAAAACTGATGCAGGAGATTCTGTCTGACGAAGAAGACGACCCATTTGCAAATGCAGATCCTTCATCAGACGAATACGTTCCAGAAGAAGCAGATGCAAGTTCCGACGAGGATGAGGATATTCCGCCAGCTAAACGTAGTAAAGGTAAAAATTCTCGAGTTATTTAGCGAGTTGCTTTAGCAGAAATCATTTTAGGTAGTAAAGGAAATCCTACTTTATTATCCGACCTGTCAAAACCCTCAACTTCAAAAGGGATAACTTCATATGATGATAATTTAGAAACTTCTGATTTGTGTGATGAAAACTCGAGTGATGAAGACAATGTTGTAGACGTCCCACCTACATTCAGCAACATTGATCGTGCAATCGACGACGTCATTGCTAATATATCAGATGAAAGTTCAGATGAACAAACAGTTACTGATAATGTAAAATGGGGACCAGTAGATCCCGACAAACTTAAAAAGTTTCAGTTTACTGAAAATAACGCTGGAATAAACATGGACATTATCAAGAATCAGAATCCTGCAACTCCATATGACTTTTACAAATTATTCGTCACAGATGAATTAATTTCACATATAGCAGACGAAACTAACAGATATGCATCACAATGCTTAGGAAAGGACAACTCGCGACGTTCTCGAACACTAAAATGGAAGGATACCCATGCAGAAGAATTAGAAAAATTCATTGGAATAATTTTTTGGATGGGTTTATGTAAATTTTCACAAATTCGTGACTACTGGGCACGAAAAAGACCCCTATATAGAAATGAAATTTCCAAAGTAATGTCTAGAAATCGTTTTGAAATTTTAATGAAGATGTTTCACTTAAATGATAACGAAGCACCTTCTACTGGTCGTCTTCACAAAATAAGTCCTCTAATAGAACACCTCAGGCAAAGGTTCAAGTTGTTAATGACGCCTAGCGATGAAGTGTGTATTGACGAAACACTAGTGCCTTTTCGTGGCAGGCTAATTTTCCGGCAGTACATCCAAAACAAGAGACACAAGTTTGGCATAAAATTATTCAAACTTTGTCTTAGCCGCGGTTACACGTATGATCTTAAGGTGTATTGTGGGAAAGAAACAGATGATAGCAACATGTCCGTACCTACCAAAGTAGTCCTGTCTCTTATGAACGATTGTTTAGATAGTGGAAGAACATTATGCACCGATAATTACTACACTAGTTTAGCACTAGCACATGAATTAACAAACAGACGTACACATTTGGTTGGGACGTTGAGGAAAAACCGCAAAAATAATCCTAAAGAGGTGATTACTGCAAAATTGAAAACTGGGCAGCATATTAGCAGGCAGAGTAACACAGGATGTGTAGTAACTAAGTGGAAAGACAAAAGAGATGTCTTAATTCTTAGTACAAAACATGACGATTCCACTGTTACTGTAAAAAGACGCGGAGTTGAAGTAGAAAAACCTGCAGCAATTGTATACTATAATAGCTTGAAAGGATTTATAGATTTGTCCGATCAACTCAAAGCTTACTCTCCAAGTCTGAGGAAAGGAGTAAAGTGGTATAGGAAACTTGCCATAGAGTTCCTAACAGGGACAGCTATTGTCAATGCATACATTGTATTTCAGAAAATCACTGATAATAAAATGCCAATTACTAGATTCAAAGAACAAGTAGCAGAAGAATTACTCAAACTGAAAGACAATGCGCCCCAATATCCTGTACAGACTATCCAATTGAAGCATTCCCTAGAATTGACAAAGAAAAAAAGTCGTTGTACAACCTGCTACCAAAAATTGAAAGATGAAAATGGCAGAGTATATGCTCAAAAAAAGACGACACAAACACATTATAAATGTTCTGCATGTGTTGCTTATATGTGCATTGCCTGTTTTTGTGAGGTGCACACTTGCACAAAATAAATTCTGTTTATTGCTAAAATAAATAAAGTATTATTATATTATGTATTTCTTTCTAAGTTTATTATTTGTGGTTTACAGCTTTACGTTCCTTTATAATGTCTAAATGTATCTGTATTTTGGTTAAATAAAGCGTTTTTTTATCATATCACATGTGGGAAGAGTATAGTAAATTATTTGTACCACACGAAAAAAATTCCATGGACAATTGCATTTTCTAGTACAGCAGACCAGTGTTTCCAATCCCCAATAGTTATACACGCATCTGAGTATCCGTACGGATGCTATAAACGAGAAATTCAAAACTTATGGGTGAGTACGGTAAGATGCACGCGGACCAGCGGTAAAACAGAATGTGCATCCTTAGGGATGCACATGGCGCTCAACGTGTTTTAAAAGTGGAATTCGAAATGAAGAGATTTCTCTCCAAACAAAATGAAACAATTCTCTCGCCATTGTCATTCACTCGACAATCACCAAAACGTCCTAATACATTCTCAGATTCACTTCGTTTAACACCCACCCACCCATTCAGATCGCCACACACTATCACTCTCTCACCCGGATCACAAAAATCAATTACACTATTTACCGAATTTCAAAACTGATCTTTTTCAAGGTCATTTTCGGAGTCTGTTGGACCGTAAACGGACACAACGAAGATTCGTATAAAGCCTACCTTGAATCTCATCCAAGAAACTCGCGAAGAAGTACAGCCATAACTTCGTACAAACGGCTTCATTCTTTCACTTACAAGTATACCTACACCATGCTTTGCACGCTCATTCTCACGAACGCCCGACCACAAACAAAATATGCCTTCTACTTCTTCCTCATAACATCCTTTCCTCATTGTCTCACTTACACACAAAACATCTACACTGTACATTCGCATTGCATTCATCAACTCATTCTCTTTCCCATTCACACTTCTGACATTCCACGTCCCCAACTTACAGTCATCATACATTCTCCATTTACTCTTCATTTTTATTTAAATAGATAGTATAGAAAAGAAAGGTTAACGGGTTTTTTCGGTAAAGGAAGAAGTCAAAGCAGCTTACCAGGCTCGTCCTTGACTGAAGAATAACAGATTAGTATAGAAAGCCTTAAAGTAACCTTACATTCCCATTCGTTTCTCCTTTTTATTATTTATCAAATGTAGAATTTTTATGATATTGTATATTTAAATTTATATCTGTTAAACTGTCAAAAATAAAATAAAAATATAATAAAATATCACGTTACCACGTAACTAATAAATAAATTATTTCTTGTAAAATACAAAATATAATATATAAAATTTAAACCTAATATCTAACGCAAATAAAATATAATACTTATCTGAATAACTCTGCCGAAACTGATAACGGGATGACCAATGTAAGTCTAAAATAAGGCTTCGTTTAATCAAAAAGGGCCGACAAAACCAGAGCTGACAATAACCAGTCAATCTTGTTTCACAGCACACTTTCAATATTTTTAAAGATTAAATATTTTCATGTTTTTAATTTAAATATCCTACTTCCCAATTCCTAAACCTATTAATAACTATGACTATATTCCTATGAAATACATATTTAATTCCATTTATTTATATAAAATCAGCTATTATATTATTTCTCACTAGTATTGTATCAAGATTAGTATCAACATTAATTTATTTCCGAGATTTAACTATAAATCTTGTATCAGGTTTATATTTATTTTACGGAGAGAAATCGTAAAATAATTTAATTCATCATATTCTACATTTCATTAGTTCATTGAACGATTGATTATTCGAATGAATTAGGTTTAAATGCAACGAATTATATCTTTTGTTGTAATTTCTTAAAATTATTAAATTAACTCTTTCTCTACAAGTCCATGACACTACTACATAGTAAGTTGAAAATACCACTATATGTAGTTTCTTGAATCTTCAATTTACAATTAAAGAAGTACAACAACTCCAAAGCACCTATAGTAAGGTAACAATATGTTTTGAAAGAGCGAAGAAATTACAGTAAAATCACTGCTGAGTAGCTTTCTACTATTTACTGCATCAGTATAAATATAATGAATATAATTCGAGAGTTATAAATACGAATAAATCCGCTTTACTTTGGTTGAATCAACATAAATGCTGGCGTACGAAGCTGGAAACCAGGTCTATGTAACGTTATTATTAAAGCAATATCATGCAGTGTTTGTTTTAATAGAATAAACATTTGTTTACTCAAGTACTCTGAGAATTCGAATTCTGGCAGAAACAGAAACTACTTGAGAACGACCTACGAGGGTTCGTAATGCTAACATTGTCAATTATAAGCGATGTATTATCAATACAATACTACAAACATTATTATAAATATGTTAACGAGGGAGTAATTTCCCGTAAATTTCTATATTACTCTCCGTAAGATTCATTACCACTTTCACTACTGGATGTTACGGATTTAAGACATCATAGATATAGGACTGAACGTCGTTTGTACAAAATTAGCAATGAATGACTAAAAAATATAACTATTTGTATAAGATTAAATGAAAATTAACTTGAAAAATCGTCAGTTACAAAGCATGCCTGGAGTAATTTCATCAAATGAAATATATGTACTAGAATTATTTCAAGATCTGCCTCTTAACACAAATTAATTAGAGAAGCCATTCCGATTTTTAGAACTAAGAGTAATAGACCATGGTTTCCTATACTAAATATGTTATAATTTATTTTCTAGTTATTTGTTTGATTTCTATCATTATTATCTTTTACCCTGATGCAGGCAGCAATTTATGCTGCGGAGTTTCGATAATTAAGGTAGTTCAATTAAGTTAGTAAATTTTTGAAAATATTGTTGTGAGTGAAAATATGGAATTAATCAGAAAACATTCTACAGTTTTTGGGCGAAAAATATAAAAGTAAATGAAAGCTTACACTCACCTGGTTTGGCAATATGCGACTTTTAGCTATTTATTGGATTTAAAATTTACAGGATAGAAGGTTTTTGCCTGAAGAAGAGATTGATGCTGCAATTTATGATTATTTGGAAAGCATTCAAAAACATAATTGGGTACGAGAGAAGTGGAAAGAAAGAATGGTGAAGTTTATAATATTATTGTTGACGGCGACTACTTTGAACATATTTAAAGTAAATTGCTGAAAAATATGAATTATGCTTCTTGTTCATTGCCATTCCTCGACTATTAAGTTATTTGTCTATTATTGTAACGTGCGAGCACCACCGCGCTTAGCAAACGTCTAACTTAGTCGATGACGTAATCGTTGCGTGCAAGTGGCGAAGTAAACAAGCGAGTCTCGACCCGTTTAATTACATGCGGTCGCCTGAAGCTTTTTTATTCGATGTTATTATCTGGTTCGGAACGCAGCTATGCCCGAGAGCCATTTATATAGATAGTAAGAAAGTCATTTAGTGAGTTTAGTAGCCTAGCAGTATCGTGGTAATGGTATGCAGTATAGTGTCGAGTGGAGTACTCGGGAAGTTACTGGTATAATAGGATAGCTGTGGAAATGAATATTCTGTAGTATTGAGGAGTATTGGGAAGCTAGAGTATACGGGGATAGTAACGGCGAATGGAAGTGGATACTCGGCATTTGTGTTGAAGAGTTGTGGCATAGGGACATTTGGTTATGCTGGATCGGTCAGTAAATTACTTAGAAGAGTTGAAGAGAGATCAGAAAGAGAGTTGAGAGTAATGAATTCTGTCCGGGCAGGTGAGTATACAGGCGCTGTGGAAGTGAGTTGAGTATACAGACGCTGTGGAGGTCGGACAGTTGAATGTGATAAATAAATAGTAACATAAATAGTGATATAAATGGCGTGAAAATAAAAAGTTGTTGTGACGCCGACCCTGCTATGGGAGGATCTTGGACCGACATGACAATGACCTTCCCCACCCTCCCACTCGCTCTCTCTCTCTCTCTCTCTCTCTCTCTCTCTCTGTAGCGGGGTTTTATCTCGGGCGCCTTTCGGATAACTGAAAGAGAGGGTAGCTTGCTTCGGGTGGCTGTGCTGTAGCGGAGTAAGGTTAGGGTATTCGCACAGAAACACCTTGATCTTATATACTGTTTAATGTTACTTGTGTAAAAATTATGTACAAATACATTTACAATAGAAAATATAAAATAGAGACCCTGACTACTATGACCATTTATTCGTTGTTGCGGAGACGGTGACCGAGCGTGAAGCTACTCGAACGTGAAAAGGTGAAACAATGGAATAGAAATGTTAAATTCGCAAATAAATATTAGGACGGACGGCCAGCGTTGCCAGGCCAAAAAAAAATATGTCACCAGATTTGTGGCGAAAAAGTAATCAGATTAGTGAAAATTTCACCAAATCGAAAATAAATCTATAAATTATTTATTAAAAAGAACATCACAAAAAATATTTATTATTACAAACATTTAAACGAAAAAAAAAACATTCTGAATAAAATCACAGAAAAATATAGTTATTAACTAAATTCACCCGAGCTGGAATTCAGCAGCCTTCTTTCACCTAAAAAGATTTTCTAAAAATAAAATAATATTATGCAGTAATAAAGAAATCTGGGAAACACAACACAGACGATCTTTAGTTTAAGGAAGAGTGTTAAATTCGGCCCATCGTTGTACACGTCATTGCTTAATTATTGACAAATTTTATATTGCATGTAGTAATTAGTTGTAATCAATGTACATATTTTTGACATTGGTCGATAAAACAGAAAACATTGTAAAATCATGACTCAGTACATAAATGGTACGACAGAGAGAGATGGAGGAATTCGAAACTGTGTGTGTGTGTGTGAAAGAGATAATAAACTATTGCATATATAACACCAAGGTAATTGTAGATGTCAGCTAATCTGCACATCCTAGCGTCATCTAGCCACGCCACAAAGTAGTCAAGCTTTACTATAAACTTGTAAAAAGGACAATGAAAATATGATTCTGAGAAAGTAAAAATTCACCAGATTTTACTCAAATTAAAATGGTTTTTCACCAAACACCAAATTACAGTTGAATTCACCAAATCTGGTGAAATATCACCAAACCTGGCAACACTGCGGACGGCTGATGAGACTGGGTGTCGTAATCGGACGACTACCCTCACCAAATGTCTTCTGCGGCGGTTAAGCTGAATTTCTCTCGCACGAGGACCCTTAAGAAGTCAGCTCGTAGTACTCTAAGACCAAGAGGAGCCAGCAATTGAACTCTCTCTGGGTGACTGAATTCTCTATGCGACGTGCTGTTTTTTATACTGGACAATTTGTAAATCTGGTGGAAACCGGTTATTTTAAATAGTGGGAACGTTTTTATAAAATTTAATGGCGCCACTATTATTTACCAATCAAATTTATTTTAATAAAATATGTGAAAATTATAGATGGTCACAGTTTTCCTTAAATTACAATATACACACAACTATACAATTTATATTCAGCAAATTACATTTTACAACAATAAATCAAGTCGCTGGTACTGCAAGACACGAGGACAAGGACATTCAAGCAGTTGTCAAATTCCATATCCTCAATAGAACATAAACAAAAGTATTATTGTTATAAATAAATGTTTAAAAACAGTTACAACATCAGGAAACAATGGCTGGTAGCACGAGCGTGGTTTTAACACCCGTATTAACTAAAACCTCAGACGGTCTGTGACTCAGACTAAACATAATTATGTTTTGCCTGAGACTAAAACCATGCCAACGACTTGCCACATACTTCAGGGTTATTAACAAAATCAGTATTGCCAATATACTGATTAACTCGGAAATGTATTGACAACCATATTCATTAAATTTGGCTTTATTATTTTAAATTGTTTATGCTACAAAGAAGGCAAGGCAAAAATCATATTAAACAGTATATAATGCCGTCACATTTATTAAATATGGCTGTCAGTACATTTTCTGCTTATTCAGTACATTGGCAATACTGATTTTGTTAATAACCCTTAAGTATGTGTCAAGTTGTTGGTATGGTTTTAGTTAAAACCGGTGTTAGAACCACGCTCGTGCTACCAGCCAATGTGTCAAACATGTGGGTCAACTGCCTATAGATTCAGTTACATTATGGTAAGTTGGGTTGGTGTTTAACAATAGTATAAATATTACATTTTGCAGGTTTTACATGATGTATGTGCGATTGAATCACTAAGATCATTCGCAGCAGCTTAACGAGCTGGATGAAAGTTTCAACAAGGAATTTGTCTTTCCAAAAGACAACTACGGCTTTACGGTTTACAAACGATTAACCCAAGTTTTAATACTGGAATCTAAGGTCACTTTGTCGTTAATAGTTTAAATAAATAAATAATCTTAGCGTTTAAGTAATTAATTATATTCTTAGTCTCAAATTAGCATTTAATGTCTAAGTATAGTTATTGCCATTTTCATTATCTTTTAATATTTATTTATCGTTTAATAAACATCTATTTTAATTAATAATAATTCTTTGATTTTTACATTTCACCCATATAAATAAAACGTTATATTATGCTGCTATTATATAGGCTGTTACGTTAGGTACCGTACATACTCAAGGAGCATCTTCCTGAGGGTATCTTAAGTAGAAAATGTTGTATAAACAAGGATCCAATTCGCAATGGGTAAGGTGTTGTTTGACGTAATGTACATGCTCAAGGAGCATGTTCTTGAGGGCATTTTTAGAAAATGTCATATACATAGGTCCAATTCGCAATGGGGGTTTCCACCGTAATCAAAATATTGAAAAATAACACTATTACACTAAAATATATCATAAAACATTTCTGAAAACACTACTTAAATGGTTAAATTTGTTTCCAATTTTTTAAAAATGAATGAAAACAATTTACTACGTTTGAAACGCTGCCAGCCAGTGACGTCACATGGCGGATCGATTTTAGTTTCTATGGTATCCGTCAATATATATATATATATATATATATATATATATATATATATATATATATATATATATATATATATATATATATATATATATATATATGTGATGGGAGTAGTTTACAATATTCGATTTTACCTACATACATCAAATACATTCAATATCTTCCTATGTGATATTATTATATTTAAAAAATAATGAAGTAGGTATTATAAACTAGTTAAAAATGTGAATACAATACAATTATTATTATTATTATTATTATTATTATTATTATTATTATTATTATTATTATTATTATTATTATTATTATTATTATTATTATTATTATTATTATTATTATTATTATTATTATTATTATTATTATTATTATTATTATTATTATTATTATTATTATTAGTATTAGTATTAGTATTAGTATTAGTATTAGTATTATTATTATTATTATTATTGTTATTAGTATTAGTATTAGTATTATTATTATTATTAGTATTAGTATTAGTATTAGTATTAGTATTAGTATTAGTATTAGTATTAGTATTAGTATTAGTATTAGTATTAGTATTAGTATTAGTATTAGTATTAGTATTAGTATTAGTATTAGTATTAGTATTAGTATTAGTATTAGTATTAGTATAAGTATTATTATTAGTATTAGTATAAGTATTAGTATTAGTATTAGTACTAGCCTAACCTCGGCTTCGCCGAGTTTACCCTAGGGCTCCGCCGATAGTGTTTTATGATAGACTATACGTACATCCAATCTGTCTACGCACAATTTTAAACCAAAGTGCTAATGCCAACAGTCTTGTCAGATACCCAAATGCTCTCAAACGATTTAACTTTATGCATAAAACAAAAGCCATTTAACGTGTCAGAAATTTTGACACATGTATCTAACAGTCCTTAATTAGACCTCTCATTTGATACCAAACACGACATATTTCTAACATCTTTATGTACAAAACAAAAGCCGACTGAGATGTCTAATTGTTAACACTTCCATATCAGCAGAAAAAATTGATCCCAATCACGACAGGGTTCAGACAACTCTATGCGAAAAACAAAAGCCAATCGAGTTGATGTCTAAATTTTGGAAGTTCTATAATTTAGCCAGGCAGAAAACTTTTCATTTAATACCGAACAAAATATATTTCTGACAAACAACAAGAAATGTTTTGTCAAGGGCTATCATGGAGAAATGTCAAAAATACGATAGCTCAGTCGGCTACCGTTTTCTTGCAAAAAGTTGTCAATAATATTTCAGAAGTATAATCAAAAAATGCAGTTAAAATATAATTTTTCGACGTACCTACATACCAGGTGGCACTCCAAATCCGTTACATAGGCATTTAACATGGGAAAACAGTTTTACCTTGCGCGTTGCTTTCCAAATTATTTTTGAAAAAATACTTGAAATAAAAGTTGTAGATCATGAAATTCTGCATTTGACTCGAGAAAAAAATTAATTGTGCATGCTTTGTAACGGCAGAAATTGCAAATGAAAATATCGAAAATCACGACAAAAATAGTGATAGCCATAAAATTAAAACAAACAGCATGACATATGTAATTACCTCTCGCTAAGAGAGGTATTGTATTCATGCTAAAAATCACATATCCAGATTTTAGTGAATAAGCACGTTTTAAGGTCCCTAGAATCCGATTATAACATTTTTACGATGATGTCCGTATGTGTGTGTGTGTGTGTGTTTGGATGTGTGTGTGTGTGTGTGTGTGTGTGTGTGTGTGTGTGTGTGTGTGTGTGGATGTGTGTGTGGATGTTGGATTCACGATAACTCAAATACTATAAGACTTAAGATATTTTTAACTACGGATTCCTCAATCCAACAATAATGGGAAGAGTCGAGTCAGTTTTGGTAATAATTGGACAACCGGAAGTACTAGTTACAAGAAAAAAATTATCTAAATATTATTTATCGAAAATTTATGTAAATACTTATATTAAAGAATGTTAAATTCTTTATTCGATAAATATAAATTCATTATTATATCTTCTATAGATTTAGAGATAAAGAAATGCATATAAATTAATTTGATGTAAAAATTCTTAGATCAAACTACTTCAAGGCAAGAAATTCAAATGTTTGTAATTCACACATAAATGTCACTGTCAAAAATATTTGTAAGCCACTGTCAAAAATATTTGTACATCATTATGAAGATTATGAAAATAAATAAAAAGTCAACAACGCAAAAGAATATACCCAAAAATGAATATAAAAGGAATTTGCGAAAAAATGACGAATAAAAGAAAAAGAAAAGGAAAGTAGAAAATAAATTCAGGATATTGAATATAAAGAAAATGTACTAAATAATTATTTTCTAGTGAGACATGAATATATGTATTTGTATTTAAAAATATTTTTCGTTTTATGCGTACAACCAGGTAAAATATCTGGCGAGAGGTTATGTGCTGGCCACATCAGATTTTTTTATGTGATTGAAAAAGTCTCAATATTTGACAGTTAAAACATCAATCATTTGTTTGTCTGTTTGTTTTAATTCAATGGCTAGTGCTATTAAACTAAAATTTTCATATTTAATTTCTAGTGTAACTAAACATACGAAATGGATTTTGTTTATTAATATGAAAGTAGAATTTTATGCTCTACAACTTTTATTTGAATAATTTTTTTATATAATAATTTGTTTTACCATGTTAAATGCTTATGTATACAAAGTGATTGGTAGGAACTGATAAAAACATATATTGAAATGAACAAATCTGCGCGTTTTTTGCGAGTAAACAGGACAAAATGTCTTAATTACACGATAAATACAGTGTGTTCAAAGAAATTCTGAACTCAGAGTAGGCTATGTACAAAGAGACGTATGTCAATTAATTAAATGTCAATTTGACTTAAAATATTGTCAAAAATGTTTTGCAAAGAAATCAAAGCTTTTCAAATTAGAAAACGGCGAATGACGGTAAACTGTATCCTTTGACAACTTGACTTTTGAATTGAATATTGATCAAACACACGTTTCTCTGTTCATAGCCTACTCCGAGTTAGTTTTTTTTAACACACTGTATAAACATAATATTAATAACACGTCTATGAGTACACAATACTAAATTTAAAGATAAAAATAAATCAAACAAAACTCAAAAAATGTGATATTTTAATTTTAAAGTAAACAATTATGTAGTTACAAACTGTAGAAAAGTAAGTAGTTACATTACATTAATAAAGTTTGGATTGTTATTAAAGAGGAAAAATGCAAGACTCATAGGTATACAAGATTACTTTTGTGGCTTATGCTGTATGATTATAGCCCAGTTGCATAAAACATTGTTAACTTTAATCACATTGTTAACTTTGACAAGATTTTTTAATAATTGGCAATAAAAGTATTTTAAAATAGATAATTCTAAACGTAATATAAGAAAATGAAATACAGATTTAAATCTGTACCGTTTTAAGATAGATATTGAATTATGGTGCACTCTCCGCGCCAGCAATGAGTGCTCGTGAGGTGACGCCTGGTAAACGCACGCACGGTACATATATGTCATCATCATTACCGATATCTGCGTACAAAGCAGATTGGCACACCCAGCAATGGGTAATATGCCGTGATGATATATTTATTTATTTATTTATTGAATTATGTTTAATCTGAAGTAATTTTAAACGTAATGTAAGAAAATGAATTGCAAAAAAGAACAGATTAAATCAAACCATCTAAAATTATTGAATTGTCTTGTTCCAAACATTAAGGCATGATTTATCGATTTTGATATTCATTATGTCTTTCTCAGCCTGACATTTTGTTAAATCTGTTTACAAAATAAAATATATAAATTAACAATAAACATGACTTAAAATCATTACGTATACTTCGTTCTACGATGTCTTCCGATGCCATTTCTCCACTGATTTCTATCTTGCCATATATCTTCATTTAATTCCCTCTCTCTCTCTCTCTCTCTCTCTCTCTCTCTCTTATTCCTTCTTGGACTCCTGCTACCCAACTTCTTCTAGGTCTCTTTTATTTTTACCGGTAGGTGTCGTCCACTGTAGTATTTGTTTAGGAAGCCTCTCATTACGCATTCGCTGTATGTATGTTTATTTCTAGACCTCAGCTACGGTATTCTTCTATAAATTTTCGTATCATGTATTCACTATCGTTGTAGTCTTGTGCAATAAGTATTAGATCATCTGCAAAGCATAAAGTGTAAATTGTTTGTACTTCCAAGGGTATACCCATATTTTTGCAATTCTTCTTCCACGTTTACAGTGCTTTTTATATATACCTACCTACATTCTTTTCTTCAATTTTACATAGTTAAATATTTTTAGTATTGAAAAGAACAACCGGTACGACATTCATGATTTTTTGTCATTAACATATTAAATATGACAAATGACAATGTTTGTTTTTAATTTTGTATGTGTACTCTTCGACCGATTCCTGCCCTTCTTATCCTTTTCGACGTGTTCCTTATACATTTTCCAAAATTCTATTTAAAAAATAAAATATATAATAAATTAACATAAAACATGGCTTAAAATCATTTTATATACCTACCTCGTTTAATTCATTATTTTTTCTTCAATTTTACATATTACTTAAGCATTTTTGTTGCATTTAAATGATAAAAACCAATAATTTGTCATCATTGACATTGAAATACCATGTGACATGACAGCGTTTATCGTCTTAAATTTTCAAGAAAAACTGTGATCGTTACTGTGAAAAATATTGTTTCTGTCCCAATTTTCAATCTTTAATAATTTTTTACTCGAAAACTATGCATCCTACAGAAATTTGAGTTATTACGAGGGCACTCGAGACGATCATTTCCTACAACTTGGTGCAAATTTCACGAAAATCGCTCACACTATTCAGGCTGTAGAGGTGTTCAAAGGATTGCGATCGTCTTGATTAAAATATATAACTATAGTGAGTGAATCTGCTCGTTTAGTATTAGGACTAGCGTAACCTCGGCTTCGCCGAGTTTTCCGTAGGGCTCCGCCGATAGTGGTTTATGATGCCCACGCAACATGCCCACTCAAACTGCCCACGCAACATGCCCACCCAAATTGCCCACGCAACATGCCCACCCAAACTGCCCACGCAACATGCCCACCCAAACTGCCCACGCAACATGCACACCCAAACTGCCCACGCAATATGCCCACCCAAACTGCCCACGCAACATGCCCACCCAAACTGCCCACGCAACATGCCCACCCAAACTGCCCACGCAACATGCCCACCCAAACTGCCCACGCAACATGCCCACCCAAACTGCACATGCAACATGCCTACCCAAACTGCCCACGCAACATGCCCACCCAAACTGCCCACGCAACATGCCCACCTAAACTGCCCACGCAACATGCCCACCCAAACTGCCCACGGAACATGCCCATGCAACATGCCCACCCAAACTACCCACGCAACATGTAAAATCTATTTATAAAATATAAATAAACATATCTTAAATTAATACACTGACCGGCACAGAAAACAATCCTTGACATTCTCTCTGTACACTGTACACTTTGTCCTCCCAGTCTTTCTTGTCGTTGATGCTTTTCCTACATTTCTCGTCCATTTCGTCGTTTAATAACCTCGAATATTTTCAACAATCTATTTACAAAATAAATTATAAAATAAGAATAAACATATCTTACATTCATAGCGTACCTTACGTCGTTTAATTCTCACATTCTTTTCTTCAATATTAAACCGATTATTTTCTGTAGTTCAAACCTGTCATTAACATATCAAATGTGACAGAAGACAGTATTTATCTTTTTAATTTTACACATGTATCCTTCGTTCGATTGTGAAACTCTTCTAGTCTTTATCAACGTTTTCGTAGTTTTTAGTAACTTGTGACATTTCGTAAAATCTATTTACAAAATAAAATCTAAATTATCAATAAATATTGCTTAAATTCATTACATATACCTACCTCGTTTAATTCATATACTTTTCTTCAATTTTACACAATATATTTATTTATATTTAGCATTGAAATGGTCGACAACCCATACGACATTCATAATTTGTCATTATTGACATTGACATCATGCCAAATTTTACACATGACAGCATTTTTATCTTCTAAATTTTTACATGTATTCTACGACCCATTGTTTAATTTTACGTTTAATAATTTTTTCCTCGAAAACTATGCATCCTACAGAAATTCGTCCCATCAGAAGGGCCCTGAAGCCAATCATTTACTACAATTTGATACAAATTTCACGAAAATCGGTCACACCGTTTAAGCTGTAGCCTTGTCTAAAGTTGAGCGATCGTCGTGATTAAAGAAATTATATAACTATAGTGAATCTAATCTTTTAGTATTAGGATGTAAAACGGCTTTTTAAGTCGCAAATGCGTGATTTAAAAAATATGATAATCGTTTCAAGTCATAGATAGGTAAAAAGCAGTCCGTTTTGATGTATAATAAGTAATATTGGCGATATATTCCAAAATGTGTGGAACAGTTTAAATTTTATTCATACAAAATTGTATAATATTATTTAAAACTATATAATATAATAAATAGAGATAAAAAATAATAATAATTTAATTTTATTGTTAAAAAAATGTAATTTTGTTATAAAATACGTAATTAATATGAAATGAATGAAGTCAGATATAGGTAAATATTTATTAAAATAATAATAATAATAATAATAATAATAATAATAAAAGAACATAAAAAATTATATCTGATAATAATAATAATAATAATAATAATAAATAATAATAAGCAGAGAGATACAAAAATAAATAATTTTTATTTAAAATAATCAAATACAATAAATTTAATGTATTCAAAATGGATTCAAAATGACAAATAACATTTTTAGACTGTCTTCTTAAAAATTTTCACGCATACTCAATTCAAATAATTAGCCTGTATTCTCTGATTTTGTACATTTGACATCAGTACAGAGAACTTTGATCTATTGTTTTAATGTAAGAATTTTGACCAGTTAATAATTTTTTCCACAAAAACTATGCACAGTAAAAATAAGAGACATATCAAAAGCCCTAAGTTGATTTATTCTCTACTATTTAAAGCAAATTCCATCCAAATCGCTGAAACCGTTTCAGTTGTAGCTTTGTTCAAAAATTTCCCGATCGTCGTGATGAATTTTGGGGGGCTTGACCTTTTAGTATTAGGACTAGCCTAACCTCGGCTTCGCCGAGTTTACCCTAGGGCTCCGCCGATAGTGTTTTATAATAGTTTATACGTACATTTAATCTGTCTACGCACAATTTAAAACCAAAGTGGTAACGCCAACAGTCTTGTCAGATACCCAAGTTCCCCCTTGTATCAAACGAATTAACTTTATGCATAAAACAGAAGCCAATCGACCTGTTATAAATTTCCACATTTGTGTCTAAAAGTTCGTAACCAGACCTCTTATTTGATACCAAACACGACATATTTCTAGCACCTTTATACAGAAACAAAAGCCGACCGAGATGTCTATTTGTTGACATTTCTATGTTATAGCCCTGCAGAAAAAAATTCACTTGATCCTAATCACGACAAGGTTTTGATAACTTTATGTGAAAAACAAAAGCCGGTCAAGTTGATGTCAAAATTTTGAAAGTTCTATTGTTTAGCCATGCAGAATACTTTTCATTTAATACTAAACAGGATATACAGGTGTTTCATATAAGAGTGCAAGGCGTAGGAGTATGAATTCTGATACCAAAAGGGGGAAAAATCCCAATAAACATTGGTGCTATAACGCTTACTAACAGAGATACTCAGGATTTTATTTAAAAAAAAAAAAACAGGAAATAGGTTAGTTTTATTTATTTTTGTATTGGGTCATAAATAATTATTTATAAAAAGAATTCCAGAGCAAGTGTTCAAAATGAAAGCCATTACATTCAATAAATAAATCAGTATTATTTCAAAATACTACGGTAAATTATTAAAATATTACATTTTTATTAAATACAGAAGGCTTGGCAATACTTTTTTGTATTAGAAATATTATCAAAATATTAAATAACAGGTGTAATAATTAAATAATTATCGGATTGAAATGAGTGGAATTTTTAATTAATTAAATCTCATTTAAATTTTAAATGAATTAAACAAATGCCATCAGCCATCTTTTTTCTATTTCAGTATTACGCTTCATTTAAGATAATTCCTCGGTATCTCTGTTATGAAGCGTTCTAGCACCAATGTTTATTGGGATTTTTTTCATGTTGGTGTCTAGAATTCATACTCCGAAGCCTTACATAGTTACATGAACTGTATTTCTGACAAATTTATACGAAAAACAAGAAATGCTCTCTCAGGGACTGTCATAGAGAATTGTCAAAAATACGACAGCTCGATCGGCTATTGTTTTTTTTATAAAATTGTCAGTAATATTTTGGAAATGTACTATCTATAGCTGAGTGCACGATGTATAATGTATTACAAAGAATAGCTAAATAACCGGGTTAGTTCATACAGTATGCCGCTAGATGTCAGGTTTTTTGCGACCCGATTTTTACAAAAATATTTAAAATAGTAAATTATTCCTATATAACGCACAATATTTTATATTTTCAATACATTACCTTTTATCTTTTGTCAGTTCTATGTATGTATTTTGTACAAATTCCATACAGAAGGCTTTTATATTTTCAGTAAAATTATAAAATAAACATTGTCATGTACTTGACACTGACATCTTTCAATCAGAATTTTCTTAATTGTAGTACCTGTTTCTATGTTTATAGCATGGCTGGCTGCTACAAAATCGCACATTTTGGCACCTTAAAAAGACTATGGCCCGTATTCTTACATCTTAAAGTAGCGCTACTTTCGAAAAATCGCTACTTCAACTGTTAAATGTCAACTTTAACATTAAAATTAGAGATATAAAAATAAATTAAATTGTAAAAAGCATTTATTTCAAATGTCATAGGTTTCATTTACAAAAATATGAAACCTATTCTTATCTATTCATAAAATAAAATAAATAAAAAATCGAAATAGCGCTACTTCCGAAGTAACGTTACTTCAAGAGGTGAGAATTCGGGTCTATATCTCTTTATTTGATCCATACCCTGTTGTGCATCCTATAGCACAACATTTTCTATTTAAATGCGAACTTATTTTAACCGCAACCGGCACACTGCGGCATACCAACTGCCAAACGCCTGTCAAATGGTAACGGGTCGCGTTAGCGTCTTTTGTACCAGCTAGTTATGTCAACGCATCTCGTGCTCTAACCTATAGATACTACACCGTGGTAGGAACAGATGGAAACATATAATGAAATGAACAAATGCTGCGCATTTTATGCGAGCAAACAGGACAAAATGTCTCAATTACAGGATAAATATAAACATATTACAAGATGCCCATTTTATATGTTGCCACCTGAAATTTTAAGAATAAGCAAAACCAAATACATTTCATAAGCCACTTGGTGAATATTAGTACTTTAAATCGAATAATCACAGTAGGTATAAGAGCAAAACAAAATTTTAAAAACCAAGTCAATTATGAAATGTATCATGGATTGCCTAATCATGAATTTACAGGAGGGAACTTTTAAAATGCGCACCCTGTATTAGTAACATGTATATGAGTACACAATACTAAATTTAAAGATTAAAATAAATCAAACAAAACTAAAAGATGTGATATTTTAATTCTATAGTAAACAGTTTACAAACTGCAGAAAAGTAAGTACTTACATTACATTAGATCTGAACTTTTACAACGAATTTGAAAATATACCAATAAAGTTTGGATTGTTATTAAGGGGGTAGAATGCAAAAATCATAGGTATTAAAGATGACTTTTCTGGCTCATGCTGTATGATTATGTAATTTAAAAGATTTTTTATTAGTACGATACAATAATTGGGAATAAAAGAATTTTAATGTAGATAATTTTAACGTAATATAAGAAAATAAAACACAGATTAAATTCTGTACCGTTTTAAGATAGATATCGAATTATGTATAATTTGAAAAAAATTTAAACGTAATAAGAAAATGAATTACAAAAAAAGAACAGATTAAAACATACTATCTGAAATTATGGAATTGTCTTGTTCCAGATTTTATGATTTTCCTGTAGGATTTAACTGTTATTCTTGCCTCTAAATACGTATTAGATATTGTACATGTGTTCTTTGTCGACTGTGATGTTTATTATGTCTTTCTCAGCCTGACATTGTTAAATCTATTTACAAAATAAAATATATAAATTAACAATAAACATACGTCTTAAAATTATAGCCTTTCTTCATTGTGTACAAAGTTCCTTTATGGTGCCCTCATTCCTTACTTTTTTTTTTATTCTGTAGTGTTTAATCCTTTGTCCTGTGTTTAGCACAAAATCTTTTTGGGTTCCATTTAAACACGTATATTCTGTTTTGCATGTTTACTTCCAGACTATGTTTTTAGTATTGATACGACATGCATAATTTGTTATTAACATATCAAATATGACATGACAATGTTTATCTTTTTAATTTTGTACATCGATTGTGATATTATTCCTACCTTTCTGATCCTTTTCGACGTGTTTCCTTATACATTTTCCAAAATTCTATTTACAAAATAAAATATGTAACATAATAATAAACATGGCTTAAAATCATTACATATACCTACCTTGTTAAATTCATCATCTTTTCTTTAATTATTACATATTATTTAAACATTTTATTGCAATTAAAAGGAAGAAAACTGATAATTTGTCATCATTGACATTGACATAACAGCGTTTATCGTCTTAAATTTTCAAGGAAAACTGTGATCGTTACTATGAAAAATATTGTTTAGTTAGGAATATTTGTTTTTTACCTAGTTACTTATGACACATTTGGCAACACTGTCCAAGTACATATGAACCGTCAAATTTTATAACTTTTAATTAAAATGGTTTAGGCCTTTTTAACCTGTGCGGATATAGTTGCCTATTCTCAAAATTTCTGATTATAAATTAAACTTCTTTCAAATTGTCTCCATTTCATAAATATTTCCATTTAAAGGTTCAAAATGACATGACAATCATGGCGTTCTCCGTCTTAAATTTTCAAGGAAAACTGTGATCGTTACTGTGAAAAATATTGTTTCTGTCCCAATTTTCAATCTTTATCTCCTACAATTTGATACAAATTTCATGATAATCGGTCGCACCGTTTAAGCTGTAGCCTTGTCTAAAGTTGGGCGATCGTCGTGATGAATTCAAATATATATAGAACTATAGATAGTGAATCTGATCGTTTAGTATTAGGATTATTATTATTAGTATTAGTATTAGTATTATTATTAGTATTATTATTAGTATTAGTATTAGTATTAGTATTAGTATTAGTATTAGTATTATTATTAGTATTAGTATTAGTATTAGTATTAGTATTATTATTAGTATTATTATTAGTATTAGTATTAGTATTAGTATTAGTATTATTATTAGTATTATTATTAGTATTAGTATTAGTATTAGTATTAGTATTATTATTAGTATTAGTATTAGTATTAGTATTAGTATTAGTATTAGCATTAGCATTAGTATTAGTATTAGTATTAGTATTAGTATTAGTATTAGTATTAGCATTAGCATTAGTATTAGTATTAGTATTAGTATTAGTATTAGCATTAGCATTAGCATTAGTATTAGTATTAGTATTAGTATTAGTATTAGTATTAGTATTAGTATTAGTATTAGTATTAGTATTAGTATTAGTATTAGTATTAGTATTAGTATTAGTATTAGTATTAGTATTAGTATTAGTATTAGTATTAGTATTAGTATTAGTATTAGTATTAGTATTAGTATTAGTATTAGTATTAGTATTAGTATTAGTATTAGTATTAGTATTAGTATTAGTATTAGTATTAGTATTAGTATTAGTATTAGTATTAGTATTAGTATTAGTATTAGTATTAGTATTAGTATTAGTATTAGTATTAGTATTAGTATTAGTATTAGTATTAGTATTAGTATTAGTATTAGTATTAGTATTAGTATTAGTATTAGTATTAGTATTAGTATTAGTATTAGTATTAGTATTAGTATTAGTATTAGTATTAGTATTAGTATTAGTATTAGTATTAGTATTAGTATTAGTATTAGTATTAGTATTAGTATTAGTATTAGTATTAGTATTAGTATTAGTATTAGTATTAGTATTAGTATTAGTATTAGTATTAGTATTAGTATTAGTATTAGTATTAGTATTAGTATTAGTATTAGTATTAGTATTAGTATTAGTATTAGTATTAGTATTAGTATTAGTATTAGTATTAGTATTAGTATTAGTATTAGTATTAGTATTAGTATTAGTATTAGTATTAGTATTAGTATTAGTATTAGTATTAGTATTAGTATTAGTATTAGTATTAGTATTAGTATTAGTATTAGTATTAGTATTAGTATTAGTATTAGTATTAGTATTAGTATTAGTGTTAGTGTTAGTGTTAGTGTTAGTGTTAGTGTTAGTATTAGTATTAGTATTAGTATTAGTATTAGTATTAGTATTAGTGTTAGTGTTAGTGTTAGTGTTAGTGTTAGTGTTAGTGTTAGTGTTAGTATTAGTGTTAGTGTTAGTGTTAGTGTTAGTGTTAGTGTTAGTATTAGTATTAGTGTTAGTGTTAGTGTTAGTGTTAGTGTTAGTGTTAGTGTTAGTGTTAGTGTTAGTGTTAGTATTAGTGTTAGTATTAGTATTAGTATTAGTATTAGTATTAGTGTTAGTGTTAGTGTTAGTGTTAGTGTTAGTATTAGTATTAGTATTAGTATTAGTATTAGTATTGGTATTGGTATTAGTATTAGTATTAGTATTGGTATTGGTATTAGTATTGGTATTAGTATTAGTATTAGTATTGGTATTGGTATTGGTATTGGTATTGGTATTGGTATTGGTATTAGTATTAGTATTAGTATTAGTATTAGTATTAGTATTAGTATTAGTATTAGTATTAGTATTAGTATTAGTATTAGTATTGGTATTGGTATTGGTATTGGTATTGGTATTGGTATTGGTATTGCTATTGGTATTGGTATTGCTATTGGTATTGGTATTGGTATTGGTATTGGTATTGGTATTGGTATTGGTATTGGTATTGGTATTGGTATTAGTATTAGTATTAGTATTAGTATTAGTATTGGTATTAGTATTAGTATTAGTATTAGATTAGTATTACTATTATTATTATTATTATTATTATTATTTGCCGTATGTTATATTGGTAAAGCATTTTCTAAGGTATACGTATTTAATAGATTATTGTATTTCGTGGATTAAATATTTGTAAAGTATTTGGTAAATCTCCAGCAACGAATTCAAGGGATTACCAGAAGTTAAGCCTTTGCCTATAATTATTTACAAGTTGAAACACCCGTAAAAGAATATTTGTGGAAAAACCAGGATACAAACATTTCACCCAGATGTTCAGTTGACGAGGGATTTGGAATTTTTGAGTAGGATTATGTATGATATAATTTATCTCTCCAAATATTTTGTAAGTCTTATTATCTTGACGTCGTACTCGAAAGATTCGAAGTTCAGTTCTTTAATTCTAAGAATTGTAAGGTCACAAACAAACTCAGTTTGAAATAAAACATTTGTTTGTAGTTCAGTTAATACTCCTATCCCTACCCCTATGCGTTAGTTCAAGAAAACTGTAATAGAAGAGTGTTAGTACGCCATCAATTGACAGATGACGCCACTAGAGACTCATGCACCATATGTTGAGCATTAGCTACATTAGCCGGCCTTTTACGCGCTGTCGGGGCGGTAAAAATTGGCCGTTCAAACGAGTTGCAAAAAATACTGTTTTCAATATTTTTTTTACAGAAAACCTGTTATGATAAAAATGTTTTATTTATTGTAATACTTATAAGTTTTCATGAGGAATAACATATAAAAAAATTGAAAAGTAGTGGAAACCCCTATTACCCAGCCTGATATGGTAATTGCAAGAGTTTTTGGAATGATTTATATTCAGAAATAAATAAGAACAGAATGTATAAAACAAATATTAACGAAACAACTTAATTGTGCTCAAAACAGGACCCGCTATTAGACAATTTCTGACAGTTCACGAACAAAAGTTCAGAATTTTTTGGCCAGCTTCATTAATATTTTTTAAATTTTAAACGCCTATAGCTGGGTAGCCGTTGTGAATTAAACCTATGTTTATTGAATATTTTCTACTTACAATGCCTTTTGGAACATGCTCATTTAATGTATAGTACATTAGGCAACACTGTACAAAATTGTAAATATTTCTACTGTCCGACCGAAACTAGTTTTTATCACCGAAACCGAAACCATCTCAGTTTCGGCTGAAACCAAAACTTCCTTATATGATAATTCCTTATTGCGTTTTTTTTTAAATTTGTGCCTATGTTTTTGATAATTTTAGCAAGTTATAAGTGCGTTTGTGCTTTAAAAAGCCCTTATTCGATAAACGAAGTTTTATTGCCCTTAGAAACTCAACAAACAAAAGTGTCACAAATTTTCTACTGAATGTGATGTGAGATGACAGGAAATAATACAATATAACCTACAAAATCACATTACCATTGCGCCGGGAATAGAATAATCCATAACAAATGAATTATGGAGGGTGCAGCTGTCAGAAATAAATTACGTACATATTTTAGTTAATAATTGTGCCATGAAAAAAAAATAACGTTTAATTTTATGAATTAATTGTATTAAAATTAAAATTTCTCGATATCTATCATAAAATATATAATTAAATAATTTTTAAAAAATATTTAAAAGTGAGGTTAAAATTACAAATGTCCCCTGCTTATGACGTCAACACACGGAATAATAGTATATTATACACCAAGGTTGTGAAGAGTATGATTATTGACCGAGCGAAAAGATTATAATCCCGAGGGAACCGAGGGATTATAATTCGCGAGGGCAATAATGCTCTTCATAACCGTGGTATATATATACTATTTTTTCACTACTAGCACGTAATTTTAATTATTATTTATGAAATTAATCCCACCATAACGTCATTTTACTTTTAAATGTGATGGCACAATTGATGCATAGTTGGCCTAGTAAAATTGTTTATTAAAACAAAAACTGAAATTTTATCATTTCATTGTGACAGTTTTATAAAAATAATCATGATTAGTGAAGATTTAAGTTGTACATCCCCCGAATTACGGGAGATTGCAGAAAATTTAAATGAAAAACTATTGCCAGAAAAATCGAAACATCTATATTTAAAAGCGTACAACATTTAAGAATTGGTGCAGTACTAAAGAAGTTATTAAAATTTCTGAAAATGTAGTTCTTGCATATTCCCAAGATTATGTAAGCAATAAAAAATCCTCCTCTGCATGGGCTCATTACTCAATGTTGAACTCAACTCTTTCTTTAAAAGAAAACATTGGTATTTCAAAGTATTGTAAATTAATTGCATTTTTAAAACGGAAAAATGTAAATTATCACCCAAAAAAATCATCAGTTTTCAGTAAGGAAGAGATTACAAAATTTCTTACTGAGGCACCTGAAGAATATATTGTAATTAAAGTAAATTTTTAATTTTATTAGATGTGATTGTTTAACAAACTTTGATAAAATTATCATTGTAGGCAGTTCCTATAATTGGTGTTGCGGGTGCATGCAGAAGTGATGAACTTTGCAATTTGCAGACTTCTGATTTAACCGTAAAATATATGATTATTATCAACATCCGGAACACTAAAAATGGATCTTCCAGAAAATTCGTAGTAATGGAGACATTCTGGATTGAAAATTTAAAAAAATATCTTAAAATTACACAAAATTCAGACATGCCAAAATTATTTATATCTATACGTTGTGGAAAAGCTACTAGACAAAATATTGGTCACAATACCATAGGACAAATGCCAAAAAAAATTGCCATGTATTTGAAACTTCAGAATCCGGAATTGTACACTGGTCATAGTTTCCGAAGAACCTCGGCCACAATATTACCTTCTAGGGGTGGTAACATTCTTCAATTAAAGCAGCACGGAGGGTGGAAGTCTACCACCGTAGCTGAAGGATATGTGGAAGATTCGTTGTCCGTTAAAAAAAATATAGTATGCATGGTACAAGGTCAAGTGACATCACCGTCTTCAAGTAATACATTCCCTGATGTTTCTGTTGTGACATCAGCAGAAAACAATATTGAAATTCCATCTACAAGAATGAATGTTGAGGAAACAAATACTATAAATAATACCATAATTAATATACCTTCAACTTCAACTAATTTTCCTACTGGTTCCCTAAATACTGCAGGATCTGCAATAAATATGACTTGTCATAATTGTACAATTAATTATAATAGTAATTTATTTATTCACTTAATTTGTGGTTCTAACCATAATTATTGTCTATGTTGTATTGAATTCTGTCTGTTAGCAGTGTTAGCTAACAATAACCAAAAATAAAAGTCATTATTAGTAGAAAAGGTTGAATTTTCGTTTTCTTACTGTAGTGTTCGGGACAGGTTTAGATTAAAAAGCATCACATAATTTAACAAACTTTATTCCACTCAGCATTTGTATTATTTATTGTTAAATCACAAAAATTATTTAAAAGTATTATTTTTAAATAGTTTTTTTTATATTGAATAAGCGAAATTGACATGAAAGAAATGTCAAGTATTTAATATGTTCTCGGCGCGAAAAACAAATATTCAAATTAATCCGAATTTTTAATATTGAATTAATCTGTTTAAACAACCATTTAAATGCATAGAATATTAATAAATAAAGTCTCTTGGTTATATTTAGACTTGCTATAAACATTTCCGATTTAAAACTGTCACAGAATTATCAAAAAATGTAAATTTATTCATTATTAACTTATTATCAGTTAATAATGAAAAATTATATACCGGTAACCATGGACGGGTTGAGAAATTCAATTTTACGGCGCTCTATTCGGTCAATAAATAAAGTACCTTTGTGTAGCTAGTAGTGAAAAATAGTATATTATACGCCAAGGTTGAGAAGATAATCATTATTGACCCAGCGCCAAGATTGTAACACGAGGGCGAAGCCCGAGTGATACAAGGCGCCTGGTCAATAATGATCTTCTCAACCGTGGTTTATATACTATTTTTTTCACTACTAGCTCCTAAATTCTATTTAACGAATTTTATATTAATAATAACATAAGAATTTTGACATTAATATTTATTAATATCTATAAAAACTAAGTAGAAATAAAATTCTTTTGTTTTTAATATTGTTTTTAATATCTGATATTTCATTTTGGTAACAATAAGTAAACATGTTTGAAGAAAGTAATACGGAAAATTGTACTCCTCCGGAAATTAAAGAAGCGGCACAAAATGTGCAGTTTGATACATTGCTGCCAGAAAAATCAAAACCGATATATATGAAAGTGTATACAAGTTTTAAAGAATGGTGTCTAACAAAAAAGGTGACTAAAATCTCGCAAATTGTACTCCTAGTATATTTCCAGGAGCAAGCACACAATAAAAAAGGCTTTAAGTTTATGGGCCATATTTTCCATGCTGAAATCGACTATTTCATTAAAAGAAAATACAGACATTTCAAAATATTTTAAGTTACTTGCATTTTTAAAGCGCTAAAATGCTACATATAAGTCAAAAAAGTCATCTGTATTTTCTAAAGAAGAAATTAATAAATTTCTCATAGAAGCGCCAGATGAAGTCTTCCTATCAACAAAGGTATCCTGTTGTGGTAATAAAATTCCAAAAACTTGCTAATTCATACTTTCTTAGGCTTTTTTTGTGATTGGAGTGGCTGGTTCTTCAGCAATAAATTTGACTTGTCACAATTGCACTATCAATTTCAACTATAAATAGCAAATAAATGTTACCCGTTTTGTGTTTTTACATAGAAATGTAATTATAACCCTAAAAAAATGTACAATGTAAGATAATTGAAATAATGTTACAATAAACACTTACCTTTTCATAAATTTAACAATAAACAAATACCTAAATTAACATTTCGCATTGTAAATATAATGTGAACGCACGAAAAATTTGATAAGAAATAAGATCGTAGAATATTAAGATTTTTAATCTGAAATTTAACTATTGCCAACTTGAAATTAGGCGGCAAATTTAAATATAATGTTTTCTTTGCGTTTAATAAGTTAAATAAATTCAGAAGCTTGAATTTCTTTAAAAAGTGACAGTTCGCATAATTAACCATGGTCAATAATATTTCATTATTGACCGTTGTTAAGCGTTGCTAAGGAAGCGGTAGAGAAAAACAATTTCACAACTCAATAACAAGTCAATAATGGTATGTTTGTAGGCTAGTAGTAAAAAAAAATATTTACAAATGCCAAACTAACATTCGGAATTAAAAGTTGCATATAAAACTTTTTTTACATTTTTAATATGTTTTTAGTTCTTCACAACTTGAAAAAGAAATTTCAAAATTTCTGTTACTTCCTAGCAATAGTCATGACATTTGCTTTCTTTTTTACCTTCCGTCACCTTTAGGTAAGGAAGGTATTGTTTTTGGTCAAAAAATTCGGAGGTGAATTTTTGATGAATAAGCACGTTTTTGGGTCCCTAGAATACGATTTTACTATTTTTACGATGATGTCTGTGTGTGTGTGTGTGTGTGTGTGTGTGTGTGTGTGTGTGTGTGTGTGTGTGTGTGTGTGTGTGTGTGTGTGTATGTGTGTGTGTTTGTGTGTGATAACTCTAATACTACAATTCCAAAAATTATAATTCTTTCATATTCCTCTTCATTACATCCATGTGAAGAGCTGATTAGATTTTGGTTATAAATGGTCAACCGGAAGTACCCTCATTTGAAGATTTTAACAATTTTTCTTTTTTTTATTTATAAAGAAATTAAATATCATATATTAGCCAGCTATGCTATAACTCTGGAAGTAGCTACTATATTAAGAAAATTCTGATTGAAAGGTGTCAGTGTCGAGTATAGTTGACAGTATGTTTATGTTATAATTTTAATGGAAATATAGGATCTTTTGCTAGAAACTTTGTGTTTGGAATTTGTATAAAATACATACAACTGCCTTAAGGCAATGTACAAGAAATAGAATCTTTTACAAGGATCTTTCTGTATGACATTTATACAAAATACATAAAACTGACGGAAGGTAATGTGCTGGCCACATCAGATTTTTCTGGTTTTCAGAAATTATTTATAAGCGTCTAACGTCAATCTGAATTAAGAATAGTAAATCCCATATTCTTTGATAACTATTTCCATCATTATTTATTTATTTTATGTGCAAGGCATAGCTATATAATTATGTATAGTCATAAGATACATACAATTCTTGACAGATACATATATGCTACATGCAGCATGATGTCTATTTTCTATGTAGTTTCCATTCTTTCCTACGTTTCTACCAATTTTTCTATATATTCGAAGGCAATAAGTAAGGGATGGTGCAGCTTGGTGGTAGCAGAATTCTAAGGCTCGCGACGAACACACTTCTGCTGTGACCCAGGCGAATATATGATATACGAGGTCCGTTAGAAAAGCATCCGACCTTTGGCCAGAAAAATAAAACTCGCATACCTGGAGCGTTGGAAATCTAATGATCTTCAAAGTAGTCTCCTTGGGACTCCACACACTTCTTCCAGCGGTGCCGTCATTGTAGAAAGCATTCCGAGAAAGCCTCTTTCGGCATGGTGTTTAGCTCGGCTGTCGCTGCAGCCATAATGTCCTCTTTTGTCTGAAATCGCGTTCCTTTCAATGAGGATTCTAGGGAACATCCAGAAGTCGCAGGGGACCATATCAGAAGATTAAGGAGTCTGTTGAACCACAGGAGTCTTTTTCTTCGCAAAAAAGTCTAAATCAAGTGCAAGGAATGTGCTGGAGCATTGTCCTGATGGAGGCGCCAATTTCCTATTGACTACAACTCCGGTATATTGCGCCGCACAGGATCACGTAGGCTTTTGAATCTTCCGAATGGTTTCCACCTGGCTGTCCCCCTAATTTCAGGCAAAATTTGATGAAATAGCGCTGCTCCAGTCGTTCCGTCATTTTCCTTGCAATGAAAAACCGACGAGAGCACTACACATTGCCTCACTTAAATGCTGCTTGCTAGCAACAGACGCTATCGACAGGCGGGAAAAAATTTACACATGCGAACAAAGGTTCAAGGTCGGCTCATGCAAGCGCGGTTGATTCATACACATCATGTTTTCGCAAAAAATTAAGTTCGGATACTTTTCTAACAGACCTTGTATATATACATCTTCCTGTTATAGTCTGCTTTTGATATCATTTGGTTTTTACGTTATTGTTGTCTCTTATTAAAAGTATATCTAGGAACGAAATTTGGTTATTTGTTTCCATTTCATTTGTAAATTGAAAATTCTGATTATATGAATTTTATGTATTTACTTGTACTCTACCCTGAGGAACTGCTAAAATTAAAATCATCTACATATTTCTTAATAAAAAGAATTTCAGATGGTATTTTTTTCTAAACAATTTTGTATCAAATCATCCATTATTAGTTCAGCAACTGCTACCGACGCCGGATATCCCATAGCCACACCAAAATTCTATTTCCAAATTTGATTTGCAAAAAACTGGTAACTCGCATTCATGCAAAATTTTGAAATTTCAAGTAATAAATTTTTTGACAGGTTTTCTATTTGAATATCTTCATATATTTTACTAATATTTTCTAACGCTAGATCCGTAGGTTTGTAAATAGTGATTTAACATCCAACGAAATTAAAATGTAATTATCTGGTATTTCTCAATTTCTTAGAAATTCACAAAATTCAAAGCCATTTCTAATATTAAAATTGTTATTAATCAAATTTACTAACCATTTTGATAAATTGTAGGTTGGGAACTATTACATGAAACTATCGGTCTTATTGGTAGATTATCTTTATGTGTTTTTACTAAACCATATATTCTAGATGGAACCGCATTATTTTTTTCATTTGTTTTTTTCTGCTCTACATTACAAAATATTTAAAATGAAAATTTTAACTTAAATATAAACCTCCAAATCAAAATATTGGTATCGATATTTCCCGAATTAAATTTACAATACGTAACATTTCGCTATTAAACTCATTGTGACATTAATAAATAAAAATTAAATGCACTTCATAAACCTGTTACACGTCGTGCATGTAAAATATCAACTAGAAATATTGATATAAAACTGTCAATGTTAATACTACGAAATAAATCCACTAATAATATTTTCATTATGTTGATTGCGCCATCACAAGCAATGCGTGAAAATTTCTACTAAATAAAATTTATTGCACATGACGTATCGATGCCTATTCATTGAAAATGACATCAGATAATGCCTTTATATTATAATTCATTTTACAGCAATTTGCTCCATGTTGTTACGTGATAACATGCACTAAATTCGATCAAACCATTATTTGCACTAAGTACAATGGATTTTTAACCTGTAAATTACATGAGAATTAACATACGATAGTGTGTGTATTAATAATTTAATCTATACTAGGGTTTAGTTTTATAAAACACTGAACAACTTACGTCCTCTTTCCAATATAAATATTTGAATTTTTAGCTTGCAATTGCTCTAAATACATCTCACCATAACTTAACCCTAACGTAATGTACAAAGTCACATTCGAAAAACTGAGTTTTGTGTGTTAGGTCATACTTAAGTAATGTATATATTTATTAATATTTTTGGAACTTCTTTTTCAGAAAGCCATCATTGTATTAATTTACATTTGATAATAAGATTAACTCGGCGAAGTGCGTACTACTTTTATCAAAATTTGACTTTGCGGTCCATTTTATTTTCCAAATTGTAGAACAATTAATTGCACGATGTGTGTAATATTTTTTAGACTTTGCGGGTTACATCGAACTATTTGTATTCGTACTTGAACTGACCAATTATTTTTGTGGATGATTTTCCAATCTGTTGAAGGGTAACAGGTTCGTGACATCACATTAAAGCAAGTAATACGAACGGTAAGGCAAGTGTGTAAAATTAAAAAAAAATTGCTATTAGGCTTTTACAAAATATAAATGTCTTTATTCTCAAAATTTAAAAAATTGACAAAATTTGATACACATAAAAATCAAGATATAACAAAGGATATTAAAACAAAAACACTACTGAATGATATAGGACGAAAATCTAAATGAAAATATCACCTCTTCTCTCCGAGACTAATATGGAAGTCACTCAACAAGCTGCGGTCGGGTGTTGCAAAGAACAGGAGTCAATATATGCACAACAGAGGACTGAGACTGGAGTTTCCATGTGAAAATACAAAGTGCGAATATGGTATGTGGCATTGAACCCAATCTTCTGTAATGCAGACTATTCCCAACTATTTGTAATATGGAAGACCAAACGCATTGGCCAGATACTGTTCAAAATTTATTTATTAATATATTTCGTTTTCTTTTTAGATTAGTTTTGCTTTGTTTTTATTAAAATAAGTTTTTCTATTTTTTTTTATTTAATGTTTGTTTTTATTTTATTTATTAATCTGTCGATGATTTTGACACGAATAAAGTAAATGAATGAATTTTTTATTGGTTCTTATATTTACATCTAGCTACAGAAGCTAATTAGCTAACCATATGGTCTCGTATAACGAGTATATATATATATATATATATATATATATATATATATATATATATATATATATATATATATATATATATATATATATATTCACGGCTTGGAACGTACGTTCTAAACCCTACAAAAACAGAATTGTGTGGCCGCAAACAGCCCTTTTTAACCGCGTTCCAAATTTTAACCGCACGGTTTGACCTGTACGTTCCATCCCGTGTGTTTGTGTGTTTTATAGTAACTTCCCAGGTTTTTTTCTATCCAGTGCAGTGTCGCTAGCAAATCAACTTGTCTTCTGTTCATGATTGCTACTTCAAAACTGGTAGTATGTCGGCTTGGTAGTCCATCGTACTATATTCGCACAGCTTTACCCGTCCGTTCTAAACCTAAAACGTACACAAATAAAGGAGTGTGTGGGGCGCTTTAGGGCAGATTGTATGTGCAGTTGCGTGGGCAGTTTGGGTGGGCATGTTGTGTGGGCAGGTTGGGTGGGCATGTTGAGTGGGCAGTTTGGGTAGGCATGTTGCATGGGCAGTTTGGGTGGGCATTTTGAGTGGGCATGTTGCGTGGACAGTTTGGGTGGGCATGTTGCGTGGGCAGTTTGGGTGGGATTGTTGCGTGGGCGATGCCGTCGTAAACGAAATATTGCGGAATACACAGATTGTCGACGGTAACTTGATCCAGGAAAAAACTCGCAGACTTCTCCAGTTTGTTTATTTTTTATTTGTCAAAGTGGGTTTGCTTTCTTTGCTTATAATAATTGTTGTACTTAATGTGGTTATGACAGTCAAATGATCTGAGGTGAGTTCAAAACACTCATCCATTTCTATATAATTTGGAGAAAATTTATTTAGAACGAAAAAATCTAAGGTATCTGGGATCGGGATCCCCATCTTACGGTGTTTAGCATTAAAATCCCCGTCGGCTATGATTTTTTCTTTGATGATAGCGGCTGTTCCACCATGAGCAGTTAGGTCAGGGTGATTGATACTGTTTATATAAAAATAATTTCTTTTAGTAAGATGTGTTTCGGATATCAGTAGAATGTCAATATTTTGTTTATGTAAAAATAATTAAATTTCTTGCTTGTGTTGTTTAAAGCCGTTGGCGTGCCACAGTGTTATAGCCCTTGAATATTAAGCATAAATTGCAGTCAAATCGTATAAAGATTAAAATATTCATTAATATTTATAATAACATTAAATGTGAAAAAATCTGATGTGGCCAACACATGATCTCCTGTCAATTCTACGTTTGAAATAGCAATGAATTTTAAGTATCACTTCCCGTTGATCGTTCATAAACAAAATCTAATTTGTTGTTCCAATAAATAGAAAAGTTTGTAATACGAAATATTGGATAATATTTTATTATGATGTTTTTCTTCGAAAATTTGTTAAGAGCTCCAAATTAAGTGCCACTTCCGGTATATCATATAGGTATACTCAAAATCTAATGTTGTTTCAAATTATACACGTGTCTTAAATACCAAATTTGCGAAGTTTTGGATCATATAATATATTTTTTTAATAAAATCTGTTTATAGCTTCCTGTAAAGTAGTACTTCCGATTTATCAATTTTAGAAAACATCTAATATGTCGTTCTCATTAATATAAAAATATAGTATGTTGTTCCCCTTTATATAAAAGTCGTAAATACTAAATTTGACAGGTTTTGGAGTATATCATAATTTATTTTTCACGAGAATCTGTTCAGAGCTTCAATTATAGTATCACTTCTGGTTGATTCATTTTAGCCAAAATGTAATATGTTGTTTCACATGATATAAAAGTCTTAAATACTGAAAGTGAAAAGGTTTGGATTATATTTTAATATAGTTTTTCATTAAAAATTGTTATGGGCTTCAAGTAAAGTATCACTTCCATTTATCCAATTTTACCCAAAATCTAATCAACTAGTTATATGAATGCAGGAAGCTTAAATACGGAAAATAGATATATTTGGAAGTTTTTTATAAGAGTTATCGTGGAAGAAAAAATCGTCACACACACATACACACACGCACATACACACACACACACACACACACACACACACACACACACATCATCGTTAAAATAGTATAAATCTGATGTGGCCAACACATGACCTCCCGTCAATTCCATGTTTGAAATAATGAACTTTAAGTAAAGTATCACTTCCAGTTGATCGTTTGTAAACAAAATCTAATTTGTTGTCCCAATAAATAGATAAGTCTGTAATACCAAATTTTGGATTATATTTTATAATGTTTTTCCTCGAAAATCTGTTAAGAGCTCCAAATTAAGTACCACTTAGTATGTCGTTCCCATTAATATAGAATTCTTATCGAGAAAGAAAAACACTTGGTGTAAGTTTCACAAAAATTTTATTTAAGCCACTTTATCGATTTCGGTTTCTTAGACCATCATCAGAAGTATAATACAAGAATCTTACACAATTACAGCTTATATACTATCCCGTTAGGGCTACAAGAAACTTATGGTACGGGGTAATTAGTGGATTTTTCTAGCAAACATTCGAAAAGCTCGGATTGCAACAAATCAACTTGGTCATTTAAAATAGGTAAATTTGTTTTTAAAGCTTTTTGAATTTTATACGCTTCTAAAATATTCATTTTTTGTCCTTTATCTAAAATATGTAAAATATTTAAATTGTCTATAATGCAAGTGTGATTGGTTTCAATGAGGTGTTTCGCAATATTAGAATCAATTTTATTTAGCTTGTATGATCGCATGTGATCTTGATATCCGATTGTAAAAGTTTTTCTTCTTGAGAGCGTCAAGTAAAGTATTACTTCCGGTTTATTAAATTTAAAAAAATTCTAACATGTTCACATTCATATAAAAATCTTAAATACGTAATTTGTAAAGTTTTGGAATATATCATAATATATTTTATCACGAAAATCTGTTGAGAGCTTCAAGTAAAGTATCACTTCCGGTTTATCAATTTTTAAAATGTAACATGTCGTTCTCATTAATATAGAAATCTTAAATACCAAATTTGAAAAGTTTTGGAATTTATCATAATATATTTTTCACGAAAATATGTTGAGAACTTCAAGTAAAGTATCATTTCCGGAATATAAATTTTAGCCAAAATTTAATATGTTGTTGTTCTTCATATAATAGTCTTAAATACTTAATTTGACAAGTTTTGGAGTATATCATAATATATTTTTCACGAAAATCTGTTCAGAGCTTCAAGTAAAGTGTCACTTCCGGTTTATTAATTTTATCCAAAATCTAAAAGGTTTTGCCCTTGATATAGAAGTTTTAAATACTAAAATTGAAAAGTTTTGGATTATATTTTAATAGAGTTTTACATTATAAACTGTTATAGGCTTCAAGTAAACAGTCACTTCCGGTTATCCAATTTTACCAAAAATATAATCAACTCTTTATATGAATGCAGAAAGCTTAAATACGGAAAATAGAAATATTTGGAAGTTTGCTATAAGAGTTATCGTGGACGAAAAAAAGTGTCACAGACACACACACACACACACACACACACACACACACACACACGCACACGCACACACACACACGCACATATACGGGCACACACACACACACACAAACACACACACAAACACACACACAAACACACACACACACACACACACACACACACACACACACACACACACACACACACACACACACACACACACACACACACACACAGACATCATCGTAAAAATAGAAAAACGTGTTATGGGGACCCTACTTCGTGCTTATTTACTGAAAACTCACCATCGAATTTTTGGCACAATTACATTACCTCCCATACCTACGGTATGACGGGACTGTTAAAATCTTTAAATGAGGGTACTTTCGGTCGACCAATTATAATCAAAATCTAATCAGCTCTTCAGATGGATGTTACGAAGAAGAATACGAAAGAATTATAATTTTTAAAATTGTAGTATTAGAGTTATCGCAAGCGAAATTTTTGTTACACACACACACACACGCACACGCACACACACATACACACACATACACACACACACACACACACACACACACACACACACACACACACACACACACACACACACACACACACATCATCGTAGAAATAGTAAAATCGCGTTCTAGGGACCCTGGAACGTGCCTTTTGATTAAAAATTCATCATTCATCATTTTTTTAAACCAAAGACAATACCTTCCTTACCTAAAAGTGACTGAAGGTAAAAACATAAATAAACTAGAAATATAACTGGGTGACGTGCGTCACCCACGCGCTTGAACCCGCTAGTAGGTACACACGCGCCTACTGAACGGTTAATATTTGTTTAACTATAATAGTTATTTATCGTTTAATAAACATGTATTTTAATAATAATAACTCTTCGATTTTTACACTTCACCGAAATAAACAAAACATTACAGTATAATATTATGGTACTATTATGAAGCTATTTTTATGTAAATTCCGAAAAAATATAAAAATACAGATTCCCTATACTAGATTTGAAGTTGTATCCATTTCTGTTGAAACCGGAAGTAACACAAAATTTCTACTATGATCATCTTATGAGCCCCTTTATTTAGTATAAGTTTGCTTGTCAACATATTTTTGTATCTCTCAAAATGAACGAAATATTCTTGGTGCCGGACTTGTATATCGGTAGAGGTTTGAAATGAAATCGTCTTTTGAGTTTTTATTCTGGTTTTCTGTTTCTTGATTTGTATGGTTTGCTTTCTCTTGATTTTGTGAAGTATGGAATATCTATTAAGTATTTGAATTTCAAGTGCATGCACATTTGATTAAAATATGTTGCTTTTTTTATTTGCAGATGAGCTTGGATTGTCTTCTCTTGCTCTTTTCCTTTGAACTTTTCGACACAAAAAGTTCTTTGTTGGAGAGTTTGTAATTTGCATGTAAATAGTAATCATAATATGAATTTAGTGTTTATATGCGTGATTCAGTACGAGTAGCTATTCGTCGTGGTGGTTGTAAATGTGGAAGAGAAACATGTAGGTACAGCGGTAAACCGTAGCAGGTACTTTGATAGTACCGCCACTATTATTATTTAGTTGACCTTATTTCACACTTTTCAATGGCTAAAATGTGTTATTATAGAAAACTGTGAAATAAAAAATAAGTTTAAAATAAAAGATAACTATGAAATAAAAAAAAATCGCCATTATCACTAATACTCTCATTTTTACTCATTTTATATATTTTTAAGAACTAAATAATAGCAAAAAATATCAAAAAAAAAATTGGTAATAACCACTAACAAAAGAACAAAAAAAACTACAACAGGTGATCTGTGATCTTGTATTTTGTGTTGAAATAGTACCACTAGTGTCGTCACAATGTGATTTCATACCATATGTTTTTCCAGTCGCTAAGTTCATTGTTGTATTCAAGATTGTAGTTCAAAAAGTTGTAAGTATTAAATTGTATTACTGAGTAAATAAAGGGAAAGTATAAATAAAGTGAATAATGAATACTTTGAAGTATCTTGACATTTTTATCAATTTTTTTTAAATTTATTTTAAATTGGTTTGAAGATTGCAAAAGAATATGAATATAATTCGTAATTAAACGGCTCACTCATATACTTGTTATATAAAATACTATTATTAGTTTATATGTCTCTTTATTTCATCCTCCAGAACATCGTTTCTCAACCTGGGGGCCGTGAGTAGGATATAGGTGGGGTCGCAATTAGTCAGAAAAACTAAAACGCGTACGAAAAAATCTTTTATTAATTAATAAATTGAAGATTTAATATAAATAATGACGTAAGTGCCATTTTTGTAAAAAAATTCTTACAGGAATAATATTTTAAGTACCTAGCCCTATTATATAAATAAAAATCCCAGTCCAGAAGTCCTGTTTCGATTTTTTATCGTTCGTTATGTTCAAAGATGACAGGTTTACATTATGTTAGGAATTAAATTATTTTTTCTTTAAAGAAACAGGTTTCACAAAAATTGCACTTACATCATTATTTATTTCAAGTCTCCAATTATAATTTAGTTTGATGTTAAGATATAATATAAATGAATTAATGCGACACTTGGGTTTGTGTTTCACTTAAAAGTTTTTCTATACGTGGATCGACGTTGGAAACACACAGAAGTAAATAATTTTTAAGTGTTAATAGACAATTTCTGTATTTAATTTTTATTGCCCAACATAGCCAAAAAGCCTTTTTCGCAAAGGTAGGAAGTGGCAAATGGAATCAGTGTTTTCAAAACATCCGTTACTAAGCTTTCGTTTTCACTTCGTCGTGCAAGCCACAACTTGTCTAAATCTTGAGACAAAAATTCTAGTTGTAAAGTTTCAATTGGTAATTTGGCAACTTCAACAGTATTTTCACCAAATGGATAGAGAACCGATCTTTCCGACAAATCATCGTTACATCACCGGGAAAACATTCCCGTAACTGAATTTTCAATTCGTGTAAATGCGTTTTCATGCTCTCCAACGCGGAATGAACAATAGGATTTTTTGAGTTCATATTTTCGTCAATATAATTGTAAGTTAAAGTAGATGCGTCAAAACTTTGTTTTTAAAGGCGGATAATCCAGATACCGAGCTTCTTGATAAAAACGTTGACTTTTTGTCATTAGTAGAATGTAAAGACGTTAAAATATACAGGCTGTTCAATTTAAGTGTTTCACTATTGCTATCTCGAGAACCGTAAGAGATACAAAGTCGGTTAAATTAGCAAACAATTTCTATATTATAAGACTATTAAAATGAGCATTACAATTTTTTTTTCAACCAGTGGTTCTTAAAATACAGAATTCAACTTTATTTTTACGTGAGAACCTACTTTTTTTTATTTGTTTATTCGTTTCAGCATTTTTTTTTTAATACAACGATATAAAATGTTCGTGCCCTTACATAACGAAAAAAACGAGAAAAATGCAAAAGAAAAATTATTATTTTCATATTTATTTCTACATGTAATCAGAGTGCCATGACAAAAACAATTGAATATTTTGTATTCATCATTATTTGGGCGATTTAGATGCTTTAAAAAATATTATAAAAATTGTTCAAAATTATTGCCATGCTGATTTATACATAATTCTATCCTTTTGAACATATTACTTCTTACTTTTCTTAAATTTCGGCCGTCTATGTGGGAAATAATATTTTCGATTGCATTTTTTAAATGCTGAATATCTGCATAGATAGTTTTGTAGACTTCATGTTTAACATAACACCATAAAAAAGTCCAGGGGATTAAGGTCTGGTGATCTTGCGGGCCACGGAATAGGATAAGTACCAATCTACCGATTTGGAAACCGTTCGTTTAGGTAATCCCTAACTTGACGCGAATTGTGAGCTGGTGCACAATCTTGCTGGAAATAAATGTTCCCCAGCTACTGGTATGTCTTCCAAAATAATACCCAGCATATTTTGAATTAAATTCAGGTATCTGTTACCACTCAATGTACCTTCGTACATGTGTACGTAAATATTATCACTGAAAATGGCACACTAAACATTTATATTAAATCTTCGCTGGAAACCTCTTTCGTACAGCAGCAGGATTTTCTCGGCTCCAGTAGTGTGTGTTTTTTCTATTTGACATACCATTATTAGAAAAATTGGCTTCGTCAGTCCAAATAATTGATTTTAAGATATCTGGATCCTCATTTATCAATAAATTACAAAATTCTAATCTTCGCTCACGATCACCAGGATGTAAATGGTGAATTTTTATCATTTTGAATGGACTGTATTTGTTTCTTTAAAATCCTATGGATCGTGCCCACAATTAAATTACACTCAGCGGCAGCCATTCTAACTGAAGCTGTTGGATTAGCTTCAAAATATGCTAATATATTTATCTCAGCTTCTTGATCTTGTACCCTAACTCGCTTCGATACGAATGCATCCGTATTAGCGCGCAGTGCTAATTATAATTTTCTAAAATACTGACGACAAGGAACTCGCCGCTCAGGATAACGTTCCCTATGCATATTCTTTGCAGCAACAGTATTTTTCATTGAACACAAAAGAAAACAAGAGATTTATAAACGAACTACTTTGACATGTGATATAGAACAAAATATTCAATTGTTTTTGTCATGGCACTCTGATTACATGTAGAAATAAATATGAAAATAATAATTTTTCTTTTGCATTTTTCTCGTTTTTTTTTTCGTTATGTAAGGGTATAAAAATTTTATATCGTTGTATTCAGAAAAAAATGCTGAATCGAATAGGCGAATAAAAAGGTAGGTTTTTATTTAAAATTAAAAAGTTGAATACTTAAATTGAACAGCCTGTATAATTAGCCTCTAATTATAAGGAGGTTGTGAGGTTATTTACTTCCTTTTTGGGCTTTTTTTTAGTCGCGACACTGAAAAGGTTGAGAAACGATGTTCCAGAAGTTCGACAGTGTTCAAAAGAAAAACAAAATCAGGTAAAAAGTTTAGTTTCATTTTCGATTTTTTTATTAAAAATAAGTACATAGATTTTTACATATTAGCAAGTCATACACTAATGCGTAGCTAAAAATGAGATCAACTTTTATAAAGAATACTATTATTTGATTTACGATTTAGACTTCGAGATAATCTAGACTAGATAAAAATTGGTTCATTTTGGTTGATTTTTCCATATTTTTTTTAAGTAAATTAATTTTTAAACCGATAAGCCACAATATACCAATTATAATTCAAAATGTAATTAAAAGTAGACCGGGCACGATAGTTGACATTTTTTAATTTGAAAAATTCAGAAGTTTTTCTTTTACCGTTATGTATCCATCTCAAATTTTGATTTGCTAGGTCAATAACTTTCATGTATGAAAATTTCAGCTTGTAACTGCAATTTCCCCACAAAAGTGATATTTATTCTTCTCTGCGTTTGTACAAGCAATGTGTGCCAATCTGCTCGGCCACCGTGTCGACATACACAGCACACCCATAGATATCACCTTAAAAATGTTAAAATTAGATTCTATGAACTTTAAAATGAGCTTATTAGACAAACCGCGATTTCATCACGGTCGCTATACTTCCCTTGTTAAGGGAAGCGGAAGGTAAAAATACAAATTTATATTAAAATACAAGACGGGATTCGAACTAAGTATTGACAATTTGCGTAATTAATAACTTATTTTATATTTAATCGTATTTATCTATGAAATGTGTATGTAAATTCAGTCGTGTATTAAAACTAATTTGAATTATAATTTTAAATTATTTACGTACATATATTCAATATTATCGCGTCGATGGACAATTTGCTGTTTGTTTATTTTCATTTATTCATTTGTTTTATTTTATAGTGTGTAACATTAATAAATAAATTTTTTGTTGCTCAATAAATATTTCCTATTTATAAATATTTACCTTTTATTTATCCCTCAAAAATAATTAAAAGTTTGCATAAATAAAATGATATATATTTATGCATAATATTTTGACAATCATTTATTCTAGGTATATTTTTATTTACCAAATACGTAAGCATTTTTGTGTTCACATTTTTGTGATTAATTCTAAAATACTAGTATAATTTATTGGTTAGTTATTTATATTTTTACACATTTTTTTTTTTGCGTAAAAGCAAAAACATAGGCAACGGTCAAAGGTCTGCATTTTTTAAATAAATTTGTTTGAAAAGTATCATGTACGAGTGTTTTGCTGAAATGTTTAAAATTATACTGATTAATTAATCAAATAAAAAACTAAATTTAAATTTCCAGTTATTTCCAACAAAATTGTCTATTCGAGTTTGTTTTACCAAATTTGAAATCAATACACATGGATAATGAACATTTAATAGCCTGGAGGAAAATTACATGTAATTAAAAATAAATAAGTTAAAAAATCCAATTATGCGGAAGATATTTATGTCAATACCAAAATTGCAAATGTAGTTTTGTAAATATTATTTATTAAATTTGAATCCATTAAATACTAGTAAGTAATCTTGCTTCCGAAGCATCAATGAACTGTCATAGCTTTTGATGCCCTTTATGTTGTACCACGCCAATGAAATCTTACTTTGGAGTCCTGCAATAAAATTCACGAGTATTTCTTCTATTGTCCATTTGTTTATCAGTTACGACTAGCCCCGGCTATAAAATAAAACGTCCAGCCAATTAACTATCCGTTGAAATAAATATTTATAACGTGCGCTAAATAAAGATTACGTTGATTATGAATAATATAATTCGTTTTTTATACTCCAATGTGTAAAGTTGATACTTTACATATTGCAGACAGTGTGTAAAGTAAACGATTTTCGTATTTGATTTACTTTACATATTACGGCGCTACCACTAATAATACGTGTATGGCATTTAAATTATCTTACCTAAATTCAGGTTTTTTTTTGTAAATTCATGTTGGTAACATCAAATGAGTACTGCAGTATTCAACTTCAGATCTGTTACCTGTCAAATGTGAACTCGGCATTTGGTGTGTTCAAATCTGTTAAGGGGCTAGTACACCTAGAGCAAAAAATTCGATTTCAGAATAGTCGTAACTGAAGTGTGGTGGTATGAGGGGAAATGTTTGGCTTGCCGCATATAGATACACTGTTAATATATATTAGAATAAATTTTCTCCCCTACCACCGACGGTCTGAGTTGTAGCGTAAACTCACCCTACTGTACAATATTTTGTTGTGTATATTGAGAACTGCGGGAGTAATATAAATATAACAACAATAACCTAAACTAACGCACAAAATTCGGCCCGAATTTTCCAAGTATGGCTCTTGTGTAAATATAACAACAATAACCTAGCCTGACGCACAAAATTCAGCCCGAATAGTGCTGTTGCAAAAAAAAATTATATAATGACTCCTAAAAGTACTAAATTTTAAAAGATATTGTTCTTTAAAGTACCTCAAATTAGAAAATATCATGAAATATTCATAAGATTTAATTCTTAATTATTGAAATTTGTGTAATATTTTGAAAAAAATCATGTGATCTGAAACAGAATGTGACGTCACATTACATACTAGAGCTAGTAGATAAATTACAGCTGACTCGTCCACCATTGTGGAGCCACTTAAATTATGCAATATCAATGTTACAGTATTATTAATCATAGAAATTATCCATAACAACAGGTTGCTCTGCTCCAAATTGTGCAAATCATTTGAGAAATGGTTATAATTTTTGCAGGTATTTATAAAAATCATATATTTTTCTCTAACCTCTAAAATCTTAACGAAACGTATTTTTTCTTCTTTTATTATTTTAAATAAGTATAAAATGGCAAATATGGAAGATATATTTAATTATGAAAAATAGTTAGTACATGAACTTATAAGAAATGCACTTTTATTTCATAATTCACTGCATCGATTTTGGCACCAATATGGCGGACGAGTCAACTATTTTTTTTTATTTTAGTAGCTGTAGTACATACGTTTAACATCGCCTACTTTTATTTATATAAATAGCGAGAGTGTTGATCAAACTGTTCCCTTATTGGCTATAAATGTCGTACTGTATGTACTCCGACGTAAAGGGGGGGGGTTGGTTTTCATGAATATTTCACTCGAAAAATTTCAACCAATCACGTTACAGTATTTTTTTATTTTCGACCAATGACAATCGAATATCAGCGAATATTTACACTTATGCGTATACCCGGCCATTTGCACAAGTGCAATACCGGAATATTTAAAATAACGGTGAACACAAGAAACGCATCAACAAGAAATTAGCTAATTATTAAAATTACAGTATTGCATATCAGACAACTGTCGTTTATGTGGCATTAAAATAAATATTAAATATTTATAAAAATAATTAAAAATATCGAATGTGAAGTTTTTCTCGGAAAATATTCTACCAGTCTACCCCTCGTGAAAGTATTTTTTGAAATTAATGTTCCACGCGATCTATATTTTGGCGATCAATTTTTCTAGCCATCAATTTTCTTAGCGATCGATTTTCAGGCGATGAATTTTCCCTCGATCAATTTTCTACGCGATCAGTTTATCGATGATCTATTAACCTCCCGATCAATTTTCCAGTGATTAATTTACCGGCGATCAACTTGCACCACAGGGGTGATTTTTGTGCCATTTTAAATTCGAAATAATTTTGTCGTCGGTCGGGATAAATTGAGGGAAATATCTAAGATTAATTAATTAATTAATTAATTGTAAAATATCAAATAAATATTTTCAAATTTGATGCTATAAAGAACATAATTTTTTAAAATTTAATACTTAAGACGTATAAAAATTCTTACAACAGCCTCTATTGTACCATAAATATTTGCTTCTTCGGAAAATGCAAGTATATTGAATTCATTCCTGTTATCAATATTCTTGTGCTATAATCAAAATATAATATGTTGTAATCAACACGTTTATAGTTATTTTTACAAATACTCGGCAGTTAACAGTTGCACGTCAGTGAAAGGGATTATTATTTTCCTTTTGTATTATGATGTTTGTCTTTTTATATTTATATTATTAAATTAATAATTAGAGTGTGATTTTAGTCAATACCTATACATATATTTAATGAAGATGTATATTTATAAATAAATTAAAATATAATAAAATTTCTATTTGTACATGAGTTATTCATAAATACATAATACAATTTTATATCTACAGAAACTCAGAAATTTTTGTAACAGTGTAGCAAGTTCTAATAGCGCCTCTTGCGTCGTTCCCCGCTTGATCCGAGTGATGGTAACTTGTAAACTTTACGAAAAATCGTACTTTTCTAATAACTCTTCTATGCGTAGGATTTTTGTTCATATTTTTTTCGAAAATGTTTCTGAATTTGAATAAAAAAATAAAAACCAAAATTCAAATCTTAATTTTTTTGCGAAAATCAAAATTTCAAAAACAGTTCGATGTTAACAATATTATTCTAAAAACTTTTTTCGAATAACATTTTTCTCTAAAGTGCACCAAAAATAAGATATTAGAAAAGTACGAACGACACTTTTGCGGTAGGTATACTAGCCTCTTAAATTTCAATGTGTCTCAGCAATGTTATTTAAGGTCGTATAAAAAATCTTGTGTAAATAAGCTTTACAAATCTTGTGTTTGCCCTGTTGTTGCATAAATAACTATTTAGGGTAGGGTATTGAAATTAGATATTATAATGATTAGTTTTTGACATTTCTTAAAACCAATGATATGCTTCATTGTTTGTCACGTGTCTGCAATTTAACCAATCCTGTCATTGAGAGTAATGATCTCTGTAGCCTTTTTTTGTTGACATATGTCACATGTCAATGTCAATTAGTTATCAACACTAACACATAAGTACAATAAGAAAAACGGACCGATTTAGTCCCGTTTCTGATCATGAAATAAACCAAAATTATAGAAACCACTTCTAGACGTACCATAGAAATTATACTTCTTAATTATTTACATTTATTTTGTCTTGTCAAAGTTGTGTATTAGCTGTCAGAACAGACTTGCCAACTGGGCCTTGTAAATGAATGAAGCTAGTTAATTGCGGCTGTAGATGACGTTACAAAAGCATGGCAGTCTGATTCCGTTATTGGAAACAAATTTGTGGGTCAAAAAATAATCTAATTAGATATAACTCGAGAGTTCGATAAATTCGAAAATAATTCTGTTTCTTTCTCAAACTTGTTGTCATTTGCCAATAGCCACTCAAGACCTACGGGCTCTCGTGACTATTGCCTGGCAACAGGTTTTCGAAAAATCTGTCAAATTATTTTCAATTTATTCGTACTCTCTTGTTATATTATTACTGAAAATTTAAGTGATATCATAATGAATAGTTATTTATGAACTATGTTAAAAGTGACATTTTATTTTGAGAGAAGGAAGTTTGGAACATGACGCGAAGCGGAGTGAGCCAAAATTATATCATTTTTATTTTGTCAGTATGTACGCGTAGAATTCATTGATCTTGAAACGAGTATTTCATTAACATAAGTTAAAGAAATAATACACAAAATAGATATAAAATACCAAAATATTACGAAAAGATACATTTTTATCACAAAATTTCATAAAATAAATTTAAATTTCGATAATATTGATTATTATTACACACATTTTTCTATATTTGTTTTGCATGGTGCGTCAATCATGATAAGTCTAAATTTTTTATACAATTATTATCTTTATTGAAATTTCCATCGTGTATATCACTATTGGTACATGTATTGGTACAGCTATTGCCGAGATATCGGAGCCGATAGTATTGGGCAGGGTTAGAAAGCCACGTGTTCCGCTACAATCGCAGGATATTGGAGCGAATCACAAGCCATAGTGCTCTCGTGATTACAGGAGGCAATTGTAACGGACGATTGGATTGGACAAAATAGCGGTACAGTAATTTTGTAAACAGGAAGGAAAATCGTTACAAATTGTTTTATTAAAATTTTATTTACAAATAATATTAATATTTTATTGCCCAAATATGTAATATGTAATATTAATAAAAGTTATTTTCAGTAACATATTTTAATTTGAAAATAATATTAAACTAATTATATGATAAAATGCACTGTCTATTTAATTTAATTTATCGAACGGGAGGATTTTATTTTCTATATCAATTAAATAATGTAGGTATAATTATAAATTGAAATTCGTTTTAATTCAGATATTATGTATTAACTATAGGATAAAAAAAACAATGTACAATATAATTGTTTTTTGGTTGCAGCATTATTATTAATCGGACGAAATTTTTTATTCATTATAGAAGAATTGTTTGGATGTACTCAAACTACTAAAAATATATTTTAATAGTAAATATACAAGGTGACCAGAATATTAATGTACGGTACATTTAAAAAATACTTAAAAGAGTTTAGAAAAATTGTTTAGAATGTAAATAGATACATGTAAGCTAAAATTTTAAATAATTCACAATTATCAATTATTAATTTACATTTTAGTTATTAATGTCATATTAGATCAATATAAAACAAACAACGATATTTATATATATCGGCCGTGTGGCGTTTTTGATTTTTTATAATAACAGTGTTAGACATTTAGGAACCATTTCAATTCAATCACGTCAATATTAGAGTATGGATGTATAATTTGGAATCCTACTTGTACTACCCAAATTATACAAAAAACACATTGAAAGAGTTCAAATAATTTTTTTTTGGATATAAAATACCGAAATATATAAACATTTCAGTGTTGCACCAAGTATGATCTCATACTCTTATATAGGTTAATTAAATATTTTTGAAATTCGGATCATGAAACAAAGACGTAGAATGATAATTTTTACCTTTATATGGAATACAATGCACTCTAATATCTTTAGTTTTAAGGCCCAGAGAAAAATTATTTCATGTTGTAAATAATACCTGTTCACCATTAAATAATGCATATCATCTAGTCAATGAAATAAGTTCTGGTATAAGAATTTGAGATATATTTTGTAAGTAACAATAAAAATTGTATTTGTGTTTTGTGTTGTCCTTTGATATGTATTTAGTTGAATTTATTAATTTTTACCTTCCGTCACCTTTAGATATGGAAGGTATTGTCTTTGGTCAAAAAAATTCTCTGCATAAGCACGTTTTAGGGTCCCTAGAATACGATTTTACCATTTTTCACGACGATGTGTGTGTGTGTGTGTGTGTGTGTGTGTGTGTGTGTATGTGTGAGTGTGTGTGTGTGTGTGTGCGTGTGCGTGTGTGTGTGTCTGTGTGTGTGAGAGAGAGTGAGTGTGTGTGTGTGTGTCTGTGTGTGTGAGAGAGAGTGAGTGCGTGTGTGTGTGTGTGAGACAAAAATTTCTCCTTCGATAACTCTAATACTACAATTATTATTATAGCCTTAAATAACACAAAATATTATTCTTGCAGTATATTTTATATTTTACATTAATTTACTCTACTCCATTCTCATTCGCAACTTGTCACTAGGTGCTGCCACCTCTTACTTAATTCATGGTACTTAAGTGAAAACTTTAAGGCCTTATTTAAAATAGACGGAATCGAAAATTGTAAAATTTTATAATTTTGTACATCTACATTGTTACAGCTTTCATTTAAAAAAAGAATCATCAAAATTTTTGTCTCACATACACATGCACGCATGCATACACACACACACATACACACACACACACACACACACACACACACACACACACACACACATCGTCGTAAAAAAATAGTAAAATCGAATTCTAGTGACCCTAAAACGTGCTTATTCATATAATTTTTTTTGACCAAAGGCAATACCTTCCTTATCTAAAGGTAAAGGAAGGTAAAAATTAATAAATTTAATTAAATACATATCAAAAGACAACAAAAATACAATTTTTATTGTTACAAAATATATCTCACTTACATTTAACTAATGCACGAACAGATTTTTTAAATAATTTTATAAAACCGGATAACTTATATTTTAACTCCAAAAAGGTGATTATTAATCGAAACCGATATTTTTATTGAATAAAACACCGGAAACTATTAATGAAAATAAATTAAAATCCGTGTTTCTTTTAAATACAAAAAGGTAAAAGTGCACTGTTATTTACTCTTTCTTTCTTCATTGTTGTACTATTTACAAAATAATTTTAAATGGCATTTTAACGAGCGTAGAAAAAATAACCGGTTCAATATAACCGTTAATTTTTTCGGTTTTTGCCCTGCTTTAACCTTGAATTAATAACTTAGCATTTGTAACACAGTATTGAAATCTCCAGTTCATATTTATGTTTATCTGACGCCAACTGTAAGAAAATTTTGTGTGAAATGAAAACCAGAGTTATCCTTATGCCCAAAAAACAGTGGTGGTTAAAAAAAGATGTAGATGATTACCAAATATTGAATAACAGAAAATTTATAATTTAATAACATTGCCCCATAATATTGTTTTTTGCAAATATTTGCAACGGGTACAGCTAGTAATAAATTTAAAAATTATGAAGGAATTAAATATCATAAATTGGCCGGCTATGCTATAACTATGAAAACAGCTACTATATTAAGAAAATTCTGATTGAAAGATGTCAGTATCAAGTGCAAATTACATATTTGTGTTATAATTTTAATGTAAATGTAGGGTCTTTTGCTAGAAACTTTCTGTATGGAATTTGTTTAAAATACATACAATTGCCCGAAGGTAATGTATAAGAAATTTATGCCTGGTTGCACCGCTGACACATATATTAAGTGTTCTTTAAACTGGCAATATCGTATCGAAACGAAAAGTCAAAGGATTGATTGAGTATTGCTGTCAAAATTTCGATATGCATTTTTTGTTTAACTCTAGCTTAAAATTTAAGGGTCAGCGCTGCAACTGGGCAATAGAATATTTTGCAAGGAACTTTCTGTATGGAATTTGTTCAAAATACATAGAACTGACGGAAGGTAATGTGCTGGCTACTTCAGACTTTTTAAACATGTATTTGTATTTTATTTGTACCGTATTCTAAACTTTGCTAAAATACGTTATTAGAAAATTTCTATATATTTGCAGTATAAATAAACAAATTATTATTATTTATTTATTATCGTAAGACTAGTACCATACCCTTATATGTTTATGTGTCATTTGAAAGTTTCAATTTTAAGTTTGAAAATTGAAAGTTTCAAGCATTAAATATCATGAAACCAACAAGCTACAATCTACAACACACATGCGCCGTGTATCTCTCTATACTTGCGCAGATCAACATGCTTATACTTGTCGCCCGTATAAATTTAAAATTTGAACAGGATGATATGTTCGATAAATCTACACATGCATGTTGAATGTAACTTTTTTTGATTATAAATTTGAGTATAGTTTAAGTGTATTTATATTAGTTAGTCATAAAACGTCCCATGTATATCAAATTTAAGTGACAAATGTTAATTTACTTGAAATTTTTCATGAAACTTCCATTCAAAGTTAGATTTAATTTTTATTCTCATATTCATTGAAATTTATAGTGAAACATATTGTGAAACTTAAAACTTTGAAATTTACGCATCACTACATGTGTATAAATGCTCCCTGACGAACAGATCTTCATGATGCTGTTATTAGAAAAGTAAAAATTAGAATCTTATTATAAATAAGTTGTTGATTTAGAAAATAATAAAAAATTTATAATTTTACGCATTGTGTACACTTGTTAAAATTCATTGCAAGAATGACTATTAGACTGGAGAAAGATTTGTAAGAAATTGTCAATATTTCAAATTCATTTTCTGATCTTTGAAATCTTCAAAGCGTAAACGATTATGAACCTAAAACAGTTTATAAATAATAACTAAAGTAATAACAAGTTTTCCATTTGTGGTTTACTAGTGTTACGTACCAATAAATAATGAAGTTTATTATAAAATCACAGTTTGTCGTTATGTGCGCAATACAGCACGCACCAAAAACAGTCAAAAGATCTTATATTTTCCAATAGGTATAGATTTGAATCACAAATGCGTGGAGTCTGGAAAGAAAAAGCTTGTCGTGAATTGAAATTGAAAATATTTTAATATCTTTAATAGCTACAATGTCTTTCACGCAATAAAATTTATGTAGCGCGAAGAAATATTTTCAATTTAGAGCTAAAGTGAAGTGTTAAAATGCAAATTCCGGGGTGGCTTATTCTTAATACAGCAGTAATGAATGAAAGTATTTAAGAATTTGGTGTAGGGGGTGCATAAATCAGTTTGATTTATCTTGTGGTGGATTTTTGGGCGCACGCGGTCTAGTGTCCCCGCTCGATGGATATCTGCAAGCCCATAAATCCATTTAGGGGTCGTTCTGAAATCCATTAGCCTCACGACCTGCTCGCTTCACTGTAATGACTGTTTTACAGAACCGTTCCGCCGGCCCAAGCCCGTATTACACTGCCCAAAATTACCCGCACTTCGCTACGGCTACGCTCCGTTTTAATGAACTCGATGGAAATCTTCTACAACTGAATTACTTTCCAATGTGTTCATTTGTTTTTATTTTACGATTTCCAGGCCATCTACGATATTTTATTTAAGGCAATAAAACAGTACGAATAATGGCATGATATCTTTTTGCTGTTTTAAACGAAGCTAATTTTTGGTAATAGCTGTAATATTGTCTTTTGTACTAGCGAGTACACATTCAATTTGTTTTATAGAGATTGTACTTGAAACTTATGTTCTCCTTACTCTGTTTTCTTTATTTCTATATAAATAAGGTTTCTTTACTATTTTGTTTGTTGTTTACTTGAAATTCTATTTTCTGCTGTAGACGATGTTTCCAAGAAAAATAGTGGTACAAAGGTATATATAATTTATCTAACATATAACATGAAGAAAAAAATTTCAAATATAATTGAATAAATGATACATAAATAAAAGATATACTCGAAATATAAATATTTATTTAAATTTCGTTTATTAAATTCAATTTTGTCGTACTCTAAAATGGTTGTGAATAAGACATACAAAATAGTTGTTCTCTTCAAAAATAATACACTTTATTATTTCTTTCTACGTCTTACAAGCTCCTAACCAATTGTCCTTTGGAATTCTGTCAAAATAATGATGAATTGAATTACTGCAGTATCAATCTTTTCTTCAAATATTCTACCCCGGTTAGTCAAAAAATAGATACAAGTTAGATATTTACTAAATCAGTTGAATATGGCGAGTGTACTGTTATTTTTTTGCCAACTTTAAAAACTTGATTATTTAACTAAGTCTAAGTAACATAACTTTCGATAATAACAGATAAATAGCTGTTTCATATGATGGTGAAATTTTGTTCCCTATTGGTTATCTGATTTTCTTATTTTGAATAATTCTAATGTGACCCTAGCAAATGCTGGGTGATGGCTATTAGGAGTGAACATAGGAATTGAACATTTACGGGAGAAACTATACAGCGCATTTTTTTTTTAAACTAAAAGATGTTTTTTTCATATTTTATTATTTATATTATTGGTTCCTTCGCAATTTTTAAAATTTCTGTTAATTATTACCGAAATCAGTTTCGCGTCATTATCAAGTAGTCTATGAAATAAAACAAAAAATGGACACAGTATTATTTTGCTACTGTGTTACTCTCTCAATTACGGCAGCACTTACAGTTTCTTCGTAGTTAACACTAATGTAATTCGTATAAAATTTTCATTGGTTATGAAATTCCTGTCTCGCGCTGTATAAATTTTTTAGAAGGATATAATAAAATGGAACATAAAATTTTTAAATAATGAGTATTAATATTGTACTTTATTTTTAGAGATACAAGTCTTTATAAGTAAGCAGGGTGATATTTCGTAGCAAAATGTTTTTTCTCAAATTACATTACATTTCAAATAATGAACAAATCTGTGTCGTCTCGGCTTTGATTTAGATTTGTAAGTTTGTGAATTTTTTACGGAACTGCAGATGTTTTTCTAAAAGACATTTATATAGTTTACGGATATAGAAGCTCTAGCATCGTGAGTTTGTTTTGAATAATAAAAACCGAAATCATGAACCTCCACGTTCAGACGCACAGCAGCCCGATAGTCTGTTGAGAATAGATTTACCGACTGGCTGAACACAAATACGCCAGCACAAATCGTTCAAGATATACACAGTAGAAGATTATATCTACCGCCTCCTAAAAGAAGCTTTTTGTATCCTTTTACGAAACCTGTTGACAAATATATTAGATATTAAAACTATATAACTGTTCTTATATGTAAAATTTATCAAGTTTCTACTTCCTGCATACTTATAGGAGGGAAAGAAGATATTCTGCTTGGTAAAAGAATCGAAAATAAAGACGTTTTAGTCTTTAGAATATAATTTTCTGTTTTAATAATAACAATAATAATAATAATAATAATAATAATAATAATAAAGATAATAAAAATAATAATAATAATAATAATAATAATAATAATAATAATAATAATAATAATAATAATAATAATAATAATAATAATAATAATAATAATAATAATAATAATAATAATAATAATAATAATAATAATAATAATAATAATAATAATAATAATAATAATAATAATAATAATAATATAATGGGGTCGCGTGGCTGCGAGCCTGAGTGTCAGGTTGCGAACCGGGGAACCAAGTTTGACCCCGACCGACTCCAAATATTTCGAATTTTAAATGGCACAAAATTGACCCCTGTGGTGGACTCTCCACGCCAGCAATGAGTGCCCGTGAGTTCAAATGATTTTCACATCCCATAAAGTAAACAATTAAACATTTATTTATTTAAATATGTCCGATAAATCTCTTTTATATTTGCACTGCCAAGTAGCGCGCGTGATCAGGATGGATAACAACACGCTTGTCCCTTGTGTCTCAAAAATTCATATTGTCAACGCAGTTGTGACATGCATTTTAAACGATGCTCGTTATTGAAAATACTGTAGCTGTAACTTAAGTTCATTTACATTTTATTTCGGATATATTAATATGATTCTTAGCCGTGCGTATAGCGTTATCTTATTTTTATGTATTTGATTTTATATTTGTTAATAAACTTATTAGTTGACTTATTTTTGAATTTAAGCTTTTACTGTAACTTACATATATTTTTATAAAAAATAACAGTACCTAGAATATTATGTACCTGTACCTCTATAAAAACTATAAGTAAACGATAATACAGAATTGACGGAATTGGCGGAGCTAAAATCTTTACACATAAAATTCGATCACCTTTATCAGGCATATATTAAAAAACTTAAACTGTATTTAGATTGTCAAATGTATCAATTGTTTTTTTTAATTATTATATATTTTTATTTACTCGTATGTATATTAAAGAAATTATATCTGTACATTGTTAGTAGTTTCGTAATATAAAACGAGTTAAAAGTTATTTATACCTCCTTGGAAATGTATAATAGAGTAAATAAAAAGAAAGAGTAAAATTTTCTATCAACTTGATTTTAAAAAAGTTTTCCACATGCTATAACCAGAATCAATGAGGTTTTAATAGCAATTTTTTATATCTTTAATTTAGAGATAAAAATTATAAAATCATAATTTTTTATAAATTTTGCAGCCGCTACTTCAAAAAATAACTATTGAGTTATTCAAATGTTTATAATTGACAAATGCCAGTTGTCAGTATCATAATAATAAAGTTTAGTTTTCATTGTGCAAACATGGCTATGGATTATTTTGAATATAATATTGTTGTTTTCTACACAATATGTTAATGTTATATTTTAGTAGAAATAATATTACATTGCAAAAACAGCTTATATACAAATGAAATTAACGGGAAATAATATGTTGACCATATCAATTTTTTTATAAATCTAAACATTTTAACCAAACAGTGGTGAAATTACGCCAGATCAATTTCAAAAGCACCATCACTTAAGTAAGTGATCTTTTTATATAGAGGCAATAGTGATTTTGTATTACCCCCTATCACTTTATAAAAACCATCAACGATTCAGAAATGTTCAGGTGTTGTACTATTCATTATACAAAAGTTGATTTTTAGGCGGCAAATGTAATATAGGACTTTCACTTGTTAACAAAAAATATAAGTAATAATTTCTGTAACAATAAAGTTAAAATTAAAAAAGTAAGTAGGCACTTTATACAATTCAAATAATGAGATTTACCTCTGCTATACCGACGGTAAGAGAGGTAATGTTTTCGGTCCAAAAATTCGATAGTATGTTTTTAGTGAAAAAGCACGAATTAGGGTCCCCACACGTTCTCATTCTTTTTACAGTGATGTGTGTGTATGTATGTGTGCGTGTGTGCGTGTGCACTGTTAGAAAAAATGTAAAATTACATGTATAATTTCCATTATAATTTACCTTAAGAGGGCCAAAAAAATTTGGTATGTTAACGGAAGTTAAGGACGGACAAAATTACGAGAGACTGAAAAGGGATGCGCAGGACAGAGTAGCTTGGAGACAACATTTCCGTTGAGACCTGTTAAAGGATGGAATTTACATAATGATGATAATTTACCAAGAAAAAAAATTAAAATTGCATACAAAATTTTCATTATAATTTACCTAAAATTCCATATTCCAAGTTTAGTTTTACATACATGCCGGTACTTTTAGAAATATCTGTAAAACTACACAACACTTATGTATATATCCTATTATATTTTTGTAATAATTCAAAATATATGTATTTTTAAATAAACTACATAATGTTTTTGGTATTTCTGTAAAATTACATAATTACATTACAATTTGTGTAAAATTACCAATAATTCAAAATAGTTTCTGTAAAATTACCGAAAATATAATGCGCATGATCACATACTGCGATATATTCACTGTTCATTATAGAGAGTGTTGTTTCGTATACTAGTACATTTATGTATCCACATTTAAATATTGTCTTTTCGTCCAATTTCGAAGTTAAATTGTATCATATTAAAGAAAAGGTATGTTCTTTATAATTTCATAGATTATATAATCATATTATTATTATTATTTAATCTATGTATTTAGTTTGATATTTTTCTTCTTTCTTTATGCTTCAGAACATATAAATATAAAATCAAAATATTTAATTTATTTACTATCGTAAATTAATAGGTAAATTATATTAAAATTAATTAGCATGTAACAATACTCGATATTGCATTATTTTCTAGTTTTAAAATTTTCTATTTTATTACTAGTTTATGATTACAAATATTTTGTTTTCAGAATATCTCTAAAATTTATTTTAATCTGAAGCATAGTTGTGTTTTTACAAATTAGTTTTATACAAAATTAGTGTAAATAACTGTAATTCATGTAAGAAACGTCAAAAACTCCAACTACGCTTGCGCGTGGCTTGCGCAATGTTGCTGTCGCTGTCAGTGTCAGCTTTATCTTTTAGCAGCCTCATAAAAATAAGTACTTGCCGTTAGGTGTTAGTAACAACTATATACAAGTGTTAGTTTTTTACGTTTTTTACATAGGGTGTTTTTACATTGAAGTTGAGTTTTTTACATGTAAAAAGTAAGTAAATTACTCGATGTAAATAACTTACACAACTCTAATCTCAAGAGATAAAACAAAATTATTCTTTGTTGAAAATACTTTTAATATGAGATTTAATTACACGCTAGATCAGTATGAAGTCTATAATTACGATCAAAAGGAAAACTATGTTTGTTGTAAGTTTCAAAATATAGAGGACTATGAGCCACTTGATATTTATGACCATGAAAAAAAAATATGTACTAACAAAACATGCATATTTTGATTCTCTATAAATAATAATTTATTGTATTATAGATGCCAACTTTAAAAGTTTGGAATTTGACGAGAAACACGAAAAAATCTATTTACCTAGGAGAAATAAATATGGATAATTTTATAAAAAAGGTATGTAGTTTATTAATTTATATAAATTAATAATCTTGTATAAATTACAGTTCGAAATTTCAAATTTTAATTCGATGCCTGTGAAAGCAGACGGTACAGAAATTGATGTCAGAAAAACTAACTAATGAAAGACATTTAGGTGCTATTTTGTATACGAGTTGTATTATTTATTTTAATATTTTTGAAATAAACGCTACATTCCCAATTTTCCGTTATTGCTAGAGAGATATATATTTGGGGAATATTGTTAGACAATTTTATCTTAAATATTGTTCAATGGTTATCTACCTTTTTAAATATTAAATCATTTACACATTTTAACTTTGTTTCATAATTTGCGAGGTCATGAAAATCAGTAATTTTATCACTGGCAATATTTAAATTAAATTCCAATCTGAAAACAATTTTTATAGTTTCCTACAACGAGAAATAATAGAAATTTTACATTCCGTCCCGCGTTGTGTCGTGCGTCCACTCCCGCTGACTGCTATAACTCGATTGTCTGTAGAAGGCTAGACTAGCGCTCGGGCCTCTTAGCTAGACGTGACGCATAGAGTAGGGATAAACATTCAGGCCTGTATTCTCGTATGGCCTCGGGAGAAGTCAAGTGTTAGCCAAATCAGATTTTTTCTTTAAATAGTACATATTCATGTAGTTGTTACCAGTAAACAGACTGTACTATTATTATTTATATTATTAAATACGACGTCGAAGGTTACGATTAATCTATTTGGAAAGAAGAATCGCACGAAATAACGGTAATTCATTTGAAATGTATGATGTATTATTTGTTGCTACATTTCTTTTGAGTAAAGAGTTGGTGCGAGATTTAATTGTGGAATTATATCCATATATACGTCAAAATGTTCATCCGAATTCTTTAATACCTGAAATGCGCATATATTTACTGCCTTATTATTTTGCTCCAGTAATAGATATCAAAGGCTAATTGGACAAAGTGCGAATATTAACGTGTGACAAGCAACAGTGTCTAATTGCGTTAGAGAGATTTCTTATTTAATAACTAATTATTTAGCTCATATTTATATAAAATTTCCCACCACGTTAGAAGAAAAAATAGTAATTAAAGAAACTTTCCTTAAGAAATCTCGATATCCAGGAGTCCTAAGTTGCATTGACTGCTACATATTCGTATTTTAAAACTGCATTAACCGTAAGGGTTATCACTTCAAAAATATACAAATCATTTGTAATTTTGATTTACTAATTTTGGGAATTAATGCTTTCCATCTAGGAGCAACTCATGGTGCTTACATTTGGTGTACTATTTCAATACGTCAGTACTTAAGCCAATGCTACAGAGCAGGAGATAATACACCGTGGCTAGTTGGAAACTCAGGTTACCCTATTGAAGCTTGGTTATTAATTCCAATATAAATTGCAGAACCCAATGCTCCAGCAGATGTGAATAATCGCCGATAATGTTCTGCACGAAACTGTAATGAATGATGTAATGGGGTTTTAAAAGCTAAATTCAAATGTATGTTTGGAGAAGAAATTCTAAGATACACTCCGGAACAAGTCGCAATAATGATTAAATATCGTTTAGACCTTCCAATTATTTATTAAATAAATGGTGAGAGAGATGATCATAATGAGTGCATATTAAATGATATTAATAATATAGTCGGTGAAAGAAGAAGAGTGAGGGAAGTTGTTATGTGAAGATATTTTTGTTTAAATTAGTAATTAATAAGACACTAGTATATAATTTAAATGTATTAATCAACATAATTATTATGTAGATAATATAATGATAATAATATAGTGGGCGAAGGAAGAACAGTGAGGGAAGTTGTTAGGTATCTGAAGATATTTTTTGTTTAAATTAGTTACAAGTTAAATACAAGTAATTATTATGACACTAGTATATAATTTAAATGTATGAATAAAAAAAATGATATGTAGATAATATAATTATTCATTTTCAATATTGGGATTTTCAAGTATAAAGAGATGGCGCTGATCGCATTAAACACTGGTACACTTTTTGTTGACGTGTGTCAGCGTAGCATTTCTGTCAATTGTATTTCTTTAGTTTTCGTATTAAATTCTCATTTATTAGTATTTTTTATTTATAATTCAAGTATGTATAATAGAGTTTTTGTAGTCATATAGTTGTAGTTTCATGTAAATGTCAAATGTGTACCACTGTTTGTAGTTCTAATATTAGTCGCTAGTTAGAGTTTTCTTATTTGAAAATCCCAATATTTTAAAAAACTTAGAAACTAACGTTCACATTTTTTAGTCTTTAGTGCCAAATACAGTTGCAAACTGTAACGTGTTGGCTAGATTATTGGATGAATTAGAGATATTTTCTAAATCAATATTCATTCCTTAATGACTGGTTTAGTTTTTCTAAATAAATTTTATTTATTTATATTATTTAAAACATTCATAATTTCCTCCTGGTGGTTCTCCAGTAAATTGTCAGTTGTTTATTTTAGAATTAAGATGATCTTTTTCCGTTTTTTCGGTTTCGGAGCTTCTGCTGATATAGTTTTTACTTCTATTGCACTGGCACTTACTATCACTTCAATTTCATTTTGGACTATTACAGCTTTGTATACCGTATCACTGTAAGCCTCTAAAATTATCGAAAATTAATGTTATTTATAATTTTATATGAAAAGCTATTATCAGTTTTAGGACATGAAGTTTGACGTCCTCTATTTGACATAATGTTTTCTAAGCGTTACTGATTTCTACGCTAGGTTTACTGACTTTATTTCCGTTTGAAGAAATATGGACTACTTCTTTCAATTTTCTTTTACTCTATTGTTCTTCCTCGCGGAGTATTTTTGCTTCTTTTCTTCTACTTTGATATTTTATCATTCTTTGTATGCATTCTATGTTCCTTTATAATTCTAATGTACGTCAATTTTGTCAAGAGGTGTTGCTTATACTGTGCTAAATTAAATGTGTTTTTTTAGTGGTATAAATTTGTTAATTTTTTTTGTTTTTTCCGGGAACTTTCTCAGTGAAAACAGTATTTTGAATTACAATAGTTTTGTCGGTCAATTTTGACCCGTTGAAGGGTTATTTTGAAAGTTTGATATTAAACATAATTTTTTTATTCATGTTTAGTAAAATTTACTTGGGTGAGTTTGTGCGTGTTAAGATGTACATTGGCGAAAAAACCAGTGACCATCAAAAGTGGGAACCATGACAAACTTTGAAGACAGTTTAGAAGCTAAAAGCTGTGCAAAATGCAATAAAGAGTTCGATGAAAGTAAAATAATAGGATGTGATTGAAGTCGTAAGAGATGGTTTCACATTGAATGTGTGGGTATTATGGACAAAGACTTTACATTAATTGATGTAATTGATGGAGTTAAATGGTGTTGCAGTGTTTGTTCAACCAACACTTTAATACCTGTCCAGGATATTAAAGAATTAATTAACAATGAATTCAAAAAGTATAAGGAAGAGATTGATATTTTGAAAAAAATATAACATATTTATTAGCAGAAAATGAATACAAGTACTAAAAAATTATTCTCTGATGTAATTAATAATCCATCTATTATTGTAAAACCTAAAGCTGATCAGTCAGGTACAAAAAAAAGAGATGAAAAAAAAGAGATGATTTAAAACAAAATATTAGTCCACCACAACTGTCTGTTGGAATATCAGGATTAAAAAATGTAAAAAACGGAGCTATTACTGTACGTTGTGAAAAACAAAATGACATTAAGAAGCTTCAAGGGGAAGTCTCCAAGAAACTCGGAACTAAATATGATGTTACTCTAAGCGCACTTAGAAAGACTCTATTTAAAATAGTTGGTATTATTATTATTAACATTAAAGAAACAAATAATAAATTCTTTAAGAAAGCAAAATGGAGAAATAATTTTGGATATATCTATTCTCAATGTCAAAAAAAAAAAGGGGAATTCACAGAAACATAATTTAATAATTGAAACCGATGGAGAAATGTTCCAAAAATTATTAGACAGGAAAAAATAAATACTGGATGGCAGAGATGTCCAGTATATGAAGAATATAACATACTCAGATGTTTCAAGTGTGGGGGTTACAATCAAATCTAAAGAGTGTAACAATAAATAAGCTTGTACAAAATGTGCTGGTGAGCATAATTTTAAAAAGTGCACTGAAAATTTTTACAAGTGCGATAACTGCTTATTTGCGAACAAAAAATTCAATCTTAAATTTGACACTTCTCACTCAGCAGTGGTATTAATTGCCCAGTTTTATGTAAAAAAAAATTGAAATGCAAAAATATAAAATTAAATATACATAGCAATCAAAGAAAAATTCCAAGGGCTCAAATAACAAAGTCATTTACCTCAATGCACGTAGCTTTTTATCTAATAAAAATGAAATATTAGAACTTTGCTTCAATGAAAATCCATTAGCTTTATGCCTCTCTGAAACAAAAATAACTGACGACATATGCAGAGCTTTTTATTCCGGATTATAATATTATTCGTTGCAACTCACTAAGCAGAATGACCGGAGGCGTGTTAATCTATATAAAAAAAATCTGATGTGGCCAGCACATTACCTTCCGTCAGTTATAAGAGGTATTTACGAAACTTCTACCCAAGAACTGTTACCGGTAAACAGCTTTTTATAACTACCAGAATCGATATTTTAAGAACGCAAGTGGTAAACAGGGTAGATCCATAACCTATGAAAATATTTGTAACAGATTAGAAATTTGACGTATTTAACAAACTGAGCAGAGTCCTACTTTGAACACATTTCCATTTTAGCGCGCGCGCTTCGCTTTACATCACTACCTTTTTTTGAGATTAGATTCTTCATGAATCCGGTAGATGGATCTGGTAGATATTGAACAATTTTCGAACACGGTAACTTTTTACCACTCGTGTTTTCAAACACAGTCGCTAGATGCGGTATCTACCGGTAGAATTTTCGTAAATCCGTATGTATTTTCTATAAAATCCATACAAAAAGTTCCTTGAAAAAGATTTTAAGTTTCTTGTATATACATTACCTTTGACAGTTGTATGTATTTCGAGCAAAAAGATCCTATATTTCGACTAAAATTATAACACAAAAATACTACGAATATGTCAATTGCACTTGACACTGACATTTTTTAATCTGGCTAATTTATGAAATTTAATTTCTTTATAATTTTATAACTCCCTATCCATTTAATATGAAGTTTAAAATGCAGTTAAATCGTATAGAGAATACAATGTTCTTTAATATTTATAATTACATTAAATGTGAAAAAATGACGTTTAACATCGTTTTTTCAAGAAAAACTGTTAAAATCTTCAAATGAGGGTACTTCCGGTGGACCAATTATAATCAAAATCTAATCAGCTCTTAATATGGGTGCAACGAAGAGGAATACGAAAGAATTATAATTTTTGGAATTGTAGTATTAGAGTTATCGTAGACGAAAATTTTGTTACACACACACATCCACACACACACACACACACGCACACGCACACGCACACGCACACGCACACGCACACGCACACGCACACGCACACGCACACGCACACGCACACGCACACGCACACGCACACGCACACGCACACGCACACGCACACGCACACGCACACGCACACGCACACGCACACGCACACGCACACGCACACGCACACGCACACGCACACGCACACGCACACGCACACGCACACGCACACGCACACGCACGCACACGCACACGCACACGCACACGCACACGCACACGCACACGCACACGCACACGCACACGCACACGCACACGCACACGCACACGCACACGCACACGCACACGCACACGCACACGCACACGCACACGCACACGCACACGCACACGCACACGCACACGCACACGCACACGCACACGCACACGCACACGCACACGCACACGCACACGCACACGCACACGCACGCACGCACGCACGCACACACACACACACACACACACACACACACACACACACACACACACACACACACACACACACACACACACACACACACACACACACACACACACACACACACACACACACACACACACACACACACACACACACACACACACACACACACACACACACACACACACACACACACACACACACACACACACACACACACACACACACACACACACACACACACACACACACACACACACACACACACACACACACACACACACACACACACACACACACACACACACACACACACACACACACACACACACACACACACACACACACACACACACACACACACACACACACACACACACACACACACACACACACACACACACACACACACACACACACACACACACACACACACACACACACACACACACACACACACACACACACACACACACACACACACACACACAGACATCATCGTAAAAATAGTAAAATCGTATTCTAGGTACCTTAAAACGTGCTTATTCATTAAAAACTCACCACCGAATTTTTTGTCCAAAGACAATACCTTCCTTACCTGAAGGTGACGGAAGGTAAAAAGGTGCAAACTATTGTGTTAAAGAAAATTGTGCTAATGAACCCAAGTGGTGGTATGTGTCAGTGAAAATTGATGTTCTACAGATTTGTGTGTGTCTAAAACGATGGTTGATTTAGTCATTACTAATAATTATACTGTACAATGTGAAGTGATAAGAACACCAAAAATTAAGGATCATTATATTAAAAACATTTGTCTTCCTGAGTTAGTTAAAATAAATGAGATTACAACTTATAAGCATGTGAATTATGAATTGTTACAAGATTTTTTGTTAAAATGCGACTGGAAATATGAAAGCACTAATGTTAATAATTGTTTTGATAAATAATAGCACGACAATTAAAAATAATGTGGTAAAAAATAAAAAAGAGTGGTATAGTAACAAAGTTTTAGATGTAGTAAAAAATCGAAATGAGTCATATAAAAAAATATTTTAACTAAGGAGATGGATGACTGGAATACGTACAAATATTTTAGAAATTTAACTGTATCAGTTATTAGAAACGAAAAACAAATATACTTTAATTCACTTATAGACAATTGTAAAAATAACTCAATTCAAATGTGGAAAACTTTAAAGAAATTGTTGTCATGTGATGAAGAATGCAATTATAATGAAATTTTTCTGGGTGAAAACAAAATTACAAATCTTAACTTAATTGCAAATACATTTAATGATTATTATGTAAGTAGTATAATAGAAATCACTGAATCTATAGATTCCATCATTGATATTGTTGTCCTAGAACGAATTGTGCAACCTAATGTTTCCTTTAACTATTTTAATATGATATCAATTCATGATCTTAAATCAGTAATTTTTAGTCAAAAAATAAATATAGTACAGACGGTATTGGAATGAAATTTATCAAAAGTCATTTTCATGTAATTGGATATCCTTTGCTAAACATAATTAACAACTCATTAGAACATGGAATATTTCCAGATAAATTAAAACTGACAACAATAATGCCTATTCCGAAAGTACATAATACTAAAAAAGTAGAAGAATCTCGCCCGGTAAATATGCTACCAGCTGTAGAAAAAATACTGGAAATTATTGTGTACAGGCAAATGATGGAATATATTGAACAAATCAATATTTTAGCACTAAAACAGTCAGGATTTCGTAAAAACCATTCGTGTGAATCAGCCATAAATTTTGTAATTAATGATTGGAAATTGAAACTGGATAATAATGCTGTATGTGCAGTTTTCTTAGACCTTAAGCGTGCTTTTGAAACAGTAGATCGAACAATTTTATTTCAAAAACTTTACAATTATGGGTTTGAAAACACAGATTACCGCTGGTTTCAAAGTTATCCGGGAGAACACAAATTGTAAAAATTCAAAATATTTTATCAGAACCAATTACAAATAACATAGGGCTACCTCAAGGCAGTGTTTTAGGCCCTATTCTGTCTTTATTGTACATGAACAATATTGTCAAAATGTTAGAAAATTGTAGTATTCATCTTTTTGCGGATGGCACTTTAATTTATTTTAATAGTAAGGATAACGATAAGCTGTTCAAAACTGTCAACGAGGACGGTTCAGTTATGGATGAATTTTAATAAATTGAAGCTGAATACTACAAAGACTAAAACTATGATATTTTGCAGTGATAAGAAATATGAGATAAAACATAACAAATATAGCATAAAGCTAGGTAATTGTGAACTGGAGATAGTTGAAGACATTAAGTATTTGGGGGTAGTAATTGATAGAAAACTGAAATGTTAGTTACATGTACAATATCTTTGTAAAAAAATTGCAAGAAAAACTAAATTTCTTTTATAAAATTTCTCAGAACTTGTCGTTATGGAGTAGAACATTAGTTTACAATACAATTATTCACCCTCATTTTAGTTACTGTAGTACAATTTCGTTTTCCAGTACAAAACAAGACCTCGATAAATTACAAAAACTGCAAAATAGAGCAATGAGAATAATATTGCATTGTAATGGATTTACTAATGTAGAGAAAATGTTAAAAACTCTGAACTGGTTGAATGTAAAGCAGTTATGTGAGTTTAATACTTTGGTACTAATTTATAAAATGACACAACAAACTTGGAATATATGTTGAATAACCTCTATGCAGCTAAGGATGTACACAATTACAACACACGCCAAAGAGAACATTTTTTTGTATCGACTGAAAGAAGTGCAACATATAACTCACTGTTCCATAATGGATTAATTATATTTAACAAATTGTCGGGCGAAATTAAAAGTTGTAAAACTGTACAAAATTTGAAGAAAAAATTATTTCTTGTATATTTTATGTAAATACTAGCTATATCCTAATCTAAATAAATATTATTATTCTTATAATTATTATTACTATTATTATTATTATTATTATTATTATTATTTACTGATGATCTGTAACAGTCGAAACGTTATTTTTTAAGTTATATTAAATAAAGACAATGCAAGTCCAACCAGTTCTTCTTTTAGGAAAATATTACTTACATCTGCAGTATTATCCTGTGTACATTGAAGCAGTTTGTTATTAATGTTTTCCAATCTCAGTTCTATCTTTCCAACATCACCTTTCACACAAGTCCGGCCTATAATGGAAAGAAGTCTTTCTTCTTGGTCATTTAGTTTTTTCCTTCTCCTCCGCCCATGTTTACTAATTATTTTATGCAGGTACTTACTTACTTAATCCTGGACCTCTTTTACCTTACGGTGTCGAGGTATTCGGGGCTAGAAAACGTTTCCATGCCCCTCGGTCACGTGCCAGTCTTTCTGCTTGTTTCCAATTAGTGTTTCTCTTGGCCAAAGCTTTCCCCACTTCACTGTTCCAAGTTCTTGGTGGTCTACCTCGCTGTCGCTTTTGGTCGATTCCCATCTTCCAGATCTTCTTCACCTTTCTATCGTTACTCATACGTACCAAATGTCCGAACCACATTAATTGTTTCGTCTCTAACTTTTCCAGTCCCGGTTCAACATCACACCACTCGCGTATTACCTCGTTTCTCACTCGTTCCCGCCTCGTCACTCCAACCGCTGCACGTAAGTATTTCATCTCACTCGCCTGGATTTTACTTTTGGTTCGATCACTTAGAGCCCACGTTTCTCCGCCATACAGGAGGACAGGCTGATATATTGTTTTGTAGATTTTTATTTTTGTGCGTAAGCTCACCTCTTTCTTTCTAATAAATGATTTATTCAGCGCATAAAACAATTTCGTTGCACTTGTTATCCTGTTATTTATCTCTGATTCCATCTCGCCCTGTGCGTTTATTTTTGCACCCAGGTATTTAAAGTCCGTGACTTGTTCGACACTTATTCCATTTAAGTTTATTTGTAAATTTTCTTGGGTTTTCGAGATAAGTAGCAATTCCGTTTTCTCGCTATTGATTTTCATTCCGTATCTTTCCAGGCATTCATTCCATACATCTAAATTATTTTGCATGTCGCTTTCATTTTTTGCCATAATTACCAGGTCGTCAGCATAAATCATTTCCGATAGTATCACTTGTTCTAATTTATATGTGCCAATTCTTGTTTTCTTCATTTTTTCTTTACATTCTTTTGCAATTTCATCCATAATGACAATAAAGAGTAGTGGACTTAAAACTCCGCCCTGTCTGACTCCTACCCTGGTGATAAATTCATTGGATGTATGGTTGTGAGTTCTCACTTGGTTCCGAGTATATCTATATATGCTTTTTATAGCTTGCAGCAACTTATGTTTCACTTTCTTCTTAGTCAGTATTTCCCATATTTTTTCCCTAGGAGCGCTATCGAACGCCTTCTCTAGGTCCACAAAGCATAGTAGTAGTTTGTTATTGTACTGTAATATTTTCTCTGAGAGCTGTTTTATCGTGAAGATAAGATCAGTCGTTCCTCTCCCCGGTCTGAACCCGCATTGATTATCATCCAATGTTTTTTCAATGGTATGTCTTAGTCTTCCCTCCAGTATCATTTCATAGACTTTGCTGGCAACCACCAACAATGATATACCTCTGTAGTTTGAACACTTCTGCACTTGTCCTTTCTTATACAGCGGCAGAATTGTTGCAAGTGTCCAATCCCTGGGTATGACTCCAAGACTCCAGCACTTCTGAATTATTTTAAATAGTAGCTGTACAGGTTCGCCATCCATGTATTTAATCAACTCTGCTTTAATATTATCGTGTCCTGCTGCTTCAGCCTTCTTACCGCTGTCTGAAATTCTTCAAAGGTAATCTCATCCGCCTGGTCCACATTGCAGTTAATATTTTCGTCGTTGTTGATGCTCATTTCCATATCATTCGTGTCACCTAATAGTGTTTCCATAAAATATTCTTGCCACCTGTCTATAATTTGTTTATCCTTCAGCAGCAGTTGACCTTCTTTATCCTCTATGCCAATAATTTTTGTATTTTTATTACCTCTTAAGTTTTTTAGGGTTCGGTACAGGAGTTTTGAATTTCCTTTACTGTCCCTTTCCATCCTGTTCCCAAATTCCTCCCACTGTTGTATTTTAGCTTCTTTAATATGTTCTTTTACCAGTCTTCTTTGGATTTTGTATTCTTCGTAGCTAGTACTGTTTCTGTTACTGAGATATGCCTTCCACAATTTCTTCTTTTTTGCTATTTCTATTTTTATGTTTTCATTCCACCATGGTGTACATTTAAATTTTCTTCCTGTTGTTACTCCGCATGTATCTTTTCCCGCTTTGCATACCACTTCCTTAAATATGTTCCATAGCGTTTCCAATTCTTCCTCTTCTTTCCATTTTGTGTTTGCCACCGCATCGTTTAATTTCTTACAGTATTCCCGTCTAATGTTTTCATCTTGAAGTTTGTGCGCTTTAATACACACTTGTGTATATCTGTTGCCCTCTTCCATCCCTTTACACTTCTCTTGCGTTTTCCAATTCTTCATTTTCGTTTCTACCAGATAGTGGTCGGAGCCTATCTCATATCCTCTTTTAACTCGTACATCTTTTACTTCGTACTTATATCTGTTTTGGGCCAACACGAGGTCTATTATCGATTGCTCATTTCGTGAGTCCATTATTCTTGTATATTTATGTATATCCTTATGCTCGTAGAAGGTATTACATACTCGCATGTCATTTAATATACAAAAGTCAATTATTCTTTGCCCATTCACGTTCTTTGTAGTTTCTCCGAACGGTCCTATTGGGTACTCACTTTCTTTACTCGTTACGACTCGCCCATTAAGATCCCCAACTATTATAATCTTATGCTTTATTGTATCCATTTCGTCCTGTAGTAGGTCCCAAAATACATCTTTTACTTCTTTTCTCTCATTTTCGGAGGGCCCATATACCACTAAAATGGTCATTTGCTCATTTTGCTTTTACTTCATGTCGATTCTGAGTAATCTCTCGGTATAAGTTTTCCAATTTTTAATATACTGGAACCAATCTTTATGTATCAGTACCGCAACCCCTGCTGCAGCCCGTTCTGTTTCCTCTACTCCTGCAAAAATCAAATAATGCCCATTTTTCATGGTGATAAGTCCTTTTCCTTTTTTCTTCGTTTCCGTAATACCTAAAAATGCCATGTTTGTTTTTTCGAACTCTTCAATAAGTTCGTCTTCTTTTCCATTTATGCTCTGGACGTTCCATACACCCATCTTCCAATTTTCTTCCTTTGTTTTGCCTTTTCGTAAACTTAAATCATTGCCATATTCGTTGCCGATGTCATCTTTACTTCCTGTTTTTATTCCATTTATAAGTTTTTTGACAGCTGTGTTCTTGGTCTTGTTATTTTTCGCAGTTGTTCATTCAGAGAATCCCCTTCCGGTGATCTCTCGTAAATTGTTCGCTTCCGGCTATTACCGGTTTCACTTTTATTGGTATTTTCATCAATTATTAGCTTATCATATCTTATGAATGCTTTAAAACCTTTTTGTCTAGCTTCTTTCATTTGTTCCACCAGTACTTTTCGTTCATCTTGTACCTTTTTGGGCAGGTCCTATTGTATCCATATGTCTGAACCCTTCAAATATTTCGCATTTCTTAAAATCTCGGATCTATTTCTTTCCGTTATTCCTTTAATTAGGATTGGCCTCGCACTTCCTTCCCTAGTTCTTCCAATTCTTTTAACTACCAACTCATCCGTAATTTTCTTGTCAATTCCAATTTTTTGCATTACTCTTTCAACCTTTCCCATTGTTTGATCTATTTTCTCATCGTTTTCCTCGCTCACACCTTTTATCACAAGATTCTTCCTTCTTATCTCTCTCTCCAAGAGATCTATTTTTTTCTCCTGCTCAGATACTTGGTTTTTCAGTGCCCTATTTTCGTTTTTAATTTTTTCCATCTCCTGTAATATCTGGTCAACTTTTCCATTTGTTTCATCCTGTCCATCTTTTATCTCTTTAAACATTCCTTCAATTCTCTTCATATCTGCCATTTTATTGCACACTATCAAAACTAGTTTCTGTAATTAATAGTTACTTACTGCACTCCGCGGGTTTTACGCTCGAATTTTCCCTGAATACGTCTCTGTTTCTTCGTACAGTACGCGCGCGCCAAGTTAGACCGGCTGCTCGTGCGGTGTTTACTTTGAAGGTTATAAGTGACAGTTAACCTATGATAGTTTTTGTTTTAAATAGTTTTATGTTGCCTTACTGCCCTGTTTTATCTTTAATGCCACTAACACTATGCACTTATCACTTTATAACTGACCACAATTTTCGCTATTTTTGCACAATAATGCCCGTAAATCGAGTAGATTATTGGTACTTCACTAACGACACAACCGCACTCAGTCAAATTTTTTCACTCATATATATTTTATGCAGGTATATAATAAAAATAGCGTTAACATAATACCTGCATAATATTTTCGAAGTGTGAAGTATGTACATACATGAAAGTTAAGTTGTTCAGGCAAATAAAATTGAACACGTGTGAATATTAGAAAGAGCTTCGAGCTTTGGAAATTTAGGTTTGAAGAGTTACGATGTCAGCTCTTATTTCTAGGGGTGAAACATCACCTATATCCAGCGACTGTCAGTTGTTTAAACGCGCCACATTTATTGAATTTTTTTGTCTGTCTGCGGTTTAAAGCGTTTCCAAATCCGACAAAAAATATTGAGCGCGTCATTTCCACGCGCGCAATCCGGGCCAATGCGAAACCGGTAATCTGATTAACCCAGTATACTCCCCTCACGAATGTATTTATTTGCTATTAGCATATCGTCAGGGTCAGTGATAATTAAAATTATTTGCTGTTTATCTTACGCATGAATAGACTAAATTTAAAATGCTACGATTTTGTGTTAATTTTATATATGAAAATTTTATCTTATTTTGTAACGGTTGTGCGTAAATAGCACGCAACATATTTTGTGTTGGAATAGATTAAAACACGAAATATTGTAGAAGCTGGTCCTACTACGTTCTAGAAAGGGTAAATAGGAATAAATATAAAGTATACTAGCGGAATTGTACACTAAATATTAAAGTGAATATTAGGACTAATTCGGTAAACACCAAACTGTTTAAACACTGTAAAGTTTTGGGGTAGAAACAGAGAAGATGAATATCCAATTGGGTTGTTGAATCTTCATTAAAGTTGATTTAGGGTAGGAAGATCGAAAAACGTAGGATATTTTGGTAGGTCAGATTCAAGTCGCTTACTGGCATCTGTGTTGCACTGTAGATATATTAGGTAGGTACTACTACCTTTGTAACATGTTTAGACCTTAAGGGTTGATTCGAGCTGAATATTCTATGTTCAATTTGAGGTACAGTTCCTATCATAAAAAATATGGACTTGACATTAATTAGCACGTAAAAATGTCATATATGTGAAATTACAAAGGAATAATAGGAAAACGACGGCAGAAATAATATAAAATGTTCAGTTTTGTTGAATTTTGCAAACTTATTGAACTTACATTGTTAATACAAATTAAATTTGTTAATTAATCTTATTATATTTTTTATAAATCCATACATACATGCGTCGTTTTCTACGTTACTTACTAGAAAGTGATTTGTAACAAACTATTGTATATACATAGCATATTACAAGATAGATACATAAATGTGTGAAATGCAAAACATAACAGATTACAATTGATTTATAGCATTACTTACCAGTGTTTATAAAATTATATGAAAAACTAGAATATTCAATGAAACGTAACTGACGATGTGTAGCCGTATATAGTTGTTATATAAACAAATGCAAAACGATATTAGTTATTTGTAAGATTTTGGAAATAAAAAGTGATCGAATAAGCTTTCGCATTTCTTAGAAATTGTTTGTTAGTCCAGCTAGCAACTGAAGGCCCTACGGGTTTTTCCGATGGCCAGCATAACGGTACCACATTTTTAGGGTTTGGAAGAAGAACACAGAGGGATGAGAAATTTGTGTCATTCTGTCATTTGTTGTGCTCTTGTCGACAGACACAATGCGCATACTTGAAACTCAGGTAAAATACATTATGTTGTATTTTTAATTATAAAAACTAATTTCCTTCTATTTTTTAGCTCCTTGGTTTAGTGTGATACAAAATAACATACATGTAGATTTGTTATCACAGTATTTTTTTTTATAAAAAATAAAGAAGATGTGCCGATTGTAGAGAAACGGGCATTTTGAGAAACCATGTTCGACCTATAAAAAGCAGAACTTTAAAGGTAATTTTATTTATTTTGTTTCATTTCTTTCTATTAACATACTTCCAAAAATAATATATCTATATTACTCGGTACATATCTATACCTAATGTTATTTCTTTCTATTTTTGTTGAATTATCATTTAATATAATTATTTTCCTGCTAATAAAATAATATATTGATATAATTACAAGAAAATAAACATTGAAAAACTAGCAAATATTTTGAATGAAACGTTAATAAATAACTCTTTTGTTCGAAAATATGTATTAGACACATCAATACTAATTTAGTTTTATTTGCTACAAGATGACCCAAGGAAAGTGAAGATATTGGATAACAGATTTAACAAGTTTCTAAAAATTAACTATTTTGTTATAGATTAGGTCTGAATGTACATTATAGTAAATCGTAATAATATGTTTAAATAATATTGTAATTAAAAAAAAAACTAGTCAACACAAAGAATACTTTTGTTCGTAGTCTTATGTGTATTATGCGCATCCACAAATATTAATTTTCAGAAAAATGATTTTCGGATATAACTGATTAGAAATTAAAATTTACTCTTATGCGTTTGCAAAGACGTTTAATGAAATACAAAATCAGAACTTTCTACGTGTATTACACGGTGTAAAAGCCTGAACTAGATGCGATATGAATGAAGAGTATTCTATACGGTTGTATCCGAGAAAAATGGTCAAAATAACAAATACTGTATGAATGTATATATAATAATTATTTTAGACGAACTTTTATAAACTTAATATTGCAAGTTTGTAAATAAATTAAAAATTTATTTATTATATTTAGTTTAAGTTGAAAATGTTAGTTTGAATATAGAATACTATATCCTGTGCAAAAGTGAAGAGGTAGATGTTATTAAACGTTGCCTGTTGAAACAGAGAAAATTTGCGAATATGAGGAATAGAGCTTATATAAATTCTATTATATGAGGTGAAAAATGATGTACATCAGTATGAATAATATTTGAAAAAGACAAATACGCAAATGAATAAAAAATCTATTTTTCTAAGAAAGAACGTGGTTATATTAAAAAAATAAGCACATATATAATATCTATAATTAAATACTAGTAGTGCAAATGTGTATTAAAGCAATGCTCGTGCTTAGGTACATAAAATTTTGAGTTAAATTATAATTGCATCCTATGTTAATTGATTGCCTGAATATATACTTGTAGGGTCTACAAGTATATACACATAATTTTACTATGCCTGCAGTCTACATTAATATCTAGTATGCTGTGAGTTTCTGGAAATGTATTCGAGATCAAAAATGCTCTGTACGACTAAAGATGTATATGAGGTTTTTCGTCATACCTTATACGTACATTTTACAAGAAACGAAATTGTTTATTCCATTTTTTACCTCCCGTTACCCTTGGTAAGGGAGATACAGGAATCATGCTATAATGAAAGGTAAACCAATTTTTCGTTCATATCAGCAATTTTTTTAATACGATATTTATTAAAATTTGAAATAGCCTCCTTTTGATAATAAATTTTAATAATGGCAGAAATGAAATACACTTTATGGATTTTACGGTGAAGGAGACCTTTTTGGATATAGGAGACACAGCATAAGCTCCTTACATACTTATTCAATTGACATTGATAATAAAAAAACTAATTTTAAGATGTATTCACAAATGAAAATTAGGTTTATGGTTTTTGTTTAGATTTAAATAAGTCATTCATAAATGCAAGTTTAATTTAACTCTAATTTAATTTTGATTGTTCTGACATCTATGTAAATGCTTCAAAAACAAGATTAACTTATTGGTAGAGCAATACTTAATAGATACCCGTGAGCCGTGAATCTGTCATTCGCTTGGCATTATGGGTTATATTCCAGCAATTAAATTTTGACAGTTCTATGTTCTTCTCGCATTTATTTAATAAGCTGATTCCACCAAGGGAACACTAAATAAAGATGGGTGTATATATCTATATCGTTTCAGACTCGCTCTCATTGGTGAAATTTTTGACGTCAAACTAAATCATAAACCTAAAGTTTGGACCTTGCAAGATGTGGCTTTATGATCTGGATTTAGAGACACTAAATTCTGAAATGTGAATGGAGTCATATAATAATATGCGGCCAAAGTCTTTAAATCTAAGTATAAACTAGAAATGTAAACCTAATTTTCATTTGTGGATGTACCTTTACAGGTACTTAATGTGAAAATCAACAATATTACTGAAATTGTTTTTAAGTGCTTTATATTTCCATCTTTAGTCTTAACTAATGCCTGCATTCACCGTCCCATACCAGTGATGAGGTCACGAATATCATCCTGAGGAATGTTATTCCATTCCTCTTGAAGGGCTACACGAAGCTCATTTATTGTTGTAGATGCGATTGCACATCAGGAGAACATGCAGGCCAGTTTAGTTTTTTCAATACCAACTTGATCCAAGTACTCAGTGACGCATCTTGCTGAATGCGTTCTGCGCTTATCTTGCATTAAAACAAAGCCATCGCCGATGAAATGGAGCAGATGAAATTACCAAGTCGCTCTATGACTACGTTTACACCGCGCGTACTAAACTTTTAGTCCGCATACCAAGTGACGTAACAAGATGGCGGCCAATCGTGTAAACACTCTGTACCAAACCTTTAGTACGCAATTGGTACATATCTTTAGTACGTTCAAAGTGGGATATACCAGACCTCACTCATGTACGGTGTAAACAGCGAGCGTACTAAAGTCATTCTGCTGCCATCTATGACAAGTTCCTACGTTTCATTAAATTTAGGGAAATTAGTGATATTTACAATTTTAAGATAACAATGCAAATTAGATATATTCAGAGTTTATTCAGCAGGTGGAATCAGACTATTTTTTCTGGCAAGTAGGCGATTGGTGATCAAGTTCTTGGGCATCTGGTAAGTTAATTATTTATAATGAGTAATTTTCTTTCTGAAATTAAAACTGTAAAATCAGTCAAACTTAATTATATTATTACATTTTGTTGTAAATATAAAAATAGGTTATGACATTTTAATTAAATTAAAAATAATATTTACATTGTAAAATATTGGAAATGATCATAAAATTAATAATTCTAAAGAATTAGCGACAAAATTATTTGTTCAACACTGCAAAAATGCAGATTGACTCCGTAAACTAAATTCAAATATTTGGCATCGCCTCGTAGCTCGCACCGGCGGCAGTGAATTTGCTACTTTTTTGCCGTGTTAAACAAATAACTATTATTCATTTTGTAATATAAAATTAAAATGTAATGAATGTTCAAATTGTCATATAAAAATTTGTATTTTTTTTAGATAAAATGGAGAAAGGTAAAGGTAATAAAGAACCAAGGGCAACTAAAGCAAAAATTTCAAAAAAAAAAGCAAAGGTTCAAACTGGACGGAGAAGGAAACAACAGTTTTGCTAGAGGTATCTTTGGATATAAAATTAACGTCTTTAATTGACGGGAAAAAGTTCCGACACGTTGAAATATATAAATTGTTAGAAAAAAACTCATGGAAAAAAATATTATGAAAACCCATGAACAGATAAAACTTAAATTAAAAAACTAAGATTATCATACTGCGAATTTAAAAAAGAAACTAAACCTAGTGGTGCCGGGTGCAAGGAAATTCCATTCTTCGATCTTTTAGATATGCTATATGGTTCACGACCAAATGTGGAATGTAATTTAAAAGGGATTGACACTCTAGAGATCGAAAGCAGCAGTGACAACGTATCACAAGAAGAAATGACAGAAACTGAAAATGAATTTTTAAATACAGTACCTACAACGGAAAACGAAACTGAACAAGAAACAGAAGAGGAAAACATGCCAGTAGGAAATGAAAATACGCCTTTCCTTAGCAACAACTCAGAAAATACTCGAAAAAGAAAACTTTCCGAAGATTCGCCTACTTTAAGCACTGATTTTGGAAGTACTCCAAAAAGGAAAGTTTCCGGCAGAAGTACTTATGCATGTATGTTACAAAATTTCCCAAATGATTTACATAGGAACCAAGAAACTTTACAAAAAGAATATTTACAAGAGACCAAGGCTATGTATGTACAAGAAATGAAAAATCAAAGAGATTGGGAGCTAAAAGTTCTGAAAAAACAAATTAAAGCTCAAAATAAACAAACTTCGAAGCTTATTGCTGCACTTGTAGCTCTAAAAGATGGCAATAAAGAGACAACACAGACTGACACCAGTAGCGAAAGTGACATATCATCAGATGATACGGATTTGTTTTAATTTATTTTGATAAATTTTTCTTATATTGATACACTGTTTTTTTTTATATGGGTAACTAAATAAGTACTCAATATGTGTTCCTTAATCGTTCTTCAAGGCCAATTTTTAAAGAGTTTTAGCAGGTGCTCTAATATCTTGTGGTTACAGACCCTCCATAAAACACCAGTAATCCACACCAGAGCCGGTGCGATACTTTAAGTTCAAGGTCACATACCTAGTAAAAAAAATTGTTTCAACAATATCAATATTATTTAAATTGATATTTTATTATGAGTGGTAAATATGTACGTAAATAAGGAATATTTACCACTGGCTATTATAAAATATTAATTTGAATATTGATGATAATTAAGAAAAAAAAAATCCTGTCATTTAAAATAAACCATAATGTTTTGCACCGGCTATAGTTAGTTGATTCGGGCAATTGCTAAATCTCTACACAAATTTACCTTCAAGAATTAAAAGTACTATAGGTACCTGATGGTATTTTTATAAAAGAATTATTTAGTTAAAGTTTCACGTTTTATGTTACCTACCTGATGTTTCATAGGTTAAAGATTAAGACTGAATATGTGCTGTGTAATTTTATTGATATGATAGATATTTACATATCAAAGAACAATGTTTATACCACAGTGTGGTTTAATGTTACGTACCTGAAATTTGCTAGGTTAAAGATAAGACTAAATATGTGCTGCGTAATTTTATTAATATGATAGTTATTTATACATATATCTCAGAATAATGTTTATTTTTGATAAATCAAGAAGATAAATAAATAATATAAAATTATCTTAAAATTGATTTTCTCAAAGGAAAATTTTGTAGTAAATAATCCGATAACACTCTCCTTTTTTCTACAGAATTTAGATCATCTTTCCCCATAGGGGTGTGAGATGGTTGTGGAATGTGTACATCAGCATGTTCAACATCATGCAACCATTTATTAACAAAATATTCTTTTTGGTCTTCAACAAAATTATGTAATATACAGCATGCTGTGACAATATTTGGTACAAATTCATAACTAATATCAATTTTTTTATATAGTATACGAAACCTGGCTTTCAAGCTCCCAAATGCCCATTCAACAACAACACGCCCCGAATTTAAATAGCAGTTGAATGATTCTTCCTCTGGAGACATTGCTCCAGAAAACCCTTTTATAAGGCAATCTAGAAGTGGATAAGCAGGGTCACCTATAATGAAATATGACATATTTTTCCCATTTATGTTCTTAGTTTTTTTTTTGGCAAAACTTTCTCGTAGTTTTTGAAAAGAGCAGAACCTTTAAAAACTTTCGCATCATGAGCGGATCCCGGGTATTTCACACTTATGTTTCTAAACCTACGAAAAAATTACATTATTTCTGGTGTTAACATTAAAAAATGTAATAATTACCGACATCTGTAATCCACAACCGCTTGAACATTGAAAGACGGCCAACCTTTTCTGTTTACGTAATCTCGATATCTTTCTGTTGGAGGGGTGATCGGTATTGGGATTTTCAAGTATCAAGAGATGGCGCTGATCGCATTAATCAATGGTACACTTTTTGTTGACATTTGTCAGCGTGGCATTGCTGTCAATTGTGTTTCTTTAGTTTTAATATTATTTTCTCATTTATTAGTATTTTTTATTTATAATTCAAGTATGTATAATAGAGTTTTTGTAGTCATATAGTTCCAGTTTCATATAAATGTCAAATGTGTACCACTGTTTGTAGTTCTAACATTCGCCGCTAGTTAGCGTTTTCTTATTTGAAAATCCCAATATGAATACCGTCAAGTGAGGCTAAAATCATTGGAATTTTCGAAATATCCTCAAAGTGTGAAGCTATTTCTTCAGCTTCAATTTCATTAGGCATATATATGTAGTCTTTTAACATGATTTTGTTAATAGCATTCACAACTCGATAAACACATTTCTTAACAGTTGATTTATGTATTCCAAAAACTGATCCCACTACCCTATATTCGCTACCACTACATAATTTGAAAAGGGCTACTGCAACTTGTTTTTCCACGGAAAGTGGATCTCGTGATTTAAGGACGGTAGGTTTTGGGGCCAATTCTTTGGTCAAATATCCACAAAGTATTTTAAAAGTGATTTTCTTCATTCTGAAGTTTTCAACCCAATCAGTATCGGTATAAGTTACATTTACAATTAAGTTCCAGTTTTCGCTACTTCTTGGTTTCATCCAACAGATTTGAAAATTTGGGTGTTTTATTGTCCTTTTTTTCATTATATTTCTTTTCATTTTAGTATTATGAAAAATATTTTCATATAACGCCATCAAGAGCAATATTCTTTCCATGAAGCTAAAAATGAATTTATAAAAAAGTATTTTGAATAATTTATAGTTCTTACCTTGTTTTTTGAGAAATTAAATAATTTGAGGTATGTTTTAGGTTAAGGTGGTGACTAGTGGTGACAGTTGAAGAGCTGAATCTACGCATGCGCGTGTAACGTACCAAATCTGTACCAAATATATTTAGTAAGATACTGGTGTAAACATGCTGTAATAAAACAAAATTTAGTACACATTTGGTCCGCGTACTAGAATAGTATGCACGGTGTAAACGTAGTCTATGTAACGTTGGGCCGTCAGTGAGTTTTTAGGAATACCATAACTGAACTTCCTGCATGGCTAACTCTCTCGAAGAGAATATGCACTCTGCAAATCGCTTTCCCGGGTTTTCTCCATATTCGTTCACGTTCATCTGGTGAATGTAAACAGTATCTTGATTACTTGATTTATCATTGAACAGTACTTTACTCCATTGAAGTTGACTACTCGATGAGGTGGAGTAGTTTTGGTCCGACTGCAGGTTTACAAGCTTTCAATTCAACTTTCTGAAGTCTTCTGCGAACTGTCCATACACTTACATTAGTACCTTGAACCTCCCAAAGTTGATTTATTGGTCTCCATAAAGGTTAAGTAACGGTGTCGAAGAACATTAAGAACTAGACAACAGTACTCATTGGCGGTATGTTTTTCTTTTTTTCCACTTCCGGGTCTTCGTGTATTTAGGTCGGTTTCTCTAGTCATTTGAATTATTCTTTATATCTCAGAATAACTAACACTTAGCAATCTGGCCACATATCGCTGGCTTCGACCATCTTACACAAGAGCTACAGTTTTTGCACAATATTCGGCACTCAAAACTATAATAAATAAAGAAGAATTGAAGACATAAGAATCTTGATCTTCTATGCATATTGTCGAATATGCAATAAGTAACAAAGAATGAATATATCTAAATTTTGTGGCTTTAATTATTATTGTTAATTAAAGTAGCGTATGTGGTGTTTTTCTACACCCCAATGGTCTCTTTTATCATAAAACACCAAAAGTTTATTTCATATGTAGTACCATAAAAACCACGCTATTAAACAAAGTTTTAAAAAACTATGGGTGGTCCGTTTTTTGCACCTAAGTAGAGATAGATACATATTATGCATATCAATTATTATTATTAATGTACTGTGGAACCTCTATTATCCGAGGAAAATCGAAAACCCGGATAATCTTTTAAATTTTTTAATGCTCTAATTGTTTATTTAAATGGCTAATAATTAAGAAGAAATGTGTAGAAAATATTACTTTTATTTATAATACGAAGTATTCATTTAATGAGATGTAATTTAATCTGTTTCTATAGTCAAAAGTAAGTAAACATTATTAGTTCAAAGAATTTAAGAAGTTTGTTTTGTCTCCTGTTAAATCATTGTGAATGGAGTTAACAGGTTTATAGTTTAATCTTTAAGCCATCCATATGTACATAGTATGTATGTGCAGTGAAAACTAACGATGTAGGTACAGCCTATTGTAGTTATTTAAAAAAACGGGGATCCGGGGCCCAGATAATTGGACTTACGTATAATCAAACCCCGGAAAATGCAGGTTTCACTGTATTACTGTTTATAATTAGACATTAACGAATAATGCAAACCATGTGTAATAAGCATGTTGTTGAAAAAGTTTGTTACATTGACCTTGAAACATTCTATATTTCAGTTACCGTTTATAGCTGATGAAATTTGGAATTTTTAAAGATGCTCTTCGTTTTACTAAGTGCTTTAATTATATTTGAATGACGTTTCATGGACAATTAATACTTTATAGAATATATCGTTAGTACCTATACTGCTAAAAGTGACCAAGTCAAAAATTATTGAAAATGAATTAAAGTGCTCAAGTCTTTTAAAAATGTAATCTCTGCAAAGAAAAATTGCACAAGTCAAATATATGTGGCAAAAATAACTTTTTAACCAAGTTGAATAATATTCAAAATACATTAGTGACCAAGTCAAAAGACACCCCTCCATCCAAATTGCTTTAAACTTAAAAAAAAGGTTATAAAGCATAAAAAGTATGACTACTGAAAAAGGAAAAATATTAGAAAATGGAGGAAACATTTAAATCCTGATTTTTCCAATTACCGTAAAAATATTTAATTGCAATTTTTCACAAAGTACGTTTTTTGACTTGGTCGCTTTTAGCAGTATACTCCCAATATAAGTGAAACGCATTAACCTAAATAAATTTACTATCATCGCGGGGAACCCTTCCTATTGTTACTATTATTTCGTCACTTTCAATTATGTTTATAATTACAATATTTCTCACACTATACTATCAGCGTAGAAAGCAAAAACTAGGTCGTTTATTAAACGCAAGTAAATAACGAAATAAGCGAGTATCTCCCTCACGTTGGTGGGTTTTTGTTGGCAATATATCTCGTGCAAAACAACTATGACGGCGCGGCGACACGACAGTTTCTTGTTAGCGCATTCCAAGGCAAGACGCGATGTAGACTCCACTCTAGATCTAGTCGCAGTCGCACTCGCCTCGTTCATTATTTGTTATCAGTACCGACCGAGCCTGTAATTACGTCACGTAGACTGCAATAACCCTCTAAGGTAGCGCGGGATAGTAATTTGATTATTTGGTTTCAATGTTGTTAATGTTTCACAAGAGTTGTTTCTAACTGAACTGTGGTCACTTACTGAAATGTAAATAGCAATAATATATTCTTGTTTTTCTTTGATTATTTGAATGACGCAGAAAAAATTATTTACGATATTTTATATTTTTGTATTTATAAATTTAAGCAATAAGTATTACTTTGTAACATCAAATTCCATTAATTCGAACTTTTCTAGATTTAATTAAATATTTCACCCTCATGAAAATGCTAGATAAATAATTTTTGATAGAAAAATTGGAAGTGATGAACTTTTTAAATGTAAATATTTTTTTAAATACGACAAATTTAAAAGATATTTTGAAAACGTGTTTATTTATCATTTTTTCATGGCAACGGGAATTTATCATAAATAATATCTTTAAAGGTTTACAGCGTTAATTTTCTGTAGGCAAGGAATTTGCTACACTGTTTACGGAACTATGAAAATCTAGCAATATAAACTTAAGAGATATAGGTATATATAACTATTTCTCTGCATAAAAATTAAATTATTGTTGCTTTACCATTACTTATATTTGATTGCGTAAATTCTTAATTTTTGTTAAAAACTGATTGTGATACTTATTTTAAATTCAAATTGCAAATAATCAATAATATGCTTTTAAACTGGAAAGGAATACTTAAGATATCCAAAACAAATATCAGGTTTGGATTTTTCATTCTCTACAGAAGAATACGCTTGCAATTAATTCTTTGATTCGATTTTGTATAACCACAGTATAGAGAATAAGCAGTAGCGACATTTCGCTGATTTTCGTTCCAACCTGCTCGGGTTGAAGGGGGAATAATGAGGAGCGGGATTTTGAATCAGATTTAAATAATACATTACGTTCAGATTCATTGTATTTGTAATAATTATTATGAATTTGTTAGAATTTTATAAAAAATAGTATACTAAAGAACGTGTTTTATAAGACATGTTTTTTTCGCACTGGTCAAAATTTAGAAAACGACCATTAGCGAGTTTTCTAAATGACAAATGCGAAAGAAAGTCTTATAAAACGAGTTCTTTATACTATTTTTTATATTTTGCGCCTTCTACAATAACATTTACTTACTCAATTTGTGATTATATTTGTAACCATTTGTACATTTTTATGTCAATAATCTTCCCTAAATAAAATAAAAAATAATAATAATTTCGACAAAATGAATTGTCAATTAACTAAAAATAAATTAGGTAAAAATGGGTTAAAAAACGTCATCTAGTACCAACCGTCTAAAACAAAAAAATGCGTATCGAAATGAAGGTCATTGCGATACGCAATTGCGTATCGTAATGACTTCATTATGAACGCAAAATATAAAAATATATTTTAATATTATGTCTCGAAAGTAAGTTCATTCTATCATAAATTTAAAATACATTGTCCGGTACAATATGTAACAAATAGTTTTATTTATTATAAATATGAACAATAACAAAAATCATGTGTACAACACGTAGGAAAAGTATATTTTTCCCTATTTGCACAAATAGCTATTTTTATAATATATATATATATATATATATATATATATATATATATATATATATATATATATATATATATATATATATATATACCGGGTGTCTTAGGCCGACCGACACATGGGCGATTAACATGTAAAATTAGTTAATTGTGAATAGTATCTCCCCAGTGCAAGATATTAAGATGAAATTTTGCATGCTTATCCGGGGATACTATTTCTATGGATTTCAATTCAAATCAGTCAATTTACAAGTGTAATATTAGAATAAATTAAGAAAAATTGTAGAAGTACCATGAATGTTATTCATATCTTGAAAATAATAGTATCTAAGCAACAGCTCTGATAGAGTAGGGGTAACGTGCGCGCTTCACAATTTAGAGAGTCGGGTTCGAAACCAACCGACAGCAATATTTATTTTTTAATTTTTTCTTTTCAAAATAATTTTTATTATTAGTATGTTTTTAATCTTTTATTAATATTTAATTTAATAAAGTGGATACATTGTACGTAACAAGATTTATTTATTTAAAAAATATTTTATTATTTGCTTTATTGGTTTATTATAAATTAAATTTCTTCAAATTATAGTTAGCCCTGACGAAAACAAAAAAACGAGAACATTTGATTTGAATAATCAAACGTCAAATGCAGATTTGTATTGTACTATCTTTATTTGTTGCTAGTGTTATTTAAATAATATGGATTTAACTACAAAAGATAAAATTCGTATTGTGAAATTATTTCACATTGGTAATAGCCTACAGCAAACTGCTGATGTATTTTCTGCCGAAAATCCAGAAAAAGTAGTTAATAAATCCCGTGTAAGGCGTATTATTAACAGATTTGAAGAAACTGGGTGTGTTGCTAATCACACAAAGCAGGAAATACAACCAATTGAAAATGAATTTGAAGAAATAATAATTGCGCGGGTTGAAGTGGAGCCTACTATTAGTTTAAGAAGTTTACAAATGGAATGTGGAATAAGTAGAACAAAAATTGCTAGAATACTTAAGAAAAATGGATTTAGAAGTTACAAAGTAGGTAACCATCAAGAATTGCGAGACGGCGACAAAGAAAGAAGAGCAACTTATTGTGAAACAATTATGGATAAAGCCAATGAAAACAGAAACTTTTTGTATTCCCTCTGTTATACCGAATGCACATTTACTCTTCATAACGAACCGAATGTGCAAAACTTTCGCCACTGGTCAAAAGATAAACCAACTCTTCAAAATTTATCAAGAACACAATATTCCCAGAAGGTTAATGTTTGGGCGGGAATTTTGGGATCACACATTATTGGACCATATTTTATTGAAGGGACATTGAACGGTCCAAAATATTTAGATTTATTGGAAACAGTAGTTGGGCCTAGACTTACAGAATTAAATATGGAGAGGATATGGTTTCAACAGGATGGGTGTCCAGCGCATAACGTGCAAATTGTCAAAGAATATTTGGACAATTCATTTCCAGATTCTTGGATTAGTTTAAATGGACCAATTAATTGGCCGGCAAGGTCTCCTGATCTAAGCCCCTTAGATTTTTTCTTTGGGGTCATTTAAAATCAAAAATTTACGGCCATTATGAATTGACCACTTTAGAAGACCTGAAAGCGGCAATAAGGAATGAATGTAGGCTTATTTCTAATCGACAGCTAAGCAACGTGAGACAGCAATGTTACGATCGTCTCGGATTTTTATCAGCGCAAAACGGCGGCCATTTTGAATATTTATTATAATTTTTAAATTTTAATGTTGTAATTAGTAGGTACGATTTAATATTTTTTAAATAAATAAATCTTGTTACGTACAATGTATCCACTTTATTAAATTAAATATTAGTAAAAGATTAAAAACATACTAATAATAAAAATTATTTTGAAAAGAAAAAATTAAAAAATAAATATTGCTGTCGGTTGGTTTCGAACCCGACTCTCTAAATTGTGAAGCGCGCACGTTACCCCTACTCTATCAGAGCTGTTGCTTAGATACTATTATTTTCAAGATATGAATAACATTCATGGTACTTCTACAATTTTTCTTAATTTATTCTAATATTACACTTGTAAATTGACTGATTTGAATTGAAATCCATAGAAATAGTATCCCCGGATAAGCATGCAAAATTTCATCTTAATATCTTGCACTGGGGAGATACTATTCACAATTAACTAATTTTACATGTTAATCGCCCATGTGTCGGTCGGCCTAAGACACCCGGTATATATATATATATATATATATATATATATATATATATATATATATATATATATATATATATATTTAAATAAAAGATTTTACTTGTTACTTGTTTACACATGCACCTAAAGTGAGAAATTGAAACACGAAGATAGAACTTGTAGATGTGTTCAGTTTTAATTTCTATTTAAAGAGACACAGCAGTTAAAAAAATTACAATATGAGTTCCAAAAAATATTTAGACGAATGTGCGATACAAACTTGTAAAAATATGAGAAACATATCAAAAGTTTTTTTTTCGTTCCCTGGAGACTTGGAAAGGTATATAATATAATTATTATAAAATTATAATTTATAATGCTCTAATTCGTTCAATATAAATTATGGATAGAAGCATGCGCACTTTTAGATGTCGACATTAAATCTCTTCCCAAAAAATATGAAATTTGCGAAATACATTTCCCTTTAAACAAAATACAAGATTTAAAGCGAAGAACTCTCTTTCCTGATGCAATTTCAATATTATTTTTACCGAGATTTTTACCTACACATACAAATCTACCATTTTCGATTTTTTCAATGCCAAAATCACCACAACTTTCAACATCTTCCGAAGTACTGACGCAACAGTTTACACCTGAAAATTTTATGTTATCACCACAAACATCTTCTCATGATGAATCACAACAAACAGAAGAAAACTGAGCTCCTTCTGAAGGAAAATATTGCATTAAAACAAAAATTAGAAAAAACTTTAGAAGAACGAAAACGTATAACAATTGATGATTTGGAATAAACTATATATACTTGGTTATTGTTTATATTTAATACTTTAATGCGAGTATTTTTGTAGGTATGTAATATTTATAATTATTTTTTGTTTAGTACAATGGATTTGATGTATAACATTTATTTACATATTTGTTATCGGTTATTGTTTATATTTATTACTTTATTACTAGCATTTTTGGAAATATTTGGATTTGACATATAATATTTATTACTATTATTTAATTACTTATTCTAATCGGCTTTAAATATAATTTTTTTTACATATTTATATTTCACTATTATCTATTTTGACCATATCACACTTCATTATTTGATATTAAATAATAAATATTAAATATATATTTTTGTTTTCTTCAAATTTCGCGCTCCTCATTATTACCCCCGGCACGCCGAGTAGCCTGGAACAAAACATCAAAGGTTCCGACAAGAGTCGCTACTGCTTGTATTCTCTATACTGTGGTATAACAAAAACTAAACGTCAGAAGCACAAAATATCAAACTTGAGGATTTATTTGTGTTTGAGTTTACAGGATTAATTTTTAATTTACTCTTTCTAATTGTAAGCAAACTACAATGCTTATAGAGGTTAATTATTTTATTACGAAGTTGATATTGTTAGTATGACGTATGAGTTACTTATAACCGCTATTTTGCTAGTATATACATCATACATCGTATATGTCAGGCCTTAAACTTTTGTATACGCGGACCTTTCTTGAAAGTTTAAAATTTTGCTAACACTTAACTAAAATGAAACCTTCAAGAGAAATCAAATGACTCAGTTTAAATATACTTATAGCAATTGTGTGACGTACTATATATATATATATATATATATATATATATATATATATATATATATATATATATATATATATATATATCTATATATATATCTATATATATATATATATATATATATATATATATATAATCTATATATATATGTATATATATATGATCGGCAAAGAAAGTTGGTTTCTATAACACCAAAATCATGACAGAAACAGCACATTTTATTTCAGCGGGAAATTGACGCACATTGTGTGACGTACTATATCTATATATATATATATATATATATATATATATATATATATATATATATATATATATATATCTATATATATATATATATCTATATATATATATATATATATATATATATATATATATATATATATATATATATATGTATATATATATATCTATATATCTATATCTATATATATATATATATATATATATATATATATATATATATATATATATATATATATATATATGATCGGCAAAGAAAGTTGGTTTCTATAACACCAAAATCATGACAGAAACAGCACATTTTATTTCAGCGGGAAATTGACGCACATTCTCTCCCACCGGGAACAAAAATTGATATCAGCGGGAATTTTGAGCACTTTCTCTCCCGGCCGTGAAAAAATAGTATATACACCACGTGAGAGAAGTGTATTTTTCCTCGTCGTATAGACCATATTACTATCTCAATGCGCATGCTCAGAATGCACCAATTATAGGGTTGGGAGTACAGCGGATGTGAAACCAATGTTAATTTATGGGAAAAATTGTATATATTATTTATGTGACGTAAATGAACGATATTATTTTTCTTGCAAGTTCCATTTCATGTTTAAGTACTGGATTCTGCCCTTATAATATATAAATAATCAATAAAATAAACATTAAAATTTTAAGCGACTCTTTACTCTTCTGTCACTGACAGATAACCCTAAACTAATGTTTTGTTATGATTCTTTTGTAATTTTTAATTGTACCTGTTTACTTTTGTTTCTTTCCGGATTGTAATTTGAATCCATTAATTAAAAAGAATACCTTTTCCTTTTTGTCTAAGAATAGTAAAGAGATACAAAGTTAGTATTTCCAACTTAATTAGAAAAATTAAAAAATAGTTTGTCACTCTGGCACGCTTTTTCATTTCATAAATCTGCAGGCAGAGGCGCTATAATAAATAATATGGTCTATTGTAGCCGAACCGTAGGAAAAATCATACACTTCTCTCCCTTTATGTATAGTATAGTATACTATTCTAACTCCCTAAGCGATTGCGATCCCTAATTTAAGAAGCACTGATACGAATTTGCATGCTTTCTTCCAACATTTACACTAGGACATTAGCAGTTTTGTTTCAATGTTTCCAATTTGTAAATTAAATAAATATATTAGAAAAATGTTCCTCCTATTCACTATTGTTTTTTAAATGATATCTAATGAATTTTTATCAGCGAAATTATACATTATTTTAATTGAGGTGAATGCCGCCCGTGCTATACAAATTCTGTAACTGATGCATAATTATTAATAAAGAATGTCTCTGTCTGTACAGAAATACTTAAATTTTAGAGATTTTTTAATAATTGATAAAGCTCGCACCAATAGAAAAGGAAAAAATCAGCGCAGTAGAATATTTAGTACATAACCTAAAAATGTTAGTGACTACTCGTAAGTTTATGTGCAACGCGTACTAAACTCATACAACTAACCACATTATAACATCGCTACTTTTTCGAGTTGGACTCAACTGGATGATCACTGGTCTCTGTGCATTTCCCTTCTCTATTGGCACGAGCTCTAATGAATATATCTTTCATTCTGACTCGTTCGTTGTATGCAATATGAGTTGATATATGCGCTTAAATTAACTCGTGGTCAAAGTTTGGTGTGTTTGAAGTTGTTCAGCCCGTGCGAAAATGGCATCAGTTTAGATATTGTACCATCGCATAGTGTGCGCTTTGTTCTGACCTGCATGCAAACTGCCGTGAGAAAATTAAAGTAACGAACAAATCAGACTTGAGAACATGCATTACCTAGTACTAAAAAGACTTCGATGTAGGCATGTATTTTTTGTAGAATATAATGGAGAAATCATGAGTTTTCATTTCCTATCATTCCTCATTAATAAGTAGTAGACATATTAATTGGCACACTCAACAATGGGTAATAAGCCGTGATGATATATTTATTTAATTAAAAACTGTGTTGCTAAATATTTCGGAAACGAGAACTAAGTTATTTATTTGAGGAAATTAAATAAGGATAATGGAGATTTACTTCTTCACATTTATCCTGCACTACTGCAGTACAATAGTTATTATGAATAGTTACCGGCCGATCTTAGGCCGACCGACACATAGGAGCAGGGCCGGCGCTAGGCGGTAAGCGAGGTAAGCGTGGCAGAAGGGCGCCAACAGGTAGAGGGCGCCGAAAATAAAAAAAAATAATTATAGATTTATCAAGAAAATTACGTATAATTCTGCAAATATATAACTGATAGATACTCTTAAAATATCTTTTTTAAAAGCAAGTGAAATGTAAAATATGTCTTTCCAATTCGAAATTTTTAATGCCCAAACTCAGTTTTACACTTTAAAACGCCTCAACACAGCGTAGTTTTCAATTTTTTATTATTGTCTTGTTTTCGAGTATTTAACTTTTTTCTTTCATGCAACAAAGTGGAGTATTTGCATTAAAAAGTAAAACTAAGTTATAATTCTAAATGTTAACTTCAAACTGGCAATAAATATAGATGCACATATATATTATAAACAAATCTTGGCGATAGTTAGCCCTCATAAATTCGTAAGGATCGGTTTTGTTTCGATATGCAATAAATCATAAGCATGATCATCATCGTGTATGAAAAACTTTCCTAATGAAGAGCAAACCTAAATTCCATATTATGTAATATTTGGGAGTTACATGCAAAAATAAAAAATTCCGGGAGGATGGCTTACCGATTGAGATAACTCGTTTGAAAAAATCCAAAGAATAGAACACATCGTTTCGTTCTACTATTATTTGGATTTTGGCAAAAAAAACACCTCACGCGGTAAGCCATCTCTCTCGGAATTACTCTATGCATGTATCGGCATTTTTGTATTTATCTGGCAACTTGCATTTTTCGGGTTAAATATAACTGGTACACTAACGGGGCAACTTTGACCTAATTTTACCGACTTCATTATAATAACGAAGATCCCAATAGCGAGCGTTGAAAACGGGCCTCCTTTATATGTATCATTTCTGTAAAATAGATGGTTAATATTTAAAAATTCATTAATATTTTCTTTATAATAAAATTATTCGAAATACGAATCATGAGATTTTTTAAATATTATATATATGTATGTATTTATAGGGAGGGGGCGCCATTTTATAGGCTGCGGAAGGGCGCCAAATGCCATACCGCCGGCCCTGCATAGGAGATTAACATGTGATATCAGTTAAATATTGTGAATAGTATTCCCCAGTTAAGATATTAAGTTGAAATTTTATATACTTCTGGAGGGCACTAATTCTATGGATTACAGTTCAAATTTGTAATATTAGAAAAAATTAAGATAATTTGTAGAATTACCAGGATTTAAGTATTGAAATTTAATAAAATGGATACGTTATTTTTAATTATGAATATTTATTGTAGTTATTTAAATGTGTTGTAATCAGTGAATCAAATTTTACCAAATATAGTTTATACTTCAAATAATGTTTATATTTTATTGAAAGATTAAAAACTTTAACAAAAAATTAATTTAGAAGCTAAGTCTGTCCGAGCTGTTTTACTAAGCGCACACGCAAACGTTATCTGAACTACGGGTTGGTCAGGCTCTGACGTGAAGCTCCTAGATAGACTGCAGAAGGATTGTTGGTGGGTACATGTATTTTTGTTAGGTTTTCACGGGAAGGGAAGGGGTAGTTGGAGGAAAATATCTTAGTGATAGTTGGGAGGATTAATGTTCCATTCGGCGAAGTTGGACTGCATATTTTTGATGCACTCATGAACTAGAAAAACGTCTGCTTCGTGAGCCTCCCTAGATGGATGCCTGAAAGGCAGACGGCAGGCATACCTGAGCACTCTTTGCTCTATGGCGACCAGCGGCTTGATGTTGCTTTGGACGGCGGCGAATGCGATGGAGTTGTAGTCCACAATTGGCCTCACGACCGTTCTGTACGTGTGCAGGGGTATACACTGGCTGCATCCCCTCATCTTTCCTCTTATTGCTGTTAGGAGTAGTAGTTATGACCGTATTGCTTGTTGACACCTCTGGACTACAGGTCGGCCGTTAAGAGCCTGTTGTTACTTTCACGGTGAGGTAAGATTGCCCGCGACGTGGGAGACGAAGACGAGAGTGGGTTGGATCGGCAAGTACCCCCACTTTTACAAAGTATACACCCCTATTTACGAAATATTGAAGGGAGAAAGGCTACAGGCTAGCACTTTCACTGTCCAAGCCTTATGACTCTTTCCACAACACCGGATTAAAAACTAGAACTACCATTCCTGGTATATATTTTAGAGGTTAAAAGAGAGAAATCATGACGTTTTTCTCTAAAGCAGAATAATCATTAGGTTTTTTTTATTAAAATTACATTAAAATTTAAATAAAGAAGTTGCCTATAGCTTATAGCAGTAATTTTTTTATCTTTATAGCATGCAGTATACCAACACAAGATTGAATCTGATTTTTTGACTACAATTACCATTTTGTAATAAAGATTAAATTCGCTAAGTTTATTGTACTCATAATTTACACTACGTGTACATATTGAAGGTGACATATAACATTGTAACTCTGCCACTAACTTAATGAACAATCTTTAGAGGAATCAAGTTCCTTCGCTCTCTTTCTCATAGCAGCAAAGAAAATCGATCTGGCGATGATATTCTGGGTGACGTGGGAGTTTTCCAGTGCATTGATTGCCTCTTGGTTTCTGGATGGTACTCAAAAATCTAAGTTTCATCTAATTATCTTTTTCAGAAAGTCAGGTTCTGTAGAGTCAACCTCACTGCAAATCTGTTTCCGGACTTAAGCACGTTATTGGGCGAAATTTTTTAGGATTTTTGGTATCATTTCCTTTTGGTAGCATATAAGTTATTCCTATGGTAAGCCATTCTGGATTATTTTGCGGCTGCGTTATAAAATCGTTATAATGTTTTGCCAGATATTCGTGAGCCACTTTTAACTCTTTTAACCAGAAATTTGGTATTCTGTCAATTCCAGTAGCTTTCCTGTTTTGCGTTCTCCGTATCATCATACATATTCTGTTTCTGTGTTCTTGTTTCAGTTTCCTGATCCAATCCGCCCTTCTATTATGTTAATAATAATACAACTCTATTCTCAATGCAAGTGTTTATTATATGCGTAATATAGCTAATAATTTTTTTAAGAATTAATTGAATCATCTTTAAAGATACTCCATCAATTTCAGTTGCATTAGATTTAAGAGATTTAATTATCTTTATTATGTCATCACTATCAATGCAATGAAAGCTGAAGTGGTTTGATTTGGCGCATAACGAATATTTATTATTATTATAATAACTCAGCGTATCCTGATTTATACTAGTAGTTCCCATCTTATCTACAAGAAATTCTCCATAGTCATCTGGATTCGAAAGAGTTTGCGGTATAACAGTTTGATTTTCTGCCTTAACTCCCAAATGTTTTAAATTTTTCCATAGTTGATTGGAATTATGAATATTGTTATTTATTTCAAATTGAAGAAATGCCTGCTTTTCTCTTCGAATTGCAGCTGTAGTTAAATTTCTGAGTTGTTTGTAATATTGAAATTTGGACGGTGTTTTAAACTTTTTATAATCTAAGAGAGCTATATCTCTTTTTCGTTGCATTATTTGAATAACAGGCGTTATCCATGGACAGTATTTCTTATTTACTTTAATTTCCTTGATGGGAGCATGTTTATCAAATAATGCTAGAATGTTGTTATTTAAATATTTAACTTTATCATTTATATTAGATATGTTTACAATATAATTCCAATCAACCAGATCACAATCAGCCAAAAAATTGTTTAAATTAAAGTTCTTAAAATCTCTGTAGGTGACAATTTTGGTAAATTTAAAATACAATACACACAATCATGATCTGATATGTTACTAGTATTCAATACTCCTGAGTCTTTACAAATACTTAGATCTGAAGTTAGAATAATATCTACCAACGATCTAGAGCTAGGCCTGGTCGGCTCTTTTATTAACTGAACCATTCCATTAGTCGATATTATATCTGATATAAATTTAGAAAAATGATCATTTTTAATAATAATAATTCTTTATTGTATTTAACTTTTATTACAAGTATTACAACTGATGTTGATGGGGGTGAGTCAGTTTTTACCTTAATTTTGGATCATTTTACTATTTTGCGCTGCGTTGATGGAGATGAGATGAAGAAAGGACAGTCACAAACATCCAAGCCCCTGGTGGGAATCGAACCCACGACCCCGAGAACCGAGCGGTGATGGTCGCTTCGAGCGCTGCACAAACACGCTTCCTCAGCTCACTCGGCCACCGAGGCGGCATCATTTTTTAAGCATGTTGACATTAATGTCACCAGCACAAACTATATAGTCATATTGGGATGTAAATTCAGAAAATATTGAATCTAGTAATTTTAATTCTTTGTAAAATTGTACATTGGGATTATATATTAATTATTCCTAGACATATCTTTTGTTTATTTATAGTACAACAAATTCACATGTGTTCTATACAATTGCTGTTTACAAAATTAGAATCAAGCAGTGTAAAAGAAATACTATTACGGATGTAGAATGCAACTCCTCCCCCACGTTTATTTAGTGTTTCTCTGCTAATTAATTTATAACCATTAATATTAAATAAATGTGCAAGAGATGTTTCACTAACCCACGTTTCAGTAATACCAATAATATCAAAATTGTTTTCTGAAACAAATTCACTAATATCAAGGAAATAAGAATTGAGGGATCGAACATTGAGTTCAGCAAATGTAAACAAGTTATCTTTAAGTTCGATGAACTTTGTATGAGAAACAGGTGATTTTGGCATGTGATGAATGAAATAATGAACAATATGAGACAAATCAATTAATTCGCAGGTAAACGAACTAAGAGAGAGGTTGTCTGGCAACGTGATTCAGCAAATATGAATTACTATTTTTTTAAGTCCCATTTTTATAAATATATATCTATTGCAATATTGCATTAAAGACTTAATTTTTCAAGGTCCGCTTGATTGTTAATGGTGAAGTTTTTATTTTTGCCGTTTTTAAATAAATTTACTATTATTCGACCGTCAAAAATCCAAACATTAGTAAAGCCAAACTTATCTGTAGTCGCCTTGAGTAGGGCCAAACGGGATTTTGTAAGGTCCTCACGAATGGTAATCCCCGATTTTTTCAATTTGTTTTTCTCCATGAAAACTTTGTTGCGCGACCGGTAGCTGACGAATTTGACAATAACAGGCCGTTTTACACCTTTTTTTACCAATCCTGTGACACCGATCAATATCAGTAATTGAAATGTCCACTTTTAGTTTTTCACGACACAAATTCACCACCAGTTCGTCAACATTTTCATTAGGTGCCTCAGGAAGTCCGAAGATGCGGATGTTGTTGCGGCGGGTGTACTGCTCCAGTTTGTCTCGGCCCTCCTCTGCATTCGCACAAGCATTTACTAATTTACTATTAATTTGCTTAAGATTTTTTATTTCATCTTCTAACGCCTGTATTTTTTCTTGAAACACTTTTTTCACTGCAGTGCCCACTGCTCTGGTAATTAACTCGGTGAACTGTTCATTTTCACCTATTTGCGAAAGTGCCAAAGTAATCATTTGGCTGATACTTTTTTCATCGTCGCGCGTGAGCATTTTGAATAAATTTAATGAGAAAAAAAGAACTAAAAGCTTTTTTACTTCTACTGCTGCCAGAGTCACACCTACGCGTCTATCCTTGCTGACAACTCATTTAAGAATGAGTTCTGTTTCTTTTTCATATATGTTCCTCCAAAAGTTTTCAATTTTTTTTTGTCAGGAGATTCTGATTTTTCATTTTCCTTACTCCTTATCTTTCTATAGACAGATTTCGCATTTGTTTAGAACATTCTATTTTCAAAAAAATTGTTGCGTTTGATGCTTGTAACGCCTTAATCTTTGTGCAGTTGCTGTTATTCTTTGTTTTACAACTTCTATGGTTTCACTTAAACCTATTTCTGGATTCTGTAAGTATTTATTTCTTAGATATTCAAGCTTGTGAGCATCTTTCAGTCTTTCATTATCTTTAATTAGTTGAAGGTGAGATAGGTCTTTCCTTAAATCATTTATTTTATTTAATAATCATTGTTGCCACTTTGGTGTTTCTTGATATTTTCTCTTTTCCGAGTGCTGTTTTGCATCCTTTATTTCACCATTTATTACTTCTGTTAATGCGTAAGCAGTACTGTATATTTCACCATTTATTTCTTCTGTTAATGCGTAAGCAGTACTGTATATTAAAGAGTTGGTGAGTAGTATGTCAGTTTCTTCTGTTTCACATATTATGTCTTTAAAACATTCATTCCCTACCATGATTACTTCCTGGTTATTTTTTAAGTATTTAACTTTTGGTAGCGGAGCTCTAATATTAAAATTATAATTATAGACCTTCTTCAGTAAATCATTTATTCTGTTCTTTAATTTTGTCTCAGTTATAATTCTTTCTGGACTATCAGACATTATTCTATTTTCCTCTTGTCTGACGTTATTGTCTTGAATTTTAATTACATCTGTGGTGGATTCACAGTTTACTTCAGCTTGAAGCACTGATTTTAAATTATCTATTATTTCTTCTATTTCTGTGTTCGTTAGTTTGTTATTTAACTCAATTTGTCTGCGTTGATTCTGTAAGTTGTTGGCATTAAGACTCTGTCTGATTTTCGGGTTTCTTTCACGCCAAACTTTGTATGCATCTCTATAAGTTCCTTCTTTTAGCCTACTAAAATGGTAACACCGCATAACTTCTTTGTATTCATCTCTTGACCAGGGTAATATATTATTTGTTCTTATAGAGACCGATCTTGCTTCTTGTGTATGTGAAGGTCCACTTTGAGCTTCCTCAGCGTGGTAACCTTCTTCAGCACTTTGCGGTATTACTTGGTTGTTTTGTACTCGTCCTTGTTCATTGCCAGGGTTGTCATCCAAAAGCATCTGTCCTGTGTGTGGCAAGATTCGACCCGGTGATCCCGGCACTCCACGCGAAGTTTCATATCTTATTCCTACAATTTTTATTTAATTTTGCATTTTTTAGCTTGCTGTCAGGCTTTGTTTTCAGCCACCTCTAACATGAGGTACAGACGCTGTCGCCCTTCCGCTCAAATGGAAACAGACGCAGGACTGTGTTGACTCGGGAACGTGGTGTCGTCGCTCACCAGGATGAAAAAGTGAGTATGCATCTACCCATGCAAGTTTTATTAACAGCCGCCCCACTGGGAAACAGACGTTGTTGGGGTGCCGCTCTTCTGGCTTACAGACGCACCCAATTGTGGCTCGAGGACCCAGGGACGCCACTCTCCGTGTAGATTCCTAAGATAGGAACCCATCCCCCTGCAGTTCATTCCTTTCTTTGCCATATCATTATATTTTCTACTATATATTCCAACATATCCATAATTTAATTTAACTTTTATAATTTATATATATATATATATATATATATATATATATATATATATATATATATATATATATATATATATATATATATATATATATATATAGGTGTCACGGAAATCCAGAATATTCAAATTTTTTTTTGTATAAATAACATTCAAAATTCATAATATACAATACAATACATTACTAAATCTATACCATTGTAAAACTTCGATTTATAAATTTTACAATTAATACCGAAAATTCTAATTTATTGAGGGGTTACATTCCAGGATTTGGTCTTCATGGCCAGCTCCTTTTTACTTCCTTGTACAAAGTTAACTTTCCGTTTTCAGATTTATATGGAAATATCCAGTTTGACCATCCCTGAATCCATTCTAATTTCGCCGTGACGTCTGTACGTACGTACGTATCTCGCATAACTCAAAAATGGTAAGCTGCAGAAAATTGAAATTTTGTATTTAGGACTGCTATAACATCTAGTTGTGCACCACTTTTTTTCGTTATTACATAACATCAGAAATGGTACTTTACTTGAAGCCTATAATAGATTTTAATGAAAAACTATTTTAAAATATAATCCTAAACTTTTCAAATTTGGTATATAAGACTTTTATGTTAATTGGAATAACATAGTAGATTTTGGTTAAAACAGGCTAACCGGAAGTGATATATTACCTGAAGTTGGTAACAGTTTTTCTTGAATAAAATGGTTTCATTTTCATTTTAGAAATAAATGTTTTAAATATGAGTTTTAGAAAATTAAATTCTGCGTCTAGCACATCAAGTATTATTAAATTAGCCCTTTGTATAAGCGAGATATGTAAATTTAAAACATATACTTTTTGGTTTTTATAATGAAGCTTGTTATGGATTAGGACAAAAAAAATAGGTGTTAATGTCAAATTACGTCAAATACGTGCAATTTTATAATTGGGTCTATACTTCATATTAGTCTTGCGTACAAGGAAGTCGTGTGGTGTCCACATCGGATTATTATTATTATTACTATTATTATTATTATTATTATTATTATTATTATTGTTATTATTATTATTATTATTATTATTATTATTATTATTATTATTATTATTATTATTATTATTATTATTATTATTATTATTATTATTATTATTATTATTATTTCCGCTTTTGTTTCTCACTACCTCAGAAATCCTGAGTGCCAATGACCTGTCTCTCCAGCAGTTGCTGGAGACGCTAGGCGCGGACGATGTGCCCAGATGGTCTTAGCAGCCACCCAGGTGTTCAGAGTAAGGAATATTTGTTCTAATATTCTATTTATTTATTGCGTATTAATTATTTATATTATGTATATTGTTGGAGACGAATAATAATAACCATGTGGAGTATGGCGAGAACAAAAGGACCAAATGGTGCGGTGAAGCCAGGCTGTAATCCCTCATAGCCGCGCCACATTCAGGACCCAGGAGCTGGGCAGTGGGTGGGTACAATGGCAACACAACACTAAAACTAGCATTCCATGGTCAGTGGGCCTCTAGAACCAGGTGAAAAGGACAGAGAGCCTGATGTGTACGGTGAAGCTAGGCTTTTGCCCCTAAATATAAGGTCTCTGCCAAGCACAGGTGACGTCACCTCATGGGACAAGTAGGTTACGAGTGGGCCTCCAATACAACGGGAGGCAACTCTTCGCAGACACGGCGCACCCATATGAGAGGTGACGAGTGCAAGGTTCTGCTATCATTTTTGTTCGGGTACGCGGAGTCACTAAGCCCGAATAGACTACTGTAGGCCAGTCTACCCTTGCGCAGTTATTATTATTATTATTATTATTATTATTGTTATTATTATTAGCCGCCTTGGTGGTCGTGCGGATTGAGGCAGAAACAGCGCTCGATGCGACCGTCACCGCTCGACCTTGAGGTTGTGAGTTCGATTCCCACCAGGGGCTTGGGGGTTTGCGTGTGTCCTTTCATCATCTGATCTCCATTAACTCAAGGTACAAAACGTTGAAGTTGTGAAATATATGAGAAAATTTACTTATCCACATTAATATCGATAGTAATAAATTATTTGTAAACTTAAATACAATAAAGAATTATTATTCAAGTAAGAAAGGATCAAATATCTATGGCAAAAGTGTCATCTATTTAGTAATCATTAATATTTGTATATAGTCGAGGAATACATTTAAAGATATACTTAAACTTTAAATTTTCGCTGTGATTTACCATCTGTTAATGCTGTTCTGATAATAAATATAAAATAAATAGTGTGCAGGTGATAAATTAACAAGTCCACATGGTAAGGTACGGTATTCCCGAGCGGTCGGCTTCATATATCTTCAGGTATGAAACAACTTCTTTAAACTTTGTCCATAGTACAAAGTCGACATTTCGCGACGCGAGCGAGAGAGAGAAAGAGCAAGAGAAAGAAAATAAAAACAAAAGGAAAATGATGTGGCGGTGAAATTTTTGTGCGACTTTATGCGGCCACATTTCTTTTACGTTTCGTTGTAATTTTGATTAGAGACAGTACAGTAATGTTCAAGTTAATCTTTCCCTCAGGCGAGATTCAAGACGAACTCGGTTTATTACTTGAAATATTTAGACAGGAGATGGAAGAGGTGGAAGCCACTTCCAACTATACTTTCAACGATAAAAATTATCCTACTTACAATTGCGGAGAAGATACTATGAAGTGAATAAATTGTGCTGCTTATTAAATATTTATATTCTTTACTGCTTTTCTGTTTAAAATAATGAAATACCCTAGCTGAGTAGCTCAAATAGAAGTACTACTGCTCGATACGCCGAATAAATGCTATGAAAAGAAAGTTTATATTTGTTTTTATTATATTTTTCTCCATCAAGAACAGTATTAAAAATGCAACGGTTATATAATGGCCTTATTTCCATCTATCTCCGCTTTCAAGTTGAAATAGGTGACCGTAGAAATGTACAATTCACCCGCAAAGAGTATAATATAGTAGCTGTGCTCTAGGTCTGAATGGAGTTAGTTGTTAAATAAGTTGGCGAACCTAGCGGCAAAAATTCTAAATAACAAAAGGGTACAATGGAGCACTGTGAAATTTCCACAAAGAAAAGTAGAAAAATATGTTCATTTTATTAATGTGAATTTGTGGAAAACAAAAACAGAATAATAAGATTTTATAATTTTCTATAAAACAATCGTCGTAAAAACTGAATTTAGAAAAAATATACGTATTTCAAAAATAGAGTTATAAAATATATTAGAAACTACCTTTATTGAATTTTATTGCACTTTCAAAACATCAATAAGGTATATATCGATGAGTCGACAAAAGGTGCTTGCGAGTGCGTGGCAATTATTATCGTCTTTGATAACTTCGCAGTACTACAATTCCAAAAATTATGTATTCTAAATTTTGATGACTATATGAAGAGCTGATTTTTGATATAATTGGTCGTCTTGAAGTACCTCTCCTCTTGAAGCTTCCAACTTGAAGAAACACAGTTAAATATAGTTTTCTATCATTTTATCTTACTATAAGCATTAAAGATTATTCTTTCTCTATTAAGTTTTCAGTATGTATTACTAATGTCGCGAATTCCCGACATAGCTTGGTAAATTTGTATACTATATGTATAGAATACACACGAAATTAAATTGTTTGATATGTATGGTTATAGTTGATATCAGTAAAAGAAATTGGACGTAAAACTTAACAGTTACAATCATTTCTGTTTTTGTATCAATTATCATTCTTGTAACCAGAAAATAATCTTCATTGCTTTTCTTTGGAAATTGTCAAGATGTAGCCTCTCACGTTTCGTAAATAAAGACTAAAAACAATAATTTTGAGTGATATATTTTTTCCTGTTTTTGTTAGTCTTTTGATATGTCCTACTATTTTTACGAATAGCATAAATGCTTCTTTTCGTGTTCATTATGATAATGTAGGTACGTATCACATAAATATTAATTAAGAAAATATTTACTATTATAAAAATATTTAATAATATGAATGAAGTGAAATACACTGGACAATTTTGACCATTTATGTTAGCGATCCTACAATACTTATTTATGATATAGGTAAGTGTTAAAAGTGATATTTTAATATAACTTTGTGAGAAGGAAGTTTGGAAAACAATGTGAAGCGGTGTGCACCAAACCTCCGAACAAAATAAAATCACTTTTAACACTTACATCATACATTATTTTTTCTACAAACAATATATTTACTTCCCGTTACCTTTGGTAAGGGAGGTATAGGGATCGTGATAAAAATCACATATGGACATGTTGGTAAATGACCACGTTTTAAGGTCCCTAGAATCCAATTTTAATATTTTCACGATGATGTGTGTGTGTGTGTGTGTGAATCCTTGACACTAACTCAAGTACTATCATTCAGAAAATTTAAAACGTTATACGATTCTCTAATTTGGAAAGAAGTTGATTTTGGTGTAAATCAGATAACCGGATATTGCACTTTACTTGAAGCTCAAAATAGTTTTTCTTCGAAAAATACCTTTAAATGTTATTTTTTTGAGATTTATGTTATAAAAATTAAACAATGTTAAATTTTCTGCAGGTTTGCATTAATATTTTTTCTATTTATAAAATTATCTATAATTTAAATTCCGGAGCCTACGGTTTAAACAAACAGCAAATACAACTCCTTAGTTACACAGTTTTATCTCAAATGTATGTGACAGATATATATATATATATATATATATATATATATATATATATATATATATATATATATATATATATATATATATATATCACTGTCAAAGAAATAATCATTTGAAATTAATAATAGTAACGTTTTAAAAAGAAAATAGTAAATAGAACCATAGTTACAGTTTTCAGCATAACTAAATATGTACGTATGTATATTTGAATTAATAAAAATTAAATAGCGGGAGGTAATGTGTTGGCCACATTAGATTTTTACTTCCTTGTACATAATAAAGGAATTAATGTAAACGCGAAAAATTTCGGTTTTCAAATTTCAATGAAAATATCCATTTTGACCATCCCTGAGTCCATTTTGACTAATTTCGTCGTGACGTATGTACATACGTGCGTACGTTCGTATCTCGCACAATTCAAAAACGGTAAGCCGTATTTAGGACTGCTGTAACATCTAGGTGTGCATCTCTCTTTTTGGTCATTACATAATTTCTAGAAATGGTACTTTGTTTGAAGCCAATAATAGATTTTAATGAAAAACTATTTTAAAATATAATCTAAAACTTTTCAAATTTGGTATACAAGACTATTATGTCAATGAGAATAACATAATAGATCTTGGTTAAAATATGTTAACCGGAAGTGATACATTACCAAAAGTTGTTAACAGTTTTTCTTGAATAAAATAATTTTATTTTGATTTTATAAATAAATGCTTCAAATAAAAGTTTTAGAGAATTAAATTCTGCGTCTAGCACATCAAGTATTATTTAATTAGCCCATTGTATATGCGATATATGCAAATTTAAAAATTATATACTACCTGGTTTTTGTAATAAAGCTCGCTATGGATTAGGACAAAAATAACAAAAAAATTAAAAAATAAATTTAATTTCAAATTACGTCAAATACGTTGGTCTTTCGTACAAGGAAGTCGTGTGGTGTCATTAGATTTTTTCATATAATTTGTAGTTCAAATAACATGTGCAATTTTATAATTAGGTCTATACTTTATGTTGGTCTTGCGTACAAGGAAGTCGTGTGGTGTCATCAGATTTTTTAATTTAAATTTGTATATTGTGTTAAAGTAACAATAGTCTGTCACTTTTGAATACTGGTGCCCATAGTAGATTTTTAGAAAAAAATATTTTGTGTGTGTCTACAATTTGTTTCAGAATTATATTCATGATGGGTGAACAAACTATAGCTAATTTCATTTATATATTGTTCTTATTATGTATATTAATCACATATTGATTCTATTCTACTTAGGAAAATATTAATAAATTGTTTAAAAAGCCAATATTAGAATAACAAAGGTAAATGTACACATTTAAATTCTACTCAAACTGTCTGTATAGACTAGACTAATGAAACGTGCTTTGTTAGTCGTCTCATCACATATCAGGTAGTAAGACTAAAGTCTGTTTATATGTACAATGGTTACAGTATTTGAACCACGTTTCTGTAATACTTTATAAAATTTATTACTAGATCATAGACATAAAATACATTGGAAAGTAAGCAATGTATTATTTTGTAACGTATTTCACAATACTTACTCATAATTATTAATAACAGTCTTTTTCTGATTTGTGTGAAATATTTCAAATAAATCGATGTTCACAAATTTTGTTATAATTTTTAAAATTAGGATGTTCTAGTACACACACAAAAAAAAATCTGTAATGAAAATTATATTCCTGATAAATTACAATTATGAAAGTTTACATAATTTTGAAACGGTATGTGTAATGGTGATGGCAACATAGTACGACGTTAGATTTTGTTTACGTTTACAATTATAATGATATTTTAGTACGAGTATATATTCCAAACACGAAATGCTAGAAATGCTTGGAAATGTCAATTTGACGAATATAAAGGCCCTTATTACCAATGCGCTTTATATTCTTATGAGGAGTGTACTCCATAGAAGCGCTTTTATTTTAAACTGCGCTTGTAATATGGGCCAATGTCCTTCTTAGTTTATTATTTGGCGGTGAAATGGGCCATTGTGTGAACAAACAAAATTAGTTATTTATGGTAGAAGTGTGTTACATTACAAATAAGTCACGCAAGAAAAGTTTTAGCCCATGAGACCGCCAGGCCGAGTGAAGTAATTTTCTTAGTGACTTATGTAATTAACATACATGTGCCATACAAAATTTTGTCCAACACCTCTTCAAATGGTTTAAAATGTATTTAAAAGATTTTATAATTTGAGATTTCGAAATGACATTTAAAAAAGTTCAGAATATACCTGTTAATAATGTTAAAAAATGAATATTTATCTCACGGTGCTAATAACAGCGTGACTATAATTTTTAGCTCACTAGCGACTTAACTTTATTTGTTTTAAATCACCATAGTTATAGCGTTATTATTAGCAGTTGGATAAAGGTTTTTTTTTATTATATTTGTTATAAAGATTACCGTTAAATTGTGAAAAACCTATCTTTTTATCTAGTCATTATTTTAAAAAATTGTAAAATTAAAGAATGTCTGTTTCTAAAATTTTAGAATGTAACATAAAATAATGGGATATGCTCCTGTAATAGAATTCAAGAGAAAGGTCTAATTAATATTGTAGATTAGAGTAAGAATATAACAGAAAAAAATATTGATTTTTTTTTATTATTTTATCTGACCTAGTTTAAAATGTGTGTTCTGTCTTAATGTTTCTTATACATTTATTTTTATTATCTTGATCTTTTTAAAACTGGAAGGAAATTAGGTACTTTAAAGTTGAAACTGTTTTTATATGTAGGTAGTATGTTACACAGATTAAAACATCAATTTGCTATTGGACTATGTTCAACATAATTTTCCTTTTCCCGTATATCATACAATTATTGTCAATTGCAAATATATTTTCCTGTTTAAATAAAATATAGTGCTGTAAACATTTGTAAATATAATCGGAGAAATTTAGAGTAATTTTTGAAAAACTATATCTGGCTTATTTACATAATTCGTAACATATTTAATTAGTTATATGCAATATATTTCACATATCCGTCATTTTAGTATTGATATAGTACGTATTTAAAGAATATAAGCAAACAAGCAAGTAGTCCAGGATAACTTGTCCAATATGAGCATCTCAAAAATTATAAGAGATCAGATATCAGTTAAATATAAAAAGGTCATTTTAACAATATATTGTTTCATTTTTATAATCATTGCTTTTATTTGAAATTTAATTATTGTTGTATTTTTGTGGTTTGGAAAAAATGAACCCAGATAGTGGATCGTAGTCAAAAAGAAAGGTGTTTTCTTGACAATGATGACATCACAACTGAAAATCCCACAGTGACAAAAAAATTGAACATCATTCGAAAGAGTATGAAAACTTGCTCTAAATAAGTGCATATAAAAATCCATTATTTCATAATCTTGGAAATACCATCCACAAATAAAAAAGTGAAAAATTTACATCTTTGTTTATATCTGAAAACTAAAATGACCTTTTAACGTGGCAACTTTTATCCAATTTAACTGACTATTACTTTTCTTGAGAGTCCTATGTTAAACACAGAATTCTAAAGATTCTGTATGCAGAATTTTAAGTTTAAAAGAGCCTACGTTGCAATTCGTATATAAAGAACTATAACAGCTGCAAAGAAGCTTAAAGTGACAAACAATTTTTATTTTACTAGACTAATGTAATGAAAAGAACAAAAAAATGCCCAATGGGTTATCAAAGTACGGTATCTAACTTCTTTATTTTAAATACGAATGTATATTTTTATTGGTTTATTTGCTAGAGAATTTAATTCTGTATTCAATATATATATATATATATATATATATATATATATATATATATATATATATATATATATATAACTTTTATATAATTATGACTACAATTAGAGGGCGACGAATGGAAAAAATGAAGATATGTTACTTTTTTCTGTAGAATTAGATGCCATTAAAGGAATTAGTAAATATCAACATACACATCCAGTCAAGTAGATAAAATTTCTCTCATAATTAATATATAGAATGTTTCGTAATTATACGAAACAAATAGTGACATTAATATTTACTTATGTCCTAGGATCACTCATTTCTGACATATTCTGGATTAAAAATTGATATACGAACCTAAACTCATAATATTTCGGCCGGTCTACATCTTCAACAAATTATAAAAAGTACAAAAATTGTTAGAAATTTCCTAAAAAAAATTATATATAGACTTAAAACTGAAAAATACTTTGGGTCAAATAATTAGTAATAATATGTAGTTTGACCGCAATTTTAAGATTCATCTTCTAGTTTAGACTTAACTTCTACCGAGACTCTTTACTTTAGATACATTGCATAACATCTTAAAAATCCAATGCGTACAGTAAAACATACTTTGCAAGACTTATGGGACAATATTCAGAAAAATTTGCAGGATTTAGGGATGACTAATGGAATTATTCGGGTATTACTAATAAAGGCGATGTAACCCAATATTAAATGGCGGAATATTTCAATAACATATTCAGTTTATGTAAATTTAATATCTATATATTAAACTAGTCGACAGAAATTTGTATAAACATCTCATCCATTGAGTAGGTTTTGTAATTTGTTAAAAATGTAAACCGGCCGAAATTTTATGGGTTTGGGCTCGTAAAGCAATTCTTACTGAAAACTTAGTAGAGTGGGATTTTGTTTTATCTACAACAACATACTCGAAAATGTATTGATTAAATAAAATCTTCGGTTTGATTACAAAACTCGCACATTCCATAGAAAAGGGTAGTAAGTCAAAAAAAAAGTAAATTTTGCAAGACAACGATATGAAAATTTTATAAATTTTTGATAACGATTAACACGAGTGGTACTTTAATAAGAGTTTACAAAGTAATTTGTATAACAAAGCAGGGTGACAACTAAATATTTTAAAACATTTTTATTTATGAAATAGCAAAATTTACGAAAAATATGCGTAAATTAACTTATAATTATTTAGTTATGACACAATTCGTCCGAAATATTTGAAATGTAGAATTTCCAAAGAAAGCAGCTACAATCCAAAAAAAGTTATTATTGCTGAAGTCACAAGTAATTAAATGATACACTAATATACACTAATATACAAAAGAAAACATGGTTAAATAGAATTGATATACTTTTTACAATCTTATATATAACTAGCACTATTACACTTCACGAAGAAAACTGTATCAACTACAAATGGTACACTTTTCTATTTCTACAGAGACTTACAATGTGTTCGCGTAGCTCATTAGGAAGAATATAGAAATGCAATATATTCTCGTGGCGAATTATTAAAGTTACTTCACTTTGCACGGGAAATATGCTTGGGTTTTACTATATTTTTACGGAATAAACGGATTTTTTGTTTCTGACTTACTATTTTTTTCTTCGGGATGTGCAAATTATTAATAGACAAATTAACTTACATAAAAATCATAGTGACTTGATGACTATGTATTTATGTGTTTCAAAGAAAGTTGTAATTTAATATTCAAGCTGCGATAAATTAATCAGTTTTTCCTTGAAATGATTATCATCTGACTTTTCAAGCGCATTTACGAATGTACTCGTATAGACAGTGAAAACTACACGAGCTTGTAATTTTGTGAAAATTAATAGGCTGGAGACAAAACGAAGTTAGCCTATTCATAATTCGTATCCAGTCACATAAACTAGAACATAAAAGATAAAGGGCGCAATCTTGTACCCTCTGCGGGTGTAACAAATCGTGAGCTTGGCGGTCCTGATTCCATCGTTAGCACAATTATGATCTGGGACCGTGACAGTACCCAGAAAGGGCGTCGCCAAACATCAATTACACAAAGGCTGCGGGGTTGAACACGCGAAGATGCCGCCACACCACCCTCATAATAGATTCAGGATACTTTCTGCGTCGTACCGTCGTAGAGGTACATGGGAATCTAGATGTAGCCAAGGTTATACAAAATGCAAGGAGTAGGACAAAGTAAGAGTTATTATATACTTACAGTAGTGAATGGATAAAATTATTTTGTAAAAGAAAAGATTTAATTTTTTTTGAAGAGTATTATTTCTAGCATTTTATTTTTTTGTGGTTTATTGTGAATAATTACAGCTATTTTTCTGGACTGTTTTTAATTACATATAAATTATATTTATATATTGTGTTATACGCATGTTTGTGAAAAACTAAATTAAAGGAGCCTTTATTTTTATAAAAATTAATACAAAGTTCGAAAATTCCATTTTATTATTCTTAAAAAAAATAAAAATACCCATATTTTTTTAAATCGCTCAATTATTGTTAATTCCGGAGAAAAACAATAATAAAATTTTGGAGAGAGGATACGTGACGTCACGTAGGAGAATTATAACTCATTCGATAAAAATCATCAATCATATAAAAATCCACATTTGGCATATTACTGAAATCTGCTTTCAAGAACCCAGGTTTAATTTTTAATATGATGTATGTAAACAGCTTTCAAAAACTTTATGAGTCTTATAGTTTGCAGGTCAATGTCATATGATGAAGTGTCAATGTCAAATTTACACCAAAACAATCTGTTGTGTAATATCAAAATATTTTTATTTTATTCTATAAATTGCCTATATTGATATCTTATACATTGTTTTAGTAATAATTTTGACTAATTTATCATTGAGAACATTTATTCGATACCATTAAGTAAAAAAAATCGGTTCAATAAATTCCCACTTTTAGCTTTGTAAATTGCTTTCTCATCTGCTATGTGACGACAGAGATATGGCGCCGTTACATCAATTTTAATTTCAAATACTAATTTCCGTGAAATTATAAGATAATATATAGTTTTTATCATTATTATTGGTAGTCACAAGGCTAATTTTTAGAGATGTGCCGACTAGTCGGCGATTAGTCGGTAAAGCCGACTATCCGGCCACTATCGTAGTCGGCGACTATTCGGCAAAGAGCGCCGACTATCCGGCTTCTTCAATAAAATGTATGTAGGGGGAATTTACTATTGAATTTAGATATTTTATATAAATAATGATTGCCAAATCATTTAATAATAATAAAAAAGAATAATTATCTAGTATGGTACGTGATAGTTGTTTTTAGTTTTTGATTGATTGTGTTTGACTGAAAATGTCATATTTGAAAAATATTTTATAAAATAAATAATTTTGGTTTTATTTGAACTGGTTAATTTATTGTGTCTTCTATCTTCAAGTCTTCGTCACTGTCTTATTCCAATATTTACATTAAATAAAAACCTTGATTGTTTATTAATATTTTTATTTTATAATCAGTTACACATTTTGAAATGTAAAGCAACCTTTCCTTTGGTAATCAATCAGTTTCTAAAAGTACTTAATATCTTCTTATCTTCAATTAACATTTACCTATAATTATTTCTTCTTGTTTAAATAAGAGTAGGAATTTTTTTTATTAACCATCTAAGTAATATTAAGGCAAGATTGCATGTACATGATGTACAGTAAAAAAATGTATCAAAAAATTCTAAACATTAACTGCTTCATAAAAACAAAAAAAAGACAGCAACGTACTTATATGATTTATAACCGTACATAAGCTAATCAAATCAAAGTGACAAAGAAAAATGTCATCATCTCCTTATATTTTTTATAACTTACTTATATTTTTTAATTAAAGGTAAATTATGATGTAAAAGGACTAAAGCTTCTGCTCTATCTGGCAGCAATCGATTTATTTTTGTTTCGTATATGTTCCCGGCCTCTGAGAACAGCCGCTCACTGTAAACGGAACTTGCGGGACAACAAAGGTACACTTTGGCGATGCGCGACATTTTAGGATACCTAGAACTATTGCGGCTCCACCACTGAAATGGGTCATCATTGCGCTTTATCACCGGTAACGCACAGTAGGACTGCAGTTCATGAGCTGCCCTTGACCTGTCATTTTGAATATTTTCTATTTTTCTTGATGCAAATTTTTGGTAGCATTGCCAAAAATTCCTGTGTGTTGCTGTTTCTGTATTGTCTTCATCGATGGAGGTGCTCTGTAGATCATCTTTGCCACTGTCGCTCTCGTCATCACTCATGCTGTTTTTCAGAGATTCTAAAAAAAATTGAGACCTAATGGTGATGAGATCCTCTGTCTCGAAAAACTGTTGCTTATATCGTGGATCCAACAAAGTAGCCAGGGTGAAGACTTTGTTGTTATGCTCCACGTCGAACCTACTCTTCAAATCATTTTCCAGTAGAACTTTCATTTCCATGATTTCTTTGTTTTCATCATTGTAAATTTCTAGATATTTTTGTAAGGTTTTCAGATGAGGTATTACTTCAGACACCGAAGAGCAACTTGAACTTATAATCTTGGTAATCTCTTCAAATGGCTTCAGCAATTCAATGCTTTTTCCGAGTATTTCCCACTCTTCACTAGATAAATTTTCGAAATTTAGTAAATTTACCGATGTTTCAGCCAGGTATAAAGAAACAGCCCGTTTTTGTTCTAAAAGGCGAGATATCATATAGTATGGAGAATTCCATCTGGTACATACGTCTTGAACAAGCTGGTGGTCTGATAAATTTAATTCTTGCTGCAAATCACGAAGTTTTGACTGAGCTTGATTAGAGTGGTTAAAGTGTGTCACAATTCGTCTCGATTTTACAAGTATTTGTGCCATGGTATCATGTTTCAAAGCAGTATTGATTGCCAGTTGAAGAGTATGTATGAAACAAGGTACTCCCTTAAAAACTGAATCGTTAATTGCTTTCGTCACATTTCTACCGTTGTCTCGTACAACGGCGTGAATTTTGGTCGTATCTATATCCCACAAAGTTGGAATTTCTTCTAAACAGTTTTTTATATTATTGGCGGTGTGTGTTTCAGGGAACTGTTTCATTTGCAATACTGCGTGATGATATTTGAAACTATCGTCAAACCAGTGAGCTGTAAAACTCAAAAAACTTTCTTTGTTATTTAAGTTTGTCCACATGTCAGTAGTGACTGACATTGCAGCTGCACTCATCACTCCTCTTCGTATTTCAGATTTAGTCTCTTCGTAAAGTTGAGGAATGATGTTCTCTGTGAAATACTTTCTGCCCGGTATGTTATATTTTGGTTTAACTTTTCTCATCAAGTTTCTAAAGCCAGTATTTTCAACAATTGACAACAGCTGGTTGTCAATTGCAATCATCTCACCTATCGCAATATTGATGTCTCTTGATCTTGAGTCTTCACGTGACCATTGTACAGCAAAACTATCTTCAATATTTTGTTGGCTTTTCTGATATAAACTGACCTCTGATGACACTGAAATTGACGGAGTAGGCACTGTTGTAGGTAGTTCTTCTGCTTGGATTTGCGACTGGGACGAATCGTCTGTGGTCGAACATTTGATCGCAGAACCTATCTGAGGTATCATGGTTGGATGTCGGTATTTAATATGGTTGTTCATACTTGTAGTATTTGCTGTTTTTCCCTGCCCACCACGAGAAATTATCATTTGGCATTGGTTACACTTGACTTTACGGGAATCATTGGCCAATTCTTCAAAAAAAATCCATACACGAGACTTTCTTTTTGACATGATTAAATTTTAATTGAGCTCTTTCACTTTAATGAACAATAACAGTATTATCTTTACACAAAAATATTTTTTTTACACAAAAACACCGCTCTGACCCGTATAAAAGCAAAAATCAAGAAACAATGCGAAGTAAACAAAACACGTTCCGACACGCTCACAGGCGGCGTTTGCGACTTGCGCGCGAATCAGCTGTAAACGAAGCGTCACGGAAATCCCCGAAACCGTGATCGGCTTGGCCGACTAGTCGGCCTCTTTACAACCGACTAATCGGCTAGTCGGCTAAAGTCATAATCGGCACATCTCTAATTTGCATTAATACTTTTTCTATATATTTTATGGATAAATTTATAAAATTATCTATAATTTAAATCCCAAAACCTACGCTTTAAGCATACAAAACGCAGTTATTCAAATGTATGTAACTGACAGATAAATGTTACTATCAAAGAGCTAATCATTTCAAAATAATATTAGTAACGTTTTAAAAAGAAAAAAGTAAATAGAACAATAGAAAAGGATTTCAATACAGTTTCCAGCATAAGTATATATATATATATATATATATATATATATATATATATATATATATATATATATATATATATATATATATATGTAGGTATGTATTTAGATTAATAAAGATTAACGATTCACAAAAATGTTTGAGCTAATCCTCAATTTTGAATTAGTGAATTCTATTCTATCCCGGTATTTAAAATATAAATCTTCATTTTATTATATCTCCGGTGGCTCAATGTTTAGAGCAACGCCTCATAAGTCATGGGTGCGCTCGGGGCTCTGGGTTCGAATCCCACTAAGGCATGGATGTGTGTGAATGTGAACCTACTGTGTAATTGGGATCCTGTTGAGGGGTTAAAAAAAGGTAGTTACTTGGATTAGATTAGACTATATTTTAAGAAATAAATTGTCAAAATTAGAGTAAATTTGCTAATTTAAAAATAAGGATTAACTTAATCTTTCTTGTTACTCGGGCTGTAAATGGCGGGAGGTATTGTGTTGGCTACACCAGATTTTTTGTATAAAAAATGTTAAGCTTTAATTTTGTATTTTTGTAAAATTTTGATACGGGTAATTGTTGTCGAGATATTTGCGAAAACAGATATTTTGACCTTAGAACTTGAAAATTTTTTTAGCAGAAGTAGAATTTCATGTATAAGATGCATTTGAGGTCTGTACCAATTTTCACTTCTATGCGAATTTTTCCTAGATTTAAACATTTTTTTGTCTATTTTGACTGGCCTATTAAATAAATAGTTCTCACTGGTCATAGTTGTTTCTTATTATTAAATAAAATAACTAAATCCCAGATTTGATTTAAATGTCATTTATATTAAAGCTTCAATTAGTATTTTACCAGTTTTAATATTTAAGACAAATTTGATGATGAATTGTTAGATCTGACAGAAGCCTCTCGCATTTGCTGCTGTGGACTTCTTTTCGAGAACTTTAAAATTTTTACAATTGTATCTCTATATATTTTAAAACTTTATCCGTATATTTTTATCAATAAAAGTAATTTCAAACTAAATTCGAATATACAGACTTTCGATAGAACACAAGAGCAACTTTTAAAAAAAATTCCGTATATGAAACACAATTCTTTAAAGTCTTCATCTGTTATAAAATTTTTAAAAGTTTTCAATGATTTAAAGTGGTAATAGATGTTAGGGTTTGGAGTTCCAAATGATGACATGGAGGAATCAGTACAATTAAATACATAAAGTGTTTTTTTTTATTTAATCTAAAAGATTTCAAGTCATATTCATACCTGGGACACAGGGTATTCATGGTATAAATAATAATTATTTATTATATTTACACTACGTATTACAATTGATATTAATAAGAGTGTCATTTTTGCTGTTTATTTTTATAACTTTAACGTTGTATATATCGCAGAGATTGGGATGAGATGATCAAAGGGACACACAACAACCATGTCTTATCCGGGATTCGAACCCGGGACCCTTGGAGTATGGAGCGTTAGCGCTACCGCTACTTCACCTGAGTCGGCCCACATGGTATTTGCAATGATCATTATCTAAATTTTCAATTGAAGCTAATATTTATTAGATTATATTGTGCAATATTTGGTAAATGAATCTCCCTATATCTTTGAATGTACATGGATTAATATATACAGGGTGTCCCAGGACGTTATTTTAAAAACTATTATTTTACGAAATTAGGTATCTACGGGTTTCCCGACATGCCCTTTTCCGCTAAAATATTTTCAGAACAGTAACATTTCCGGTTTAATTGGAAGTAGACCCTAGCTTTATTATTTTAAATGGAATGCTATAATTCGGTGGTGAGTTTTTAATGAATAAGCACGTTTTAGGGTTCCTAAAATACGATTTTACTATTTTTACGATGATGTCTGTATTTATGTATGTATGTATGTATGTATGTACGCATGTATGTATGTATGTATGTATGTATGTATGTATGTATGTATGTATGTATGTATGTATGTATGTGTGTGTGTGCGCGTGTGCGTGTGTGTGTGTATGTGTGTGTGTATATTTCTCTACATTACATCCATGTGAGGAGCTAATTAGATTTTGCTTATAATTGGTCAACCGGAAGAACCCTTATTTGAAGATTTTAACAGTTTTTCTTGAGAAAACGATGTTAAATACCATTTTCTCACAATTTAATGTTATTATAAATATTAAAGAATATTTTATTCTTTATACGATTTGAATGCATTTTATACTTCATATTAAACTGATATAGAGTTAAAAAATTATAAAGAAAATAAATTTCATATTATAGCCAGCTATGCTATAACTCTGGAAACAGCTGCTATATTAAGAAAATTCTGATTAAAAGGTGTCAGTGTCAAATGCAGTTGATACTATGTTTGTGTTACAATTTTACTGGAAATATAGGATCTTTTGCTAGGAACTTTCTGTATGAAATTTATACAAAATACATAGAACTGAAGGAAGGTAATGTGCTGGCCACATCAGATGTTTTATTTTACCTTTGAATTCAGCAGAAAATTTCACATATGGAACCATATAAAAGTTTTAGTCACGATCAACCACTTCCGGCAGTGCCAGATTAGCCATGTGGCAGGAGTCAGCAAATGCTACGGGCCCCGCGCCTTGGGGGGCCCCGCGCCTGTGCCCAAAAAAACTACAAATCAAAAAATTATGAGCCACCCACTAAGCCATGCGCCTAGTAGCTATTCTCAACGTGAGCGCAGGCTATACTGTAATAGTATAGGTACATTATTATGCTACAAGTTAGGTTGGCAACACCACATTACTTACAGGTGGAATCCCCTAATATTGTTTTCGATTCGAGTTGTTTGTATATATTTGAGTTTGATGATCACAAACTGCAGCGGAGAACGTTCTTTCACAACATTAAAAACAATTAAAAATGTGTTAAAGAACACGATGGGACAAGACCGTTTGAATGACCTCACTATTATGAATATAGAAAATGTTTTACTTAAAAATATTGATTTGTCGAGGGTAATTTCTAAATTTGCCCACATTAAATCACGCAAATCCTTTTTGTAAATGTTTTGTTTTATTTACATCCTAAATTATAATACGTAATGCAATTCAAGGGCCCCCTGTTCACATTTGCTACGGCCCCGCGCTGGCTTGATCCGGCACTGACTTTCGGCGTAATACATTTTTTTGATTTTTTCACTAAAAACGACCACTTTTTTATTACTCTATATCTCGAGAATGGAAACGAATTTCTATAATCTGTAAAACAGTTTTATGAAGAATGGTTTAGTTTACAATAATATAAATTAATAATCGACAATTTTTGAACATTGTAGTTTCTACGTGAACGTAAATTTGAAGTTCACAAAATTCAAAAACCCCATTTTATTAAATCGAACAGCCTAAAATAAGGGTAGTTTGTGTAGTATGTCCTATGTTGAGAGTTGATAGATTTTTAGTAAAATGAAAATATTTAAATTGCATGTGTTAATACTGGTTTGTAAGTCTAGTTTAGTTGACTATGAACATTTTGTTTTATATTTATGTTATATTTTCTATATCTGTTTCCATTTAATATGATAGTAAGTTATTTAAATTCATTAAAATAAAAAATAATAAATTGGTTTTAAACATAATTTTCTTTTTTTCCACCATGGCTCCCTTAAATTCAATTTAATAATTAATGTAAATAAATGCAGTTTAAACATTTTCCATTTTACTAAAAATCTATCAACTTTCAACATAGCACACGCTACACAAACTGCCCCTATTTTTAACGAAGAATTCATTTAAATTATAAAAATGGTGTGTTCCATTTAAAAAAAATGAGTTCTTTGAATTTAGTGAACTTCAACTTTAAGTTCACGTACAAATTACAATTGTCAAAAATTGTCGTTTATTAATTTATATTATTGTAAATAAAAACTTTCTTTATAAAACTGTTTTTATAGATTATAGATATTCGTTTCTATTCACGAGATATAGAGTGTTAAAAAGTGGCTGTTATTAGTGAAAAATATCTTATTTTAAAAATATTTTATAGTAAATCGGAGCTTATAATTCGTGCCTATTTGTTCCCCTGGATTAAATAATTAATTATAATGGGTTCATGAGTCATTAATGTTTAAATTTTTTATACCGAGTCACGCTAGTATAAAAAAATTATATTGAAACATGAATTCTTCATTAATGAAATAATTAGTGCCTAATTTGTGCCAAATAAAAAGATATGATGCAATAATTATTATGAGAGATATTGACAGTTATTTTTGTGTGTTATCAATTTTTAATTTTTTTATACCGAGTCACGCTAGTATAAAAAATAATATTAAAACATTAATTCTTTATTAATGAAATAATTAGTGCCTAATGTGTGCTAATTTTTGCCAAATAAATAAATATGATATAATTATTATGAGAGATTTTGACAGTAGTTTTTGTGGAAGTGTGAAGTTGGCATAAAAATTATTTTATTCTAAATTTATTTTTATAGCAAGTCGAAGCTTATAATTCGTGCCTATTTGTGCCCATACAATTTATTTAAAACTCTGCAAGCAGTAAATAGAAAACTATAAAAATAAACAAAATTGGCGGGAAAATCTAAGTTGAAAGGATTAGTTGAAACCCCTACAAAATTAAAATAAGCAGGCTGCGAATAAAAAATTAAATATAAGATAATAAAAAGAAGGTATGTATAACTAACTTTACTTTATTTCTAGAAAACGGAAGCTTATTCAACAAAATTTGAGTTTATAAATATACCAGTATATGTATAAAATATGTAAATAGAAATTTTATACTGCAACGAAAATACAATTACTATACATATAATTTTTAAAACATAACAATTATTTTAAATAAAAAAGTAAAAAATATGGGATAGGCCATTACGTGTGTTATTGTAAAAGACTTGTTATGACTAGGGAAATGACGACCTGCAGTCATACAGTCAAACTATAAGAAAAAATATTTACCAAAATTTTACCTCATTGCATATTTTATAGTATATAAGATTTTTCATATTTGCAAACATAATATTTTTACTTTTTTCTTTAAAATAATTGTTTTTATTTTTAAAACTTATATAATAATTATATTTTTGTTGCATTATAATATTTATATATTTATTACATACTTGCATATGTACTAATGTTGTTGAATAAGCTTTATGTCGAGGGGTGTTTCACTAGCGTAATCAGGTGTACAACTAAACGTAATCAATTATGTAATCAAGTAATCATTTGTAATCACGTAATCATTTTAATATTGACTATTAAATGTAATGGCCCGTATTACGAGCGCTCTTTTATAATAAAAGCGCTTTTAAGGAGGACATTCCTCATAAGGTATTGGAATCATGCTAAAAATCGAATATCCAGACTTTAGTCAATAAGTACATTTGCGAATCCGATTTTTGCGTTTTTACGATGTAGTCTACATTTGCGCGCGTGCATCTGCATGCGTACGTGCGAATGTGTGCGCGCGCTCTTGTTTTTGAGTGCGGGTGCGCATGTGTGGGCGTTTGCAATAAAATGCGGTTACTATGTAACCGTACGTAACCACTTTGATTAAAAAAACACCTTATATACCTATTGGGTGGTAGTGCGAGCTAGGTTTTAAAACTTAACCTTTGACGTTTGACTGACATTACTGAAGGCTTTTTCTAGGATGTACAATAATTCATATTTATACCGTTCAGAAATATCACCAATTCCGTCAATGAATCTCAAAAAAGAAGTCATCATCATAAATAAATGTTAAGTACAATATTTATGTAACATAAAATGTAAATGGCGAGAGGTACTGTGCTGGCCATAATAGATTTTTTCAATAAAAGATATTGAAATAAAAATTACATTACATTGTTTGTAATCCTGTAAATTATACTTCATTTCACGTAAGAAAATGGCAGATGGCGCTTGAGAGCCGATCGTATTTACATGCATTTAATATACCTATTAAATTCGTGAAACTAAACTTTGTCAATACTAAATATTTTTATTTATAAAAATGTATCAGAAGCATGGTTAAATGTCGCTTAATTTTGTCAATTTTATTGAATAATGATAATTAACAGTGACAGCTGACAGGTAATATTTTTTTTTATGAACAGGTGTGCATTCTAACCAATCAGAATGTAGTATTTATTTTCCTATCTAAACTAATGCTTTTTTCTTACACGAAATGAATTATAGTAAAATTTAATAATCATCCGTCATCAGTGTAATATTTCGAAAATATGTAATATAATGTAATCAAAAGTGTAATATACGTAATATGAGTAATTTGGTAATATGATTACGAATTGCATAATATTACGTAATATGAAATCAGGTGTACATAATTTTTACTAGTGAATCACCCCTCGCTTTAAGTTCTTCTAAAAATAAAGTTTTTTAAAAGTTAGTTATATAATACTACTTTATTTATTTTTCTTATATATATTTTTTTTAAATAATACTAAGCGACTGGTAACAGATGGGAGTATGTGTACACAGGAATGCAGTCAAGTTTTTTTGGAATTTATTTATTTATTGACGAACATCGACGTTTCATCGCCAATTGCGACTTCTTCAGGATGGCTACAAAAGTAAGTACAATATAAAATTTTTATGTAAAGTAAGCAATAACAATATTTACTTACAGTCAATTAATTAATAAAATGAAAAATTAATAGCCGTTTGTGGATACATCAAAATTTGTCAAGGAAAACTAATTTTGAAAATTCTAAAACAACTAGCACGTGAGGGTTGTGCGACGTAGAACAGACAATTTGACAATGGCCGATTCTTCAATCAAGGAACGGGGCGGAAGCGGACCTGCCAGGCATAGTCTGAATGCAGTTGCAGTAGATGTTGCTAAGGTCTTCAATGTCTGTCCTGAAGTTTACTGATTTCTGGTCAGAGTTAATGTATAACATTTCTAGTGTGAGTCTCTTTGACAGATTCTTTTCTTTGTGTAAAATTTTGATATTATCATAATTAAATCTGTGTTGTAAATCCCAGCTGTGTTTTGTTAAAGCACATTTCCCAGTGTCGTTTCCTCGCTCAACGTTTCGTTTATGCTCGGCTGCTCTTATTTTTAGGTATCGTTTAGATTGTCCAATGTAGTTTGCATCGCAGTTACAACAAGGAATACTGTATACGACATTTGACTGGATTGCAGTATGTATTTTGTCTTTACAAACGCTGAAAAGATTTCCAACAGTTTTCACATTTTTTAAAATAATCGTTGATGTTTCATTTTCGAGAAGATGTTTCAAATTACGCGCCATTTTTCCAACATTTGGAATAGTGAAGTATGTTTTGTTGCTGTCACGTTGTCTGTCTATGTTGACGTGATGAGAATCGTTGTGTATTATTTTGTTTATTATCCTGGTAGGGTAATTATTATCCTGCAGTATCTTCCTAACTGTCACCAACGCTTCTGGCATGTATTCTGGGGATGATAGTTTTTTTTGCTCTGGTAGTCAGGTTTCGAGCAGTATTGATTAGTTGTGATCGTGGATGGTTCGATCTATAATCTATGTACCTGGTTGATGCCGTGGGTTTTCGGTACCATCTAGATCTGATTGTGCCGTCTGGTTGTCTGCACAGGCAAGTATCGAGGAAAGGGAGTTCTCCGTTTTTTTCCAGTTCAATTGAGAACTGGATATTGGTATTATACTCACTGAAAATGTTGAGTATATGCTGTTCTTCTCCTATTCGAATAGCCAGACATAAATCATCCACATATTTGTAGATGAAAGGAATGTCAAAAGGTACGTTGGGTAGTACATCATCCAGAAACATATCGAGAACCAGGCAGGCGGCAATAGGAGCAAGCGGGCTGCCCATGGCCAAGCCATGTGTTTGTAAGTAGAACTTGTGTTGGAAGCTGAAAAATCCATTTTCATAGCAGAATTTTATAAGTTCACAGAAAAGGTCGCACGGAATGCTGGTCCGTAGTTTGATGAGATCCCACTTCTTTTTGACAGCTAGTATTGTCAGATGTAATGGGATGTTCGTAAACAGACTCACCACGTCCAACGAGGTTAGTTGATATCCTGGTGGAAGAGTTATTCCAGATATGGAATTTACAAATTCGAAGGAGTTTATTACATAGTATTTATCTTCATAGAAATCTTTGAGAAGACCTGCGAGAAACTCTGCAAGTTTGGTGCACGGACCATTACATGCCGAGACGATAGGACGAAGTGCTTTATTCGGTTTATGCAGTTTTATAAGCCCATATATACCTGGTGGTGAAGCGTTATCGATAGTCCATTTCTTTTTTGTGGGTAAATCTATGTATTTGTTATCAAATAGCTGTTTGACGTACTTGTTACTTTTATTTTGAATTTTAACTGTAAGATCTTTGTTTACTTCTTTGTAATGTGTAGTTCTGTAACTAATTCATTCATTTTTTCAATATAAGTATCTTTTTTAATAGCAACAGTTTTATTAGTTTTGTCTGCCTTAATTATCATTATGTTATCATTATTCTTTAAAAAGTTTTTACAGGAACTGTATGTGTATTTCAGGTTAGGAAAGATGCCTTCTTGTCTGGTGGGTGTGGTATTCTGCAGATTACTAGTTATTATATTTACAGCTCTAGCTCGAACTTCGTCACGGTTCTGAACCTCTACGGAACGTTTTATTATATCCTCCACATCTGCTATGACTTCGAACATTGGGATTTCAGATTTGGATAATGGTAATGAAAACTTTGGGCCCATTGAGAGCAAGTGTTTTATGTCCTTGGGAAATTCTATGTCAGTAAGGTTTTCAAACCACCCTTCATGGGCGTTATTGGATGCAAGTTTTTGTTGTTGGTTCACTAAATTTTGCAGTTTGGTAATGTGAACATTTCAAATTTTTGACGACTTGTAGTGAAACCTCCGATTTATGATGGACATCAGTGCAATCGTATGTTGAATGGACAGCAAAGTACGTAGTGATGAAAGAATAGTATTATACTAGCCTAAACTCGGCTTCGCCGAGTTCAGCCTAGGGCTCCGCCGATAGTGTTTTATGATAGACTATACGTACATCCAATATGACGGATGACAATGTTTATCTTTTTAATTTTGTACATGTTCTTCGATCGATTGTCATATGAATTCTGCCTTTCTGATCCTTTTCGACGTGTTTCCTTATACATTTTCCAAAATTATATTTAAAAAATAAAATATATATTAAATTAACATAAAACATGGCTTAAAATCATTACATATACCTACCTCGTTAAATTCATCATCTTTTCTTTAATGTTGCATATTATTGAAACATTTCTTTACATTTACAAGTATGAAAACCGATAATTTGTAATCATTGACATTGACATGCCAAATGATATAACAGCGTTCATCATTTTAAAATTTTCAAGGAAAACTGTGATCAAACACTTGTGTTAAGTTTGTTATGAGGTGTGACAAGCAAGATCAGAGTTACTGACGATTATAAAAATGTTATTATTATTGTTTAAAAAACCAAGTCAACTCTGTATTCATATTTTGTAATCATAGTCATCTGTAAAGAAGAAAAGATGCAACAATTAAAAACCCTTAACGATGAAAAAAAATATATAAACAAAAAAGTCGGTGACGAACCAAGTGAGGGTTCACTCGTGTTTTTCATTCTCTCTGAATCTTTCTTTAAAAAATCAAAAATTCATTATTAATTTTTGCATCTTGGCTTTGAATTCCACCTTATAATCTTAAATTTGAATAATTAAATATTATTGATTGAATATCGTCGTTTAATTGTCTAGTGGGGATCTTTTCCTTTCAGAAATAGTGAAAGTGTAAGTGTTTATTCGTGCTTGTGAATAGTATTGTATTCGCCAGCAGTGGGCCATTTGAGCTCAAACCCTGTCTTCAAGTCGAGCTAATTTGAGCGTCGACCAGGACAACGGCAATCGTCTTCAAGTCGAGCCAGAACGAGCATCGACCAGGACAGCAAAGGATTGCCGTTTCAACCAGATCTCCACTACTGTTGCGTGCCCTCAAGCGCAACGCATCATCAACCAGAATAGCGGCATTCAGCCGTCTCAACTAGATCCCTACTGCCGTTGCGCACATGCAAGCGCAGCGTGTCCATCTCCTCACGCATCCGAACCCATCACCGCTTTGAGACGCAACCAGCGTCTCCTACTCCTGTTTCGTCACCGCTTCAAGACGCATCCAGCGATTCCCATTCCTGTTTCCTGTCATTAGATCCCAAGTCCCTGCCCCTTTTTTAAAGTCTCCTTAAGTCAAGGTCAGTACTCTTGCTTTTGCTTGTGATACCTCAAACAAATTTAATAATACAGTCCACTCGCGATTATTGCAAATAACAACATACAATTAGTCCATTAGCGACTTGGTCCTTCGAACTTAACTTAACATAAAAAATTTGGTCCTTCGAGCCGGATGTTCCACTGTCAATTTTAGTACTATGGAAGTTGATTTAAAAACGTTAAAGGCCCTAGCAAGAGGCTACGAATCCCGTATTGTAAAAATACACGATCTCGCGAAAAAGTGCACTCCAACGGACACATGCGCCAATGAACGCTTCTTGGACGAATCCCAAGAAGTCGATTTGTTAAGGGAGGAATTTAAAAATGCCTTAATTCGTATAAATGACCTTGAGCTATCTATTGATGCTAATTTTAATCCAAATTTTGATACATTAATGACAATAGAAATGTATTTTTCAAAAATAAAAAGAACGAGAAGTGAGCTGTCCTTGTTGGCCCCCAAAGCGCAGCCGTCAAAATCTAGTACTGCACTAAATAAATGTAAAAAACTGCCCGCTATTGAATTGCCATCTTTTAATGGGAAAGTAGAAATGTGGCCGTTATTTTATCAATCATTCAAATCAAATGTACATGAAAACGAGGCGCTCTCAAACGAACAAAAAATTAGTTATCTAATAGGCAAACTTACGGGCAATGCTCTAGAAATAACAGGGGGGATATTGCCCACACCTGAAAACTATGACATTATTTGGGACGGCCTGGTAAAGCAATACCAGGATGAAAGAACAATGGCTAAGCAATACTTAGACAATATTTTCAATATAAAATTTAGTTCAAAAAACCCAAGTCATTTGACAACGTTTGTCAATAAATTTTCCGCCTCCGTAGAGGCTATCAAGCAACTTAATATTCCAGACATTCTGGATTTCGTGCTATTAAACTGCGCATCCAAAAAGGTGGATCCAGAAATAGTATTGCTATTTGATACGATATTCCGCGAAACGGAATTTCCTACTTGCAAAAACTTCTTAGATTTTGTTAGAGATCAGGCAAAGATCTTGGAGCGTTTTTCATCTGTAAAGGGATCGCCAAAAGTGGCGAATCATTCACGCACATTTTTGGCGGCAGATGAAAAACCAAAACAAAAAATACCTTGTAAAATACCTTGTATTTTGTGCAACAGTGCGGAACATTCCAATCTGTATTTTTGCGAAAAATTCCATAAAATGTCAGTACAAGACAGATTTGGATTTATAAAATCAAAAAATGCATGTTATAATTGCTTATCCAATGTTCATTCAGTAAAAAACTGTCCATCACGCTATAGATGCCGGGAATGTAACAAAAAACATCATACATTTTTGCATTTTTCATCTTCTACTCAATCTCCAACCAAACAAATAACGGAACCGGAGAAAATTGACACTTCATGTCATGTATCCACAAATAATAATGGTTATGTTTTGTTGTCGACAGCACAAGTTTATGCAACGAACATAAATAAAAAGAAACTAATGATTAGATGTCTATTAGACAATGGGTCACAAAATAATCTTATAACAAAGAATTGTTGTGAAAAATTAAAATTACCGATCACACCGCTCGAAAACTCAAAAATTCGGGGGATCGGGATGACAAGTCGCCCAGTTTATGGGTATGTAAATTTTGACATAGAATCGAGAGTATCGCCTCATAAGTACAATTTAAATGCATTAGTAGTAGAATGTATAACTGATAATTTACCTTCGTGTAAACTAGATGCTTCAAAGTTTCGGTCCTTAAAATCCATTCTTTTAGCCGATAATTCCTGGAATGTACCGGGAAAAATTGACGTAATTCTAGGGGCTCAAATATATCCCTCTTTAATACTATCGAATCGATTAGGAACCGCACCAGTAGCCTATGATACAACATTAGGTTATGTGCTAATCGGAGAAATAAATAATAAAGTTGTACCTTCTGAATCCTTTTCATCATTTTCTGCATTTGCACAAAATAATTTAGTATCTTGTTTGCACAAGTTTTGGGAACTAGAAGAAGTTCCAAGTCACACAATAAAGAGTCCTGAAAACGCTGAATGTGAAAAAATATTTACGGAAACCACTAAACGTTTAGAAAATGGCAGATACATAGTAAACTTACCATTTGAGAGAGATCCTAATTTGTTGGGAAATTCTCGCTTAATAGCCGAACGTCGGCTCTTACATTTAGAAAAACGTTTTAGTCAGTCAGTAGATTTGCAACGTCAATACAATGACATAATAAATGAATATTTACAAAAAGGTTATCTGTCAGAAGTGACGAATAATGAAGGCTATTTTATTCCACATCATGCTGTCATTCGCGAAGACAAAGCTACAACAAAAGTTAGAATAGTTCTGGATGCTAGCGCTAAAACTCATACTGGACTGTCTCTGAATGATTTATTGTACTCTGGCCCAAATTTGCAAGCAGATTTATTTAATTTATTGTTAAATTTTAGATTATTTCCCATAGCCTTGACAGCTGACATAAAACAGATGTATTTACAAGTATTAGTGTCAGAACAACATAGAAAATATCAGAAAATTCTTTATAGATTTGACACCTCTGAAGCGATAAAAACTTTTCAATTTAATTGTGTTTGGTTTGGAATAAAATCTAGCCCTTACTTAGCAATGCGAACTATCCGACAATTAGCGGAAGACGAAAGTAAAAATTATCCAAATGTGACAAATCGGGCAAAGACTGAATTATATATGGACGACTTAGTCGTATCTGTTATAAATTCAGCTGAAGCTAGTAGTCTTATAACGGATTTAATTAATTTAATGTCAGCTGGAGGTTTCGATTTGATAAAATGGGCGAGTAACAATACATCACTCATTGAGAGTTTACCAACCTCACACAAAACCAGTATAGACTTGTCAAAGGGAGAAAACTTAAAGATTTTAGGAATATCTTGGAATCCTAACACTGACACTTTCACATTCCAAACGTCAAACTTTGACACAGCACACTGCACAAAAAGAATTATATTGTCAACAGTTGCCAGATTATTTGACGTGCTTGGATTAGTCTCACCTGTAATATTATATGCCAAATTATTAATAAAGGAGTTATGGCAAGCCGGCGTTGATTGGGATGACATACCACCCAAAAACATAACCTCGAATTTTTGCAAATTGATCGCAGAATTCAACTGTTTAGAGAAATTGTCGGTCCCTAGACATATAGGCATTTCGGAAGGCTGCCGAGTAAACCTGGTTGCCTTTTGCGATGCTAGTACAAAGGCGTATGGTTGCGTCATCTATCTTCAAGTAGTAAATTTAAATAATGTCACAATTAGACTATTATGTTCAAAATCCAAGGTAGCTCCTATGAAAATAATCACTTTAGCCAGGCTCGAATTGTGTGCTGCTCTTCTCATGGCAAAACTTGTAAAACATGTTAAAGATTATATAATTAAAAAATACCCAATTGATAAAATATATGCTTTTTCTGATTCTATGATCACATTATCATGGATAAAATCATCTCCGCATAGATGGACAACATTTGTAAGCAACAGAGTTGCGCAAATACAAGAAAATTTAGATCCAAGTTGTTTTTATTATGTGGCAGGGAAAGAAAACCCTAGCGATTTAATATCTAGAGGGATGCTCCCAGCCCAATTAATTACATGTAATTTATGGTGGAATGGCCCCGATTGGTTACAGTCAACAATCGAAAATTGGCCTATTCATCAATTAAATACTTTGTCTGTTGACCAATTACCGGAAATTAATTCGAAAACATTTAATACCACTGCATCTGTGATTCATTATCCCATTTTATACACTTTGGCACAAAATATATCCTCTTGGAGCAAATTGTTAAGGGTAACAAGTTACATTTTAAAGTTTGGCAAAAAATTACTTTTCAACGGTTACATATCCGCGTCAAACTTAGCCATAGCAGAAATATATATTTTAAGGGCTGTACAATTTGTATACTTCTATGAAATAATAAAAACGCTTCAAGAGGGAAATAATCGGTCAATAAAAAACAAACAAATATTAAAACTTTCCCCATTTGTAGACGAAAACGGAATATTAAGAGTTGGCGGAAGATTATTCAATGCAACATTGCCATTTGAAGTTAAACATCCAATTTTGCTGCCAAAATCTGATCACATAGTCGAATTAATTATAGGTTATTATCATATTTCAAATTGTCATGCGGGAACAGATTTGTTACTAGCAATAATTCGTCAGAAATATTGGATTATTGCCGGTAGAAATGCAATCAAACGAAATTTATACAAATGTAATAAATGTTTTAAGGCAAGACCGATTAGCACACAACCTAAGATGGGGGATTTACCGGATTATCGAGTAACTGTTTCAAAGCCATTTGTTTACACAGGTGTAGATTATGCAGGCCCAATTAAATTCATAAAATCAAGACATAAAGGCCAACACGCAAAAAAGGCATACATTTGCATTTTCATTTGTCTAACTATAAAGGCTGTTCATATTGAATTGGTTTCAGATCTAACAGTAAATTCGTTTATTAACGCGTTTAAAAGATTTGTATCAAGGAGAGGCCCCGTTTCACATTTATATTCCGATAATAGCACTACTTTCATAGGGGCTCGAAACAAGTTTAATGAACTGTATAATTTTGTGCAGTCAACTACATTTCATAAAACATTATCCAACGAATTAGCAATGAATGGAATAGAGTGGAAAACAATCCCGCCATACAGTGCTAACTTCGCAGGGATTTGGGAATCTGTAATAAAAGGCTGTAAGAAACACTTATTCAGAGTCATAGGTAAACAATTATTAAGCTACGAAGAACTGATAACGCTCTTAACACAAATAGAAGCAGTTTTAAATTCTCGTCCTCTATGTGTACAAGGTGCAGAACTCAATCCAGAGTTATTAACACCGGCCCATTTTCTGCTTCAAACCCCATTAAAACGATTGCCTATAGCTGAACCACTCAAATCCAAATCCACTTTGGTACATCGCAAATATTTACTAGACTCACTAATAAAATCATATTGGGAAAAATGGCAATTAGAGTATTTAACTTCTCTACAGATACGCCAAAAATGGCTAACATCAACTAACACAGTAAAAATTGGGCAGGTAGTCATAATTAAAGAAATTCGATTACCACCATTAGAATGGCCATTAGGAATTATCACTAAATTATACTTTGGAAACGACAAAATAGCTCGCGTCGCGTTGGTAAAAACAGAAAACGGTGTAATCAAACGCCCAATTAATAAATTATGTCCACTACCAACTCAATAGATAGCTTAATTGTCGTCAATTTTCATTATTGTTGTTTTGTTAATTTGTAAAAATGTCACTTTGACACAAAATGTCATTTTGACATTATGCCACTCTGACATATTGTCAGATAGACATAATGTCACTTGTTAACTGTCACTCGATGTTTCTGTCGAGTTGATTATTTTTTGTTTTTTCTGTTCGTACTTGTTTTTTCCAAGCAATTGTTAGTTGCAGTGCATTTTTTCGCCAAATCGAATTAATTATTATGCACCACGCAAATTTCTTGTGCCCGGGAATATGTTAAGTTTGTTATGAGGTGTGACAAGCAAGATCAGAGTTACTGACGATTATAAAAATGTTATTATTATTGTTTAAAAAACCAAGTCAACTCTGTATTCATATTTTGTAATCATAGTCATCTGTAAAGAAGAAAAGATGCAACAATTAAAAACCCTTAACGATGAAAAAAAATATATAAACAAAAAAGTCGGTGACGAACCAAGTGAGGGTTCACTCGTGTTTTTCATTCTCTCTGAATCTTTCTTTAAAAAATCAAAAATTCATTATTAATTTTTGCATCTTGGCTTTGAATTCCACCTTATAATCTTAAATTTGAATAATTAAATATTATTGATTGAATATCGTCGTTTAATTGTCTAGTGGGGATCTTTTCCTTTCAGAAATAGTGAAAGTGTAAGTGTTTATTCGTGCTTGTGAATAGTATTGTATTCGCCAGCAGTGGGCCATTTGAGCTCAAACCCTGTCTTCAAGTCGAGCTAATTTGAGCGTCGACCAGGACAACGGCAATCGTCTTCAAGTCGAGCCAGAACGAGCATCGACCAGGACAGCAAAGGATTGCCGTTTCAACCAGATCTCCACTACTGTTGCGTGCCCTCAAGCGCAACGCATCATCAACCAGAATAGCGGCATTCAGCCGTCTCAACTAGATCCCTACTGCCGTTGCGCACATGCAAGCGCAGCGTGTCCATCTCCTCACGCATCCGAACCCATCACCGCTTTGAGACGCAACCAGCGTCTCCTACTCCTGTTTCGTCACCGCTTCAAGACGCATCCAGCGATTCCCATTCCTGTTTCCTGTCATTAGATCCCAAGTCCCTGCCCCTTTTTTAAAGTCTCCTTAAGTCAAGGTCAGTACTCTTGCTTTTGCTTGTGATACCTCAAACAAATTTAATAATACAGTCCACTCGCGATTATTGCAAATAACAACATACAATTAGTCCATTAGCGACTTGGTCCTTCGAACTTAACTTAACAACTTGTGTTCGAACTTCACATTAATCTAGTTTGGAATATTTATTTATTACCTAGTTACTTATGACATATTTTGCAACATTTTCCAGGTGCATGTGAACCGTCAAAATTTATAATTTTTAATTATAATGTTTTACGCCATTTTACCTGTGCAGATATAATTGCCCATTCTCATAAATTATGATTATGAAATAAACTTCTTTCAAATTGCCCTCATTTCATAAATATTTCTATTTAAAGGTTCAAAATGACATGTCAAACATGACATGCCAAATGACATGACAGCGTTTATCGTCTTAAATTTTCAAGGAAAACTGTGATCGTTACTGTGACCATTATTGTTTTTGTCCCAATTTTCAATGTTTAATAATTTTTTACTCAAAAACTATGCATCCTACAGAAATATTACTTATTACGAGGGCACTCGAGACAATCATTTCCTACAACTTGGTGCAAATTTCACGAAAATCGCTCACACCATTCAGGCTGTAGAGGTGTTCAAAGGATGGCGATCGTCGTGATGAATTCAAATATATATATATATATATATATATATATATATATATATATATATATATATATATATATATATATATATATATATATATATATATATATATATATAGATATAACTATAGATAGTGAATCTGATCGTTTAGTATTATAGATTTTTGTTGTAGTTTATCTAATTTCCAGCACATTATCTTAATTTCTAAATTCAGAATTCCTTTCTTTATGTTGATCATAATCCGAATGACATCGCCTTGGAAGGGATGGTCACCGATGAGCAAATTGTCGACACAACCTAAGTTGTTGGTTATATGAGATGGGTAGACTTTAAATTGTCTTGCTTTTATCAAGAACAACTTATAGTTTAAGTTTTGGGCAATTTTATCGTTAAGCTTAAGTAAATCCTTTGTTAGTTTTATAACACTTTCGTCATATTGTGACATTATCTCTTGTAGTGCGCACATTTCGAGTTGGACACGTGCAATTCTCCCCACGTATAATTTAAAATATTACTAAGCGACTGGTAACAGATGAGAGTAGGTGTACACAGGAATGTAGTCAAGTTTTTTTGGAATTTATTTATTTATTGACGAACATCGACGTTTCGTCGCCAATTGCGACTTCTTCAGGATGGCTACAAAAGTAAGTACAATATAAAATTTTTATGTAAAGTAAGCAATAACAATATTTACTTACAGTCAATTAATTAATAAAATGAAAAATTAATAGCCGTTTGTGGATACATCAAAATTTGTCAAGGAAAACTAATTTTGAAAATTCTAAAACAACTAGCACGTGAGGGTTGTGCGACGTAGAACAGACAATTTGACAATGGCCGATTCTTCAATCAAGGAACGGGGCGGAAGCGGACCTGCCAGGCATAGTCTGAATGCAGTTGCAGTAGATGTTGCTAAGGTCTTCAATGTCTGTCCTGAAGTTTACTGATTTCTGGTCAGAGTTAATGTATAACATTTCTAGTGTGAGTCTCTTTGACAGATTCTTTTCTTTGTGTAAAATTTTGATATTATCATAATTAAATCTGTGTTGTAAATCCCAGCTGTGTTTTATTAAAGCACATTTCCCAGTGTCGTTTCCTCGCTCAACGTTTCGTTTATGTTCGGCTGCTCTTATTTTTAGGTATCGTTTAGATTGTCCAATGTAGTTTGCATCGCAGTTACAACAAGGAATACTCTATAAAACTATCGATAAATTAGTTCTTAAATTTAAAAATCGCCAATCCATTTCTAATTTTACAACGTTAACGCCATCTAATAATAAAAATAATAATAAATACATAACAGTACCGTACGATAAAGCTTCCAAAAGTTTAAACAAAATTTTTAAAAATCATAATTTAACCGTAACTTACAAATCAAATAATACCATTAAATCGTTATTAGGTAACCCTAAAGATAAAATAGATACTAACAAAAAATCCGGTATTTATAAAATTAGTTGTAATGATTGTAATAAAGTTTACATCGGTCAAACTAAAAGACAAATTGACACTCGGTTTAAAGAACATTTTTATCATCTAAAAAGTTAGCAATTCTAATATTAAACTTTTAAAACATATTAATAATGATAGATATTTAGATGCATACGAGAGTTTAATAATAAATAAATATAAAAATAATTTGATGAACGCAGATCTCGGTCCCATACCAAACTCAAAACTTTTCAATTTATTACAAAGTTAAATTTTATTGGACGATTTAATATTTAATGACTCATTATTGGACGAAAATTATCTTAGTTTATAGGTAATCATTCACCTGTGACTCCCATCCTTATATAATCCCAGTTCTCTCCCTTGTTTTTCAGAGTTGTTAGGACCTCTGGCATGGTTGACATGTTGGGTAATCTTGACTACTCTGTTTAACTTTCCACTGGTTGCATTACTGATGATGAGAACTTAGTTCTCGAAATACGTATCTAGTTTTTGTTAAAATTAATTTTAAGGTTAAGGGGTAATTATAATAGTTTTAGTGGATTTTCCTAGTTATCTATTTCTTGCTTACTTCGTGCCCTCAGAAATTTACAAAAGTATCAGAATAGGTTTAGTTATTGGTAGTACTGTTATTAACAATTTTTACTTCGGATTATACTTTTTAAACGGTGAGCGCGCGAAGTAGGAGTTTATATAAACGCGCCAACTTATGGACATTTGTACGTTAAGGCCCTATACTTCTACAAAAATAAAGCTGAAAAAATGTCTTCATTATTTAGAGCCCTATATCCAAGCCGGTGAGAAGAAAATTATGAAATTTTGTACGGACAATGTAAGAGAGTGTATATAGGGTGGTACAGTCTAAAAAATTTGTTAACATTTATAGTTTGAGAAATAAAAATTCAATAAAATGACAGAATCTGTGATTTTTCATGCTTATATATTTCATACTTCTGGTTTAAAATTAAAGAAAATTCAAATGTCACAGTATTCAGTTTTACAAGAAATATTATATTAGTAATAAAAATATATAAAAATGTAAATATTGACGAAAGTTTCTATTTAATATTCACTAATTTTAGTTAAAATTCGAAACAAGTGGTGGCTCTACTAGTGCGCCGGCTCTTAGTACCTGGTTTTTGAACCGCCTACAAGCGGTGGACGGGCAAAGACGGGAAAAGGTCTTCGGTCTACCCCGGCGAAACTTTAAATTTCTTATGGAATAATTATTTTTCTGTTTCTGCTATTTACAAATTTATAAATAAAATTAATTTATAATTTTTGCTGTTATATGTCACTAATACAGCAACGAATTACAAACTACATTGTTTGCTTGTTAAAATCATAATTATTAAAATACCGTTATAAATGACTTAGAAAGTGATTATAAATTCCAGAAGTGGCCATTTACAGATTACTCGCAAGAACTAAAATTAAACAAGTTGTCTTGACCAAACTATTGGGTATAAACAATTCAAAATTTGTATTCACAAAGAAAATGATTGTCTTTAGACTGGTATAGATATTGAAATAAATGCACAAAATTAACAAATCCACTAACTTACTCGCCCGTTTACAGATTACAAACAAACAAGAACTAAAACTAACACCCAAACTTCTGGGAATAAACAATTAAAATTTGTATTCACCAAGTAAATGATTGTCTTTATAATTATAAAATGTTGCACAGTAACAACAAAATGAAGACTTGACTTTAAAATAAAAATAGCGGTACATTATATGGTACATACTGGTATGGCAAATGCTTTATATTTTTATAAACTGCAATTAGATTATTGGGATTTACCGCTCCTTTTAGGCATTATCTCAGATTTCTCTTATTTGGTAATGACAGTTGTATTATTAAAATCAATTTACCCTTTTAATAAGGAAATTGTTATATGTATATTGTGCCATAATAAATAGTAATTTTTATTTTTTTATTAATTAAGTGTTAGTGACATTGGTGGTAAATTCAACAAAGATCTGGAAGAATCTGGTTGCAGCTTTTGGTCCAAGGCTCGTTCGGTCAAATTTTCCTATTCGTGAAATAAGATTATACTTTTTACTCTTGTTGCATAAATATTTCACAACTAAGCAGAGTTTTATTATTTACGTATAGTATTTTTTCATTTTCTTTAATAATGTATTTGTTTGATTAGCATATTTGCTATTAGTACTTTTATTTTTTCGTTATTACAGATACTGGTACTATTACTATGTATCCGTATGTATCGTAATAAATAGAAAATGATGTTTTATCAAATAAGCTTGTTTAAATTAGTTTTATTAATAATGATATTTTCTTTAAAACTATTACTTATAGTTGTATCATTATCATATGTTGACATTAATAAACAATTACGTTTTCTTAATTACTGGGACTATTTCTATAAATCAAATTTATAATATACCTATACGTATATTAATGTGTATTTAAATAGTATTAGTTTCAAAAGTATTTTCATTTTTAATCTAAGTAGCTAATATCATTTTTTACTTACATTTTGTTCAATTTATTTCTTTGAGATATTTATTTTCATTTAAAACTGAAATAATATATTATAATTTTGAAATATACGAGTAAAACAAGAATTGACTAGAGACTAGATTATAACGTTTACCTGGAAAGGGTCTATTTGCGGTTATAAACCGATTTGAAGGATGGGCTAGGGAATAAAGTGACTGTCCCACTATCGGTACATTCTGCTACCCCCCTCATGCCGACCCCGCATTCTGATGTTTAGTTATGAGTGCAATACGCATAGGCAAGGTATGTACAGGGCGATCTATGTACATTGACACCGTATACCTCTCCCCAACTAAAAGAAAACTGGTACGGGTAGTGATTTCTCATTTTCAAATATTTACAAAAAGTAAAAAAAAAACGTGTATTATCAATACTTACTACCAAGTTTTATGTTTGTTATACATACTTTATTTCTATTACCTTATATTTAATTTTTTATTTACATTCTAGTTTTGTCGGGGCTTCAGCGAATCCTTTCAACTTAGATTTTCCCGCCAATTTTATTTATTTTCAAAGTTTTCTATTTATTGCTTACATAGTTTTAAATAAATTATATGGGCACAAATAGAAACAAATTATAAGCTTTGATTTGCTGTAAAAATAAATTTAAAATAAAATATTTTTATGACTTCACACTTCCAAAAAAACAACTGTCAATATCTCTCATAATAATTATTATATTGTACTCATCTATACAGCAAAAATTTGCATAAATTATGCACAAATTATTTCACTAATAAAAAATTCAATTTTCAATAATATTTTTTATGCTTGCGTGACTCATCGGTATAATTTTTTTTAACGTTAATAACTCTTGAACCCATTGTAATTAATTATGCAAACAAAGGGCACAAATAGGCACGAATTATAAGCTTTGATTTGCTATAAAAATAAATTTAAAATAAAATATTTTTTATGCCAACTTCACACTTCCACAAAAACAACTGTCAATATCTCTCATAATAATTATTATATCATATTCATTTATTTGACGCAAATTACCATAAATTAGGCACAAATTATTCCATTGATGAAAAATTCAAGTTTCAATATTATTTTTTATACTAGTGTGACTTGCTATAATTATTAGCTTCGATTTGCTATAAAAATCAATTTTAAACAAAATATTTTTATGCCTCCTTCATACTTTCGCAAAATTATCGTTCTTTCATGGCGACAAGAGAACTTTTCCGGTCACCATGGAGAACGCTACGTTTATTAATTCTCTCCTGCTGTATTTATCAATAGATCCTGGATGTGAATTATAATGAAAATTATAACATATAACGTAAAACCAAATTTTCTGTTCATTGGTTAACATAAATGTCATTTTATTGTTGTTGCTGATAGTGGGCTAATTTACGCCCGAAACGTCCTTTGCGTATTATTAATAAAAATTGGAACAGTAAGATCTACAATTCATTCCACGATAAATCTCAAGAAGGTTCCCAAAGAATATTCCAAGTCATTATAATTCTGTACAGACTTCAGCCCAACGCATCTTTTCAACTTAAGATTTTCCCGCCAATTTTATTTATTTTCTTAGCATTCTATTTATTGCTTACAGATTTTTTTAAAAATAGTATTGTTACAAATAGACATAAATTATAAGTTTTAATTTAGTGTAAATATAAATTTAAAATGAAATGTTTTTTTATGCCAACTTCAACAAAAACAACTGTCAACATCTTTCATAGTAATTATTATACCATATTCATTTTTTTTGGCACAAATTAGCATAATTTAGGCACAAATTATTTCACTAATAAAAATTTAAAGTTACAATATTATTTTTTATGCTAACGTGACTCGGTATAATTTTTTTTAATCCTTAATAACTCATAAACTCATTGAAATTATTTTTTCAAACCACGGGCACAAATAGGCACAAATTATAAGCTTGCTAATACTGCAAATTGAATATTTTTTTATGCCAACTTCACACTTTTGCTAAATTATTGTTAATACATCTGATAATAAATACAAATAAAAAATAGTATGGGCACAAATAGGCACATATTATAAGCTTTGATTTGCTGCAAAAATAAATTTAAAATAAAATATTTTTTTTTCCATAAAAACAAGTCAATATTTCTGATACTAATTATTATAACACATTCATTTATTTGGCACAAATTAGCACGAATTAGGCACAAATTATTTCATTAATAAAAAAATCAAGTTTCAATATCTGCTATGCTAGCGTAAAGTTGGCATAATTTTTTTTAAACGGTAATAACTCATAGACCTGTTGTAATCAATTATTTAAACCATGGGCACTAATTAAGCACAAATTATTTATATAATAAAAGTTTAAAATTTTTATTTTTATTATTCTGGCGTGAAGTTAGCATAAAATTTTTGAGAAACTTATTTCGTAACCCTACTATAATTCGAAAATAAGTTTGTGGGCACAAATTAGCACAAATTGAGCACAAATTATTTGTACTTGTTCCATAATTTGTGCTTAACTTTGTTATGCCAACATCATGCACCCCTCTTTTATGGTTTTATATTGCAATGTTTGGACATATGTTTGTTGATGGTTCTATTCATCCGTTCTATCAAACCATCTGACTTCGGATGTAAAGCAGTCGTCTTTGTCTGCCGAATGTCCAGTAGCTGGCATATATTTTGGAAAATATTTGATCCGAAATTTCTTCCTTGGTCCGAATGTAGCTCCATTGTTGTTTCGACGCGACTAATCCATTGTTTAATGATTTCTTCAGCAATGGTAGAGGCTTCTTGTTTCGATAGTGCGTAAGCGTCCACCCATTTGCTAAAGTAGTCAATAACAACAACGATGTATTTGTTGCCATCTTCGGTTTATGGGAACGGACCAGCGACATCCACTACAATTCTTTCAAATGGGCTTCCTACGTTGTATTGGCGCATAGGTGCGTTGCGTCTTTTATGAGGCCCATTGCTACTTGCACATGTGGAGCACTTCCTGCACCAATCCCTGACGTCGGCCTAGTACTTGACCCAGTAAAATCGTTGGTGTACTTTTTGCATCGTTTTCATGAACCCGAAGTGTCCTCCTGTAGTTCCATCGTAAATCAGTCGCAGAACGTCCGAAACTCTATTTCTTGGTACTAGTAGCTGCTCATTTCGCAGCGTACCATCTTTATTCTCTAGGACATGTTTCAAAAGGCCATCTTCGATTACTAAAGAACTCCACAGTGCCTAGTACGATTTTACTGTTGGGCCACTTCCTCGCAGGTTGGCCGTCTGGATTCATTTTTCCACTTTAGGATGATCTTCAGATCTGGATCGTCCTTTTGATCTTCTGATAATTTCTCCGACTGTCACTCGTCGTCTTTTACGGTAGTTCAGCAGACTTTTGTCTGTTTCTCTTCTGTACGACTGCAGTGCTTGCAGTTTGTTGGTCTTCGGGATAGTGCGTCGGCATTATTCTGACTTTTTTCGGCTCGATGTTCGGTTTCAAAGTCATACTCTTCAAGCCTTTTAATCAATCTTGCAATTTGGCCTTCTGGGTTTTTAAATTGTAAGAGCCATTTTGCATGGTCCCTACGTAGGAGAAATCTTCAATATCATACAGATATTTATAAAAAATGCTCGACGGATTTAACGACTGCCAGCAATTCTCTTTTTGTCACGCAATAGTTGCGTTCTGCTTTTGACAAGGTTTTGCTGAAGTATCCGATGACTTTTTCGTAGCCGTTTTGAATCTGTGACAGGACACTGCCGATTCTATGAATGCTAGCATTTGTATCCAACACAAATTTTCCTTCTAGGAGAGAATGACTCAGTATTGGAGCACTAATTAGAGCCAGCTTCAGGTTTAAAAATGCCAACTGACAGTCCTCTTCTCGAACAAATTTTCTCAGAGTCTACGGCCAGTCCCTTTCCAGACAATATATGTCCTAAGTAATGCACTTCCTTCTTCATCAGATGACATTTCTTCGGACTCAGTTTAAGATTAGCTAAACGTAGTCTTTCGAATACCTCCTCCAAGTTCTACATGTGGTCCTCAAAAGTTTTCCCCAACACTATAATGTCATCGAGATATACCAGACACGTTTTCCATGATAACTTTTTCAACACGTTGTCCGTAAGTCTTTCGAAGGTGGTATTACACAATCCGAATGGCATTACTTTGAAATGCCATGGACCACATCCGATGGTAAAAGCAGTCTTCTCTCGATCTTCTAGTTGCGAGACCGAATTGTCAGTAGCCACTTTTAAAGTCCAGGGTAGAGAATACTGTCGCCCAAGCCAAGGTGTACAAAGTGTCGTCTATCCTTGGTAGGAGGTAGCTGTCCTTTTTGGTGACGTCATTCAGTCGGCGGTAGTCTACGCAAAATCGGGTGGAGCCTCCTCCGCTAATGGAAGCGTCCTTGGTCTTTGGCGAATAGGTATTGTATCGCCAGTATTTATTTTGTGTTGCACCAAGTTCGTCCTTCCTTTGACCTTACTCTTCAATTCAAACACATCATGGTATGGGCTAAGGAATTGTTTTAAACGGCTTTTTTGATGCTTTGTCAAATCTAATCTGGTTGACATTAGTTGGTCGATTAATTCTTGGGGAGCGTCCTTGTTGTTCATGGACTTGGTAGCATTCATCTGGCAAACGACTGAAGAGACTCAGGAACCTTCTCCTAAAACTGTACAGGGTAATAATTTACATACTATGGCTGTCTCCTTATTGCCAGGTTCTAACATCGCAGTGCTATCCTCATCTTATTTTCCTTTGAGGAAGGTTTTAACTACCGTCTCCGCACGATTTGGTAAGGTGGTATCTCTTGCCAGGACAACCCGAGCAGCTACGTCATCTCTTGAATGCATGACCATTTCTTCACCATTAGTTTTTAGTACTCCATGTTTGAAGTCCAGTTCAAAGCCTTCTTTGTTTATCAGATCCATCCCCAAGATGAATACATCTTCAATGTTAGCAACTAACACGCGATTTTTTTTGCAAATTTTTACCAAAGTGATATTGATGTTAGTTTCGCCAGGGGTATTCGCCTTCCGAAGTTGCCATTTACTTGGTGCGAGGTGTTTATCTTTGTTGACTATATTAGGTCTTATTATAGTCTTCGTCGTACTTGTATAAGCATGGCAACATGTTTTCCGTCAGCGATGCTGTCCACGAATTCACTTGCTGTCTGATGGTGAATGGAAGCGACAAATGCTTGTGGGGCTGCCGTAGTACATGACAACGTTTGCCCCTTTGCACCGACCCGGTTTAGTTTTCCTAAGGCGACGTTTGCCCGGAAAGTTTTTTCGGAAGATTACTGCAGCGATTTCTGCAATGTCCTGCTTCGCAGCAATACCAGCACTTAGATTGGCCGTTTTGTGCTAATGCTTCATTCATTTTCTCAAATAATTTTTCCAGTTTGTCTTCTATTGCTTCCTTGTTATCTTCCTTCAACACATGGACTCGAGCTCGACCTTTTGAGTACTGCTTTGCAGCCTCGAACTCTAACGCGTGTGCTAAAGCTTCTGTCAGCGATTTCGGACGCGACAACATGAGCTTTTCTTGAGTCTAACTGTTGCGGAGTCCATCGACGAACGTCCGAATTGCCAGACATTTCAAGAAGTCATCAGGGGCTAATGGGTACACCAAGTGAACTAGACGAGCCACGTTGCTTTCGAATTACTGCAAACTCTCATCTGCTCGTTGAAGACACACTTTTAGTTGGGTGTATCACACCTTTTCTATATGAGCATGACCGTATCGCTTCTGCCTGGAGGACATCGGCAGCGTCTCCACGAAGTGCGACAATAAATGACGCTTTTTTCTTTGCTCCAGTTATTAGCCTTGCCGGCTGCTTCCAATTATTTGAAATAATTTGGCCAAGGTGTTTTGTCATCAGGGGCTAATGGGTACACCAAGTGAACTAGACGAGCCACGTTGCTTTCGAATTACTGCAAACTCTCATCTGCTCGTTGAAGACACACTTTTAGTTGGGTGTAGCACACCTTTTCCATATGAGCATGACCGTATCGCTTCTGCCTGGAGGACATCGGCAGCGTCTCCACGGAGTGCGACAATAAATGACGCTTTTTTCTTTGCTCCAGTTATTAGCCTTGCCGGCTGCTTCCAATTATTTGAAATAATTTGGCCAAGGTGTTTTGCCATCAAATGTTGGACGTTTCACTCTTACTTTCATGATTATCGTTCCATTGTTCTCGGCAGGCACTGACTGTGGTATACTAGTAGATTCCAGTCGATTTTTCAAAATTTTAATCTCCTCTTCAAAGTTTGAAAATTTTACTTCGAATTCTGTTTTTAAAATACTAGAATTTTCTTCCAATTTTTTCACCAAATTTCTAAAATTTGTTTCGAATTCTCTTAAAATTTTAGATATTTCGTTCAAATCTTCTCTCAAATTTCTATAGTTGTCTTCTAATTTTGTCTCTAAATTTTTATAATTTTCTTCTAGTTTTGCTATTAATCCTTCTTTCAAAATTCTACAATTTTCATCTAAGTGTCCTCTCAAAATTCCAGAATTTTCTTCCAACGCTTTATTTAACTCGGATTCGAAGACATAATTCTCTGGATCCTCACCGTCTCGTAGCAAGGCTTCACGAAGACGTTGTTGTAGTATTCTTTTTGTTCCAGAGGTTTCCAGTTTTCATTCTTCAAGTTCCGCTCGCAGCGTGGACACTTTTAAGTCTGTTAACTCTAGTTTGTTTGATACCATATAAGATATGGAACGTCAGTTCGTTTTTTAAAATTAATATTTAATGGTAAAGGTAGACGTATTACTGTCACTATTTTTATATTTCTGCCCATCACACTCTCATTTATTTCCCTTTTATCTATCGCTTTATAGTGATCGGTGGCAGAATTATGTTCCCAGAACATCCGAAGGGAACCGCACGTAATGTTCCGGAAAGATTTCGTTACAATATGTAAAATTTTCTGCTGAATAAAAATAGTAAAATAAAAATGTAGTATTCCATTTAAAATAACAAAGTTAGGGTCTACTACCGGTTAAACTGGAAATGCTACTGTTCTGAAAATATTTTAGCTGAAACGGGCCTGTCAGAAAACCCCTAGATACCAAATTTCGTAAAATAATATTGAATAATTTTTAATATAACGATAGTATAAGCTCATCCTGGGACACACATTACAATTAAGTAATGTTCGGCAAAGTTTCTACAATAGATTGGTTTATTGTTTAACACAAGGATTGTTTGAATATCTATTATAAATTAAGAATTTAAAAATATTTTTAATTTGTTGTTGTTTTATTGAATTTAATTTGTTACGTTAATTAATTGTTAGTGTTACTTTATTTTATTTTATTAACCTCTCTTGTTTCTAATTCCATGACGCTAATACTATCAAATTGTAAATCCAATTTTCAAATTTTATTTTTGCAGTTATGGAATAGCCAAATTGATTTTTTTTTGTTTCGGATGTAGAAATTTTTGATTTACAACATCCATTTGAAACTTTTTGTCTGAAATAATGAGGAGTGCAATGCACACGTAAAAACTGATTTCTGACAAACAATTTCTATTGTACTAGACTATTTTAATAACTGTAAAATTACATAATTATTTTCAAATCGTGGTTTTCAAACTGTGGTAACTTTTAAATTGGATCATAGATACATACATACATACATACATACATACATACATACATACATACATACATACATACATACATACATACATACATACATACATACATACATACACACATACATACATATATATATATATATATATATATATATATATATATATATATATATATATATATATATATATATATATATATATTCTGAATTCAGCGACATATTTTCACAGTCTCACATACCTTTTTTTTGAGAAATATGCATATAAAATATTTTATTAATATGGTTAAAATATGGTAAAATAAGAGTGCTACGAATGGAAAAAATTAATACATGTTACTTTTTCTTAAATATAATTAAAATGCCATGGAAGAAATAGGTGAATATTTTATGCGCGTTGACATTTTGGTTGAGATGTAGACATTTATTTTAAATAATTGACAGAAGAAAATATTCACTCCTTTATGTCAGGGCATTCTAATTCTACGTAAAAATTAACAGGTATTCATTTTTTCCATACGTGGTACTCTCAATTATACAAGAGGTTCGAAAATAATCGAATATACAGTTAAGAGGACGAGATGTGTTGCCTAGGAAATACGACACCGTAGGTGGAGTTGTGTTCTCGAGTCCGTAAAATCTATATTCAGATGATTTTCGAAGTTCGAGTTGCATATGTTAAGACTGTACAACGAACCAACCAACTATATTTTTACGAAATGTCAAAAATATTACTTGGTTATTTATAGCCATGGATGATATGATTACATATGATTAATTTGTTTGCGAACCGTAACACCACTAGTTAGCAACGCAAATAACCGATGTTATAAAGCGTAACTAAGATTGGTCTATTTTCCGATGAGTTGTATAGTCAGTATAATCATATTCTAATCATATCATTATAAAACTGTATATGCATATATCTTTAAAAAATCATTATGCCAGGGTATGAAAATATTATATCACTCAATTCAGAATAAAATTCTTTATCTAATAAGTATTTAAAGAATATATGATCCCATTTAAAATAAAAAAGTTGGTCTATATAATTTTAAAATCACTGGTAGAAAAAAATTAATATTACGCTCATTAAAATAGTCTAGTAAGTTTAATCGACTTAATAGCTCTTATAGTTTTCGAATTAGCAATAATGTATCACTTAAAATGAATATATATATATATATATATATATATATATATATATATATATATATATATATATATATATATATATATATGTACAAACTTACCCTGAGCTTGAGACCAATCACTTCCTCAAATGCCCCTCAAATGCCCCCAATAGTAAAATAGCCCAGTTCATAACAAACATATTAACAATATCCTACAATAAAGAAAACCCATATTACACTCAAGACTCCTTTCAATTCGCAGATTTCATTAATAATTTCAAAATTCCGGAAAACTACATTTTAATTAGTTTCGACGTAGTATCATTATTTAGCAATATTACACTAAAATTAACACTAGATAGCATAATGGATAAATGGGAAAGTATTAGTGATAACACTTCGTTCAGTCGTACAGATTTTGGTAATATAATAAAGTTCATATTCGAAACCAGCTACTGTGTATACAATGGTCGATTCTACAAACAGAATATGGGTTCACCAGTGGGAGCTGTCATCAGGCCGATTTTGGCCCAATATATAATGGACAAACTACTGGATATATGTATTTCAAAACTAAGCTTCGAAATACCATTCATCAAGAAGTTCGTCGAAGACATTGTCTGCGCAATCCCGATAACCAAAACAGAAGATATTCTATCCATTTTCAACGCATACAATAACAATCTTCTATTTACCATAGAAATCGAAAACAACAACACTCTACCATTTTTGTACACACTCATAATCAAAGATCAAGCTGGCACTTTAAAACTAGATTGGTATGTCAAGCCAATCTCATCACAAAGTGACATAAAACATAAACCAGACTCGACATCCCTTGCACCGCATTGCAAAGTCACAAAACACACTATAGGCTTCGAAAATACTAAAATAATAGAGTCGGAAAAAATTATAGCAAACACTCTTTCTTAGAAATGTATCATATAAAAACATCTGACTATACAATGAATAAAAAGACAGACATTGACAACCTGAGCCCTATACATTGCAACCTGTTCAATTTAATACAAAATATAAAGCACCGTGGAAGAAATCCAAGAGAAATTAATAATGACATAACTTGAGTATTGTTATGATTGCACCAATCTCAAAAAAAATAATGGTTTACAAAATTTAAATTTCAAAAGTTTCCCCGCTTTCATACATCAACACTAGTCCTTACATAGCATGCGCTACAAACAGAAAAAATTATTTTGACAAAATTTAAACAATCATCGAAGTTTATCAGCATCATCATACTGTGATAAAACAAAAACAATGTAACACCATCTGCGATAAATATCTTTTTATGTTTAAATGTACTTATTTTTCAAAATTACTTCATGTTAATTGTAAGTAGAACAAAAAATACTTTTCAATTGTCAAAATTACTGTATTTAAAATTGTAACTTTACAGAGTCCTGCGGAAGCCTTAAATAAATCCGAATACAGAAAAAAAATATTTTTTCGTACCTCAGTTTTAGGGCTAAATCTTTAATTATTGTAACTTATCTAAATTTTGTCATAAAAATAATAATATGTCATTACTGACATCTCGTACAGAATATTCCAACTTTAGGATTAGTTTGTTTTGTAACTAGGTACAAACTACAACTAACTTCACGTGATACAATTATGAGTATATATAAATACTAATGTTTGAACGATATATTTTCATTAAATATTAAATAATTACACATTAAGCTCAAATGTAAGTAATTATAATTAAATTTGCAAGGCAATAATGTGTAGAGAATTATTCGAAAAATTTATGGAGAAGTCGGTACAAAACTCAGTTGAGGATGATTTTGTAGATCGAGACAAAGTCGATATCTCCAATACATCTGATACCGGTAGAACAACACATAATGCCCGCAATGCTTATTACGTTATTTTGCACGATCGATGTCTAAAATTAAAATAAATAAGATTTGAAAATTATTTTGACATATTAAAAAATTTAAGCTGTTATTTGAAAGTAAGCTTTGATCGTTGTTTTTATTTACACATCACTTACTGGTCAGTAATTTGTAAATGAACCTTATTGCCTTGGAAACTCTATCGGTAAACGATAAAAGTAAGCGTTCTTCTACAGGTATCGGATGTATTTTATCAAAAATCATCCTCAACAGGTAGAAAGCACTTACTGATCTTAATACTTAAATATATACTTATTTGTGTAACTTGAAAGTTAGTAGTGTTTAGACATTTATATAGAGTAGAGATAGTGGTGTAATAAAATATCCAGTGAATTTAAATAATTGTTTTATGATTTATCTTCCTGGGTCACCCCAAATCTTATATCATATACAGTCCCGAATTTATATATTTGGAGGCCCGAAGCACTTTTTATTTCCGCCTCCGCCAAATGAGTCAAATTGAATTACTAAAAACAACAATTTGCCAGTATTCAAGGTAAAAATCAATAAAAACATTAATTGCATGTCATATAATTATGTTAATCTATAAGGGCGATTTCCAAAAATGGACAATTAAATTATAATATGATTGAAACAAATTTTTATTAGTATTTAATACTTATTTTATCATTATGAATTTGATCAATAAACTTAACCCTGCTAATAGATCCACATTTAATTTCAGTTTCTGATCAATGTTTTTTTTAAAATATAGTTTTTTAATTAACTGTATTTAATTTAAGACATACTAAAATTGCAGATGAAATATATTTGTTTGTTGCGTTATAGAAAGAATGAACTTTAAATTAACACATTTTTTTAGATACACAACTTACCTACTCCACACATTATACATATACCGACCATAGGCGTTTAACATGGAAAATCAGTTTTTCTTAGCCAAAAACTTCCCATTTAATTTTAGACAAAAAAATTTTATACAACTGTTACAGAAAATTAAATTGTACATCTAAATAACTAGTCTGATTTTATTTTGCATGTTTAGTAAGCTATAAAATCCAATTTGATATTTTATAAATATTGTTTATTTGTAGTAATAGCCATGGAATATAAACAAAAATAAGTAGAATAAAAAACAAAATATGTTGAGTGACAGGTGTAGAATATAATTATCTGTAATTTCTATTTGAAAATCGAATTTCTTTATAAGTTTAATACTATTTTACTGAAAAAGTAAAACCAGGGATGTACAAATACATGTAAATAAACAATACTGTTGGCATTAATAATTATATCCTATTTCCCTAACATTTATCTTGAATTGTATACTTGATTTGATCGTTGTTCAAAGACGGATGTTGATGAAGTTGCAAGCGTTGAATTTATTCCCTTACTGCTATTATTGTCTTAGTAAGTAAAATTATTCAGTTCCGTCGTAAATAAAAAAAAAACCGATGTGGCCAGCACATAAGCTCCCGTCAATTCCATTCCATCTAATTTCTCGTTCCAATAAATAGAAAAGTCTGTAATACAAAAATTTGGATTATATTTGATTATGTTTTTCCTCGAAAATCTGTTAAAAGCTCCAAATTAAGTACCATTTCCGGTTTATCAAATAAGTATAGTCAAAATCAAATTTTAAATACCAAATTTGATGTTTTGGATCATGTTTTAATATATTTTTTGATGAAAATCTGTTTATAGTTTTCTGTAAAGTACTACATCCGGATTATTAATTTTAGAAAAAATCTAATATGTCGTATAAAAGTCTTAAATACCAAATTTGAAAATTTTTGGATTGTATCAATATATTTTTCACGAAAATATGTTCAGAACTTCAAATAAAGTATCGCTTCCGGTTTATCAATTTTAGCCAAATTCTAATATGTTGCCCCCCTTCATATGAAAGTCTTAAATTCCAAATTAGACAAGTTTTGGAATACATCATAATATATATTTCACGAAAATGTATTCGGAGCTTCACTTCCGGTTTATCAATTTTAGAAAAATATAATATGTCCTTCTTCAACATAAAAGTTTTAAATACCAAATTTTAAAGATTTTGGTATACACCAAAATACTTTTCACGAAAATCTATTCAGAGCTTCAAGTAAAATATCATTTTAGAAAAAAATGTCGTTCTCATTAACCCAAAAGTCTTAAATACCAAATTTGACAAGTTTTGGAATATATCATAATATATTTTCCACGAAAATCTGTTCACAGCTTCAAGTAAAGTATCACTTGCGGTTTATCAATTTTAGCCAAAATCTAATATGTTTTTTCTTTCATATAAAAGTCTTAAATATTAAATATAAAAAGTTTTTGAATACATCATAATATATTTTTCACGAAAATCTGTTCAGAGCTTACGTATCACTTCCGGATTAAAGCCAAAGTCTAATGTTATTCACCTTGGTATGAAAGTCTTAAATACTAAAATTGAAAAGCTTTGGATTATATTTTAATATAATTTTTCAATAAAAACTGTTATGGGCTTCAAGTAAAGTATCACTTCCGGTTGTCCAATTTTACCTAAAATCTAATCAACTCTTTATGTGAATATAGAAAGCTTAAATACGGAAAACAGAAATTTTCGGAAGTTCGTTGTAAGAGTATCGTGGAGAAAAAAATCAACACACACGCACGCACACATACCCACATCATCGTAAGAATAGCAATAACGTGTTGTGGGGACCCTAAATCTTGCTTATTTACTGAAAACTCACCATCGAATTTTTGGACCGATAATATTACGTCCCTTACCTACGGTATGACTGGAGATAAAAAAAGTAGAAAACAAATATTTTAACAGAATGCCGCATTGATAATTGTATGGTCTGTTCTATTTAAGCCATTCAGTAGACGGCGCGCACGTCAGCGCCAATTTTAAGTAGCCGAAATTACATTGGGTAAACTCGTAAACTTGTCTCCAATTTCAGCCAATTAGAGAGTTCAAAACTATGCCCTATTCTCTACAATACTGACTGACATAAATGGAACAAGGTATAAGTATATTGAAAGTATGGAATAATATATCAAATACTTGCATTTCTATGAAAAATTAGCAATTTTATTATTAACGATTTTCCCATACACTTCTTCTTGTGAAAATATTTATTATATATAAGGGCTATAACAGCTAAACGAGCTATCTCAAATAATTTCTATATTATTAGATATACAATAAAATACTATAAGGCAATCTTATGGAGGACCAAGGGGGACATCCGAATACTGAAAAAAATATTTTTTTAAACCAGTTGTTCTCAAGTTACAACAAAGTTATATAATTGTTACACGTTTGCTTAGCGGCACCCTTTTGTTTAAATTATTGCAGCCGGACGTCAAGATTAGTTATTGATCTTGCGTTCAGAACTTTTATGTTTATAAAGTATTCTATTTTTTTGTAAATTTCTAAATTGCTTTTCGAAGTTAAAGTCTTTGTTAGATTTTGGGATGGGTTTAGTTCTTGACATTTTGTGAAAATTATTGGGTGCTGTAAAAGTATTTTTAAAAGTATATTACAAAAGAAAAGTGCTAGAAAAGACGGGTGTATCTCAGCAGGGAAAAAGCAATTTCAGTAACTTGGTTGAGTAACTTTTGTCATAGAGGCGATGTGAAACGCCGTTAGGAATTCACTTCTGCCTTCAAACACCCGAAATGTTCTTAGTTACTTGACCAATTATATCGTGTTAATTTTTAAGTTAGCCAATAAGGGTATGAGGGTTGAACTTCCTTGGTGGAAGTGGGGTGAAAATCTAGAAAAGACGGGTTTAAGATGATCTCACCTCGGAGAGTCTTGATCTGACTGTTGATTGTGACATTCTCTTTTCCATTCGGCTGTTTTTAATTATCTTAAAGACTTATAAATTTTTGTTGTTCTTGTGACTAAAGTAATTGTTGAAGTCTGCGTTCTCCCGAATTGATTAGAGTGTTAATTTAAATTTAATAATTTTTCTTTGTTTCTTCAGTAGTGTGTTAGTTTAATAATAAAGTGCTTCATTCGAGGCCGACCTGTGACGAAAATTAAGTAGCCTGATAGATTACTTAATTCTTAGTAGTTGGTGTTGAATACTTAGCGCTGATAGCAATTCAGTAAGCTTACAGCTTATTCTGAGGTCGCCCTTTTAAAAATTTGATTACTTTTATGGTACCGTCTTTTAAACTGTAGTCGTCACGATCATTAGTCGTTAGTTCTTGTATTGTTGTTTACCATTTATTATTGTGTAAATAAATAAGTTCATCTACCAGTTCTTAGTTTTATTTATTTAAGTTCTCCCAAGTATTTTCAGTCATTGCGGAAGAGTAAATATTCTGTGTGAATATCGTTTATCTTGTAAATTAATCTTTTTCATACTCTTTGTATTGAGTCCTGCTATCCGAGGACTTTTAAAACACGGATGGTGGTGGCAGTGATACCCTTGATCCAAATTAAGTTTTACATTAATTAAATTAGTGTTTCACTTGCGGGTCAAGTATTAAAACAAACCGTTTTAAAAGGGTAACAGGAAAGAGTTATATTCAAAATTGTACCCCGCATCCTGTTATATAATAATAATAATAATAATAATAATAATAATAATAATAATAATAATAATAGTAATAATAATAATAATAATAATAGTAATAATAATAATAGTAATAATAATAATAATAATATTTAATAATAATAATTACTAATAATAATAATTATTAACAATTAACAATAATAATTAATAATAATAATAATAATAATTAATAATAATAATGATAATAATAGTAATAATAATAATAATAATAATAATAATAATAATAATGATAATAATGATAATAATGATAATAATAATAATAATATTAATAATAATAATAATAAAAAGGATAAAGTAATATACTTAATACTTATTGCGATTCCCATAGATAAGAACATCAACGCAATACTTGCTGTGGAAATTCACCAACTCTGGAATCAAAAGATAATTATAATAGTACCAATTTTAGTTGGTGCTATGGGAGAAGTACCCCATACGCTACACAAAAACATAGAGATATAATGTATTGTACTTACAAGAATGAAATGTACATACTTGCCTTATGGCCGTATGTAAAATTTATGTACCAATCAGTGTGAAATATATATGAATAATAATAAATAATAATAAAACTATTTTTAAACGGTCGATCGATCAGTAATTTCTAAATAAATCTTACTGCCCTGGAAACCCTATCGGTAAACATAAAAAAAACTGATCGTGCAAAAAGTATATATATATGTTAGACATAAATGCGTAAATGGCCGATCTCCACAATATTAATACAAAATAATATAGAAAAGTGCACATTTATAATATTATTCATAATATATGATATTCGAAAATCATGCTCTACGAGGAAACGATTTACAACTTGGGATCAAATTATAATTACTTATTTGAACATTTTGTCAAATTTATAGTGCGTAAAACCAAGTGAAAGTGAAAATGGGCTTCGCATAAATTTGGCGAGTTTGTATAAATTAGTCTGTTAGAGAAAACATTATAATTTATTCTGCGGATCTTGATTTACGTGGCTTAGTCCCTTCCGCGATATCATTATAAGATAGAGAGAAAGTCAAATAATTCGGATTACAGGGTATCTGGTTTCGAATCTGGGTCATCTCATAAATCGTCCGTCAAATTGCCGCAGTTCATGCGAGGCCTACATCACTTATTCGTAATTAATCCGCTATGACTTTCGCATACTTACTACGCCCTGCCACTATCCGCCATTTTGCACCAGCAGAAATATCGCAGAAAGTGAAATAAGAACATTGGGAACATACACGCAAATTCTGCGCAAAGAAAAGGATAAAATATTTGAAACGCGTTTCATTAAACCATTATTAATAAAATTGGAGCAATTCGTTAAAATGGATTTTTTAATGGTTACAATCCAGCGCTGTAAATTTGATATAACCTTGGGCGTTTTTTTTCATTGTTTCAAGTTTTCCATATATGATTTTTAAACTAAAATTTGTCATATTATATGGGTAATTTTTTATTTTTCAAGAATTGTTTTAATATGAAAGTATTTTGTATTTCTTTGTAACGATTCAGGCTTTGTACTTCTAGTACTTATTTATTTATTTTTTTATAAATAAATATGGGTAACAGTCTAATGTAGCAAATTGTAACAGTGATAGTCTTTACATGTGTGTATTCAATATGTTCAATTTAAGTTTGTCACCATTGGTACCTTGATAACTGTAAGAGATAGAATTTTGCGAATGAAACAGAAAATATTTAGCAAAACTAATACTAAATTATGAATAATTTATTTTGTACCAGATGTTAAAAGTAGGCGTTGTGTGTTTTTTGTTGATAAAGTAACAATTTAACATCTACAGTAGAAAAAAATAATTATAATGCATAATAACCATTACCGAAATCTGCGTACAAAGCAGATTGGCACACCCAGCAATGGGTAATATGCCGTGATGATATATTTTATTTATTTTATATAATGCATAATGTAAAGAAAAGTAATTTATAATTTTGACAAACTCGCGTAAAGTTAGTGATAGTAAATAGTAGTAACAAAGTTGCGGCTTGACATTTTAATATTGAACTGAATTATTAGTTATTGTTTAACATCGGGAATAAAATAAAATAATATATTATATACGACGATAAAGAGACTTTAACGATTCGTGAAAGATAGCTGACACTTTCAACTTGTCGATAAAGTATCTCTTTATTGTCTTGTATAATAAATAACTTTTTTCGGCCAGTGGTTCTCAAAAATGAGATGCAAATTTCATATTTTAAATGAGAACATATATTTTTATTTGCTTATTTATAAGAAAATCGTATTTTATATTCTTGCACCAATCATAATTGAGCAATTTTAACGTATCTATCAATCAAATTTTGATTTTATTGCTGTATTGGTTTCCTGAAATCAGCATTTTTAATGATTTTCGGATATCACCACCATGCATTGTTTTTGAAAATCACTTTTCATAATTGCACGTAGGGTAGGAATAAATAATTGAAATTGTATAGAATTTTACATATGAAGGGAATTACAATTATGTACACAAACAAGATTATGAAGATACTTGTGTTGCTTCAATCTAGGCAATAACGCGACTACCCCTCAACTCTTAGTTTTTTTTACAAGTTGTAGCTGATATTTACTGCTGCATATACTCGTATTACTTAATTGATATAACAATGCAATGCCGACTGACTCAGGTTAATTGAGTTGCACTTACACCTCAGTCGACCACAATGAATGATTTGAAATTCTGTTGTTCATGTTGACTTATAACCATCCCTTTGTAGTATCATTTCATTCTGGATTGGGTGTCATGTAGTGATTGGTCTTTTAGTTTTTATTTTTAACTATCTATAAAGACAGACATCAGTTAATTTTTATATTCAATAGTAAAATAAATTCCTTACCGTACAGGATAAGCGCCTGGGTTAGAGGTATTTGATGGCAAAAACACTTTGACTGAGTTTCTGCTTTATAATCACTACTATATTCACTGAATATACTCGTAAATAGAGGGCTCCATTCTGATTGGTCGCGCCCATCTAACCAGAACAATATATCGTATTAAACATTGCTTAAATCATTTTACAACTTTACATAATCTTCCGTCGAGTTAAATATTTTTTAAAGATTCTGTTTTAAAAATGTCAAATTTCAATATTTATTTCACTCTTATAAAGAACGATTAAAAAAAAATGTTTATCTGAATACAAACTATATTCTGCTTTAGAATAATTGGAGGTTGGCAACGCGTACTCAGAAAACTACACGTGATTGTTATACATCCAGCAGTTAATTTAACTTTCAAAAATTATTAATGACTATTACTACGGAATTGTGTCACTAAAAGTACCACAGATAAATAATCCGCAACGACAAGTGTTATCTAAAAAAAATTTGTGATCCATAAAGAGAAAATCAACATTTAAACAACTTCGCAGAAGAGTGAGGTTATAAGTGTTTTTTTACCGGGAACAATACAGTGATTTACCTATTAAACAAGTGGCAACACTACACTGTTTCGCGCCAACTAATAAATATAACCCACAAATCTACAAATTATGGATAAACAAATACAAGAAATATTAAAAAAAACTCAATAAATTAGAGAAGCTAGACAAAATAGAAACAGACATAGCAAATATACAAACGAATTTAAATAATTACAATGAAGACATAACACATTTAAAAAATGATATCTCAACCCAGCAAGAAGCGATAAATAACCAACAAAGGGCTATTAACTCCCTTCAGAAACAACTAAAGAAATATAATGTTATCATAAGTGGATTGGAAGAAAAAGAAAACAATAACAACGAACTAAAAGAATCTATTCTACATTTTATAAACGAAAAATTTGAAATGAAATGTTCATCACATGATATAAGGGATGTTACAAGACTTGGCAGCAAACAAAATACCCTGAACGCTAACAAAATCTGGCCGATAATTGTTACATTTGCAGCATACGAAACAAAGCAATATATCCTGTCAAATGGTAAAAAACTCATCGGCACGAACATTTATATCAACAATGACCTAACCCCACAAAAACTTTTGCATAAAAAAGAATTGCTAAAAAGGCGCAAGGAATTACAAAACCAATTCCAAGGGAAAAAAGTTCAAATCAAAGGTAACAAGATATTTTTAGATAACAAACAAATAATCCTAGACGAACCCAATAAAATGAAATATAGACCAAGCAACACATCGGAAGAAGACTCACCAAACAAACCGGCATCGAAAAACCTGAAAATTGCTAAAGCATCACCAACTTTAGAGCCGAGCAAGAAGAATTTTTTATCCCTCAAAACGACAGCAGCAACTCAGACATAACAGTTGAAAATGGCAGTCAAAGTACCAGCAACTGCAGAAATGAACAACGAGAAGAATTTTTTATCCCAGAAAATGGCAGTAGCAATTCATTCGTGGTAGTGGAAAACCGCACTACGGACAATCCCCTAAAGAAATCTCCCACGAATAAGCTAAGTACCTTTAACTTTAGCGCAAGCGAAGATATGCAAATAATATTTAGCCTTTTCCAAATTATTTATCATTCAATATATCCATTTTCAAACAACGCGTCATTGCCCAGATTAGAGTCGCTGGATGGAGAGGATTAAGGATTATCTTTAAAAACATAAAATACGAGCTAGATGCTTTAAATACATGTACCATTTGCAACAAAAATGAAAATGAAAACTTATACCACTTCTTCATAACATGTTCAATTTACATTGAGATGAGAAATGCATATCTGAAAACATATATCACTCATATTAATTCTGAACTGGATATTCATAAACTGTTTGATGAGCTCAATGTAACTAAAGTTAATAATTTATTTTATTTCACAATCAATGCATTTAAATTAAGAAGTTTCTGCTTGAATGACTAATCATGGCAGGCATTTTTACAAATTTCTTGCTTTGCAGATAAACAATTTCAGTTATCATGTTCTATTAACTGTTTATAACATTTTTGGATATAGATTTATTTATTTTTATCTTGTTAATATACTTCATTAAGGTGTAATTTATAAATATATTTTATAATTGTATTGTATAATTGTCAATTTTCTCTCTGTACTTATAAATGCTGTATCAAATCTGATGTATGTAGTTAATGTATGTGATATGTGGTTAATATATTCAACCACGAATAATATTCATCAGGTTTAATATTATGTATAATAAGACATGGCATTACTTTACAAATTTATTATCCGTTGTCAACACTCTATTGTACAGAATGTTTTTTTCTAATGCAATAAATACATATTATTATTATTATTATTATTATTATTATTATTTTTATTATTATTATTATTATTATTATTATTAATATTATTATTATTATTATTATTATTATTATTATTATTATTATTATTATTATTATTATTATTATTATTATTATTATTATTATTATTATTATTATTATTATATTCTGCTTTAAAATATTATTTTGGCAACAAAACGTTCTTTACAAAGTGTGAAATTAAATATTGAAATTTAGCAGTTTCAAAACGGTGTTTTCAAGACAAGGTTTGTGGCACCTGTCGCGAATGCTGTCACGAATACAGCGATAAGAAATGATGTAACTAATATGTAGGGTAGATGAGTGAGTATGGAGTTGCTCTTTTTTATGTTACTTGGTTTATCAATATATATTCTTACTTAACCGATAAACAGTAGCGTAATAATAATAATAATAATAATAATAATAATAATAATAATAATAATAATAATAATAATAATAATAATAATAATAATAATATTTTTATTACCCAATAGAACTCTAATTACAGGGTAAAAATAATATGAAAATGTAACAACAATATAAATAATAATTATAAGAACATAATAAAAATATAATTAAATATATTAGCTTCGTAAGGTACAAAAAATGCAAATTTAAGCAAATGCATTATTATAAATTTAATTGGAATTCAGACACATCAAGCAGTAAATTGGTGAGCGCTGCAAAACATCAGTACGAGCAGTTGGGAGGTGGAAAGTTCGATCATGTCTAGAAGCAAGCGTAAGTACATGGAATGGTACACAAGAAAGTAAATATGGTGTATCGACGTTGTTGTGGAGAAGTAACCATAGGAGACGTGCGCTAGGGATCTGTCGTCTGGAACTTAAGGATGGTAAAGAATGGCGCTCAAGAAGTGAATTTAGATCAACATTCCGATCAGGATACATATTATCTAACTTGAATGGTATATATTTTAGAAATCTTCGATGAATACGATCAAGATGAGCACTTTGAATGGCATAAAACGGGTACCAAATTAAACTGGCATAATTTAATTTACTAATAACGAAGGCAAAGTATAAGGATTTAATAGCAGTAACATCACTAAACATTTTGCATATTCTAAAGATGAAACCTAAAGTTTTATTAGCTGATGAATAGGTATTAAGAATGTGCTCATTGAATTTAAAGTTATGAGTGAATGTAACGCCTAAATCTTTAATGAAGTTTAATCGTGTAAGATTAAAGTCACAGATAACATAAGAACATACGATGTAATTAATTTTACGTCTATACATTTTTTGCTCTAGATTCTTATTTCTATCTTTTACGTACCTTTCTTTCATTCTAAATCTGGATTTCCCTCGTCGAATCTTTACTGTTGCTGTGTCAATCCTTTATAACTCCGTGTATTCTATAATTGTTATAACTTCTTTAGTTAGTGTTCTGTCCAATAAATCTTCTTTGCAACTTCATTCTCCTTTATATTGCTTGTGTTTAGTGTTTCATTGGTTCCTAAATTGTGTATCTTTGATGTAAAATATGTTTCACTTTTATTTAGTAACTTACCTGTATTCTCTGTTGACTTTCTTCGGTCTATTTCTATTTTATTTAACAATTCTTCCAAACGTTCATTCTGTAGCGACCTTTTGAAGTTTTGTTGACATTTTTGGCAGGTTTAATGCGGTCTAATACTACAGCGGCGTACGCGTTCGTTTTATTGTATTTCTTCTTTATGTTTTTTTTTTGTTTTATTGTGGCGTTGTATGTTTCCGACCACCATATTGAGGTCCGTGTAAAAGTTTTCGACCTCATGGACTTTGGTTCCTGATGTGATGCAGTAAGGACGTGTTTTTTTTAACATCATATTTCGGCACATGGACTTTGTTCGGCGTAGATTCTTTGTGTAGTTTTTGTATCAATGGAAAAGTGGAGTGTTTCGTTCATTGTCGTTTTGAGCCAATATTTTTTTGGTCTCGCCATTGTGCGGATTTGATAGCGTCGAAGTGTCGTTTTGATTGTCCAGTGTTGGTTTTTTGGTGATGCGCCATTGTGGATTCATGGGCATTACATTTTCGTTTTGGCAGTAAATCTCCCAGGGAGGATTTGGCCGCTCTACAATCATATCTTTGTTTGTTGGGACATCAGCAAGCCCTTTTCCGCCCTGCACACGTCACATCAGTTAAGTACTTTACATTCTTTCAAGATCGTTCTTCCGTTTTGTATTATTTTGCGTAGAAGAACTGAAGTCATTGGAGCCATCAGCTCGTTGTTATATTAGTACAGATCTATTTATTTTATATATAGCATTTTTTTGATATTTTTATATGTGATTACATTGTTGCCCAATTGTTGCAACTTATAATTCAGCAAGAACGCGCGTATCATCTGGCATGTAGCCCACGTTTGAACTGATATCATTTCGAATAGCTGTAAGTGTCTTAAGTGCCTTAAGCACAATTATTTCTTTTATTTCTCGAACCTCAGTCGTTTACAGGCAACAACGTTACGGTAGGTAAGACCTCCTTTAGTATTTTGTTTAGTACTGTCCTTTTTGTAATTTTGAGGTTAAAAATTACGTGGCGCCCTTATCCTTTTTTTATAACCATTCCTATGGTTTTCAACCCTGCCGTCTCCACTGTTTAAAAGATGGCGGCCTTCCAACAGAACATCCCTGTGGAGAATCCGTGACTCAATGAACCGTTTAGGGAAAAGTTACGTCACATATAATATAACAATTACTAATATTTATGTAAAGTTTATTATCTTTGCTCCATGAGAGAAGGATATTTATATCATTTTGTAGGGCACAGACATCAGAAAGTGTTGAAATTCTACAATACAGTTTGATGTCATCAGCATAGGCCAGTACGGGGCACCTAAAAGAAAGCAGTAATTCACCTTGAGGTACACGAGAAGTGACAAAAAATTTAAATGAGGAAAAATTATTAAATTATTGTAGAACACGTAGCAGGATAGCTGAGACAGATAAGACGCTAAAAGAGATAATAAAGCAGAAGAAGCACCGAAAGAACTGATTTTAGATTATAATAGGCCATGGTCAATGGAATCAAAAGCACAGGAAAAATCACTATACATAACATCTACTTGATTCCTTTCATCAATAACCACAGAAACATATTGAGAAAAACACGCTAAATTGGTAACAGTTGACCGACCACGCATGAAACCATGTTGGCTAATGGAAATTAATAATCTCGTAGCCCAGATTATTGAATTAATTTTTTATTATTATATCTATTAAAATAGAAATAGGCCGATATTTCAATATGTTGGATTCATCAAATTTCTTATGTACTGGCGTAATACGCGTATGGTGGTTTTAATGGCTAAGTTTATAATGAAGGCTAAAGGAGCTGCGAAAATAAATCTATAATCTTTAATAAAAAATGCTGGCATTTTATCTTCGCCACAGGAAGATTTATTTAGTAATTTCGCCATTAAAGTAATAAAAATAAGTTCATCCTCAGATACACTTTCAATATCAAATGGGTTATTATTGTGAACCAAATCAGCATTACAGTCAAAAGAAGAACTATTTGCAAAATAATCCGAAAAACTTTTTGCAAATACATTAACATGTTGAGGATTATTGTGAATAATATTATTGTCCACAACACTGCTGGGAACGCGAAAACATGCTTTCTTTAACTGAACAAATTTTCAGAATTTGCTGGGATCAGATTTAATATTATTTTCAGCTTTCCGCACATGCTCATCATAAGCACATTTAATTTAAATTTTAATCTTAGATCTTAATCTTTTAAATTCTTTAAGATAGACTTGGTTCCTGGTTTTAAGCCATTTTTTCCGGTAATGCTCGTTTTTATGTTGAATTTAATATTTGAACTGAACCACGGAGGAAAGCAAGAATATCTACTTATGTATTTAGGAACGAATTTATATCTAGCTTCATATGTAATAGAGTAAAACTTATTCAGGACAACATCCACATTATCAATATTATCTAAACTGGACCAATTTGTATGACATATATGCTCATATAAGTCACTGAAATTAGCTTTATTAAAATTTTATCGGAAGTTATTCGCAGAAGGAAAATTTATCGGTTTTGCTAGAGAGGAAAGCTCAGAATTAATTAACGATGCAGAGTGATAAACATCCTCAGGAACCAAAGGAGAATCAGATTTAATAATATTCAGAGGTGTAAAATTGGGAAAAACAAGATCAAGTTTATTAACAAAAATATTGCAGACAGAGTTGAAGTGATTTAAATTTAAAACATCGCAGAGATATCGAAGAGAATAAGATTTAACACAAGTAGAGGTACGATCACAAAAATTAGGAACATTAAAATCGCCGGCTATAATAATACTTTCATTGATAAATAGATTTCCAAACGCGTCTGTAAAAGTTTCAATGTCATTTGAGTTTATAGCCGGAGATATATACACAGCGCATAAATTAAATTAATAGTGAGTAAAATAACATTTACGGGCAGTGATGTCTATCAGTGGTACAGTGCTTTTTATATTAGAAGTATCAACAATGCTGCAGTTGAAAGACTCCTTTAATGCAATCAAAACACATCCTCCTTTGCTACGTCCAGGAAGAGAAAAATTTCTATCATCACGTATCACAATATAATTACATGATAAAATTTCTGAATTAAGAAATGAGCATCTAAGCCAAGTTTCAGACAGAACGATTATATCGTGAAACAGAGTACAACAATTAGCATAAAACAAATGACTTTTAGAATTTAAACCCTTTGTGTTTTAGTAGTAAATATTAGGTAAAACTGGAGAACTGGTGGGTGAATTCAGTTTAAAGACACAATTTGTGGATAATTATTAATATATTTGATATCTAAGTTAAATACGATTAGGTATTGAATGAGTGGGATTAATAAGAGAGTTGAGGTTGCGTCAGTGAGAGAGGTTACGGGCAGACAGTAGAGAGTAGTGTAGAGTTAGTGGTGAACGAGCGAGGAAGTGTGTTTACTTGGACAGTTTCAGCATTGGTAAGATAACAAGTTCATTTTATTACACAAGTATTCATCAGACAAAGTACTCAAAGAGCAAGTAAATTCAATAAGAAATATAACAGTGCGTTAGTTGATATAAGGAAACCAGATTACTTGTATCAGTAATTCTCAGATTATCAGACCAGAGTCATGAGCTGCTTGGTAGATGGGCGACTGTAAGGGGAGGTTAGAAGTCAACTAGTACTTAGTTTCTCAGAGAATTCCAGGCCAAATACGAGCCAATAGACGAATGTTACCAGAACGGAGGGTTTACTCCTTATTTCAGATCAGTATCTTACATAAGAATAAGTAGGACTGCATTGTGTTGCAGACCAGACCAGAGTGGAAACTCCGATTCTCAGATTCATATTAAGTAGATCATCAGTAATTAGTGCGAAGCGGATTGAGAATCCGTGTGGAACTAGTTATCAGATCAGGTCAGTTTGAGAGTGTACGCACGTTGTACTATTACATAAGTTTCGATTCATTTTACTTAGAAATCAGTTTACATTTAACATTCGCAATCGTGTTTGCGACAGTATTAGCCGTTGTTTTACTATAAATTACTATTGTAATTTTTTAGACATTTTATTTAATAAAACCTAACATGCTTACAATTTAAATTCGTTTAATCTTTTTCAGTTTTTCTTGAATTGTTGATAAAACTTTTCTATTATATCTATACATTTGAATTTACAACTGACCGCAGGGGTCATCTAGTAAATGTGTAAATCCCAGTGGAAGCTTCCCGTTTACAATTTATATTGATTATATCTTACATATTTTTAGTGTAAAATTTTTTGATCTAGGGGGTTTGTCCTCTTGAGCCTTCACACGTCGTCTTCATTGTTGAGTAAGTTTACAGCGAGTTCGTTGAATGGTAGTTTAGCTTTGTTTCGTATGTAGTAGTGTGTTTTTTATTTGTTCTTTAACAGTTTTTATTTTTAGATATTTATGAAGCGTCTGATAGTTTACGTACCAGGGTGCGTCAGCGATTGTGCGTAGGGTTTTGTTCTGAAGGCGCTGCATTATATTTGTTTTGAATTTTTTGGCACAGCCCCAGAGCTGGATGCCATATGCCCAGAAGGGGGTTATAATTGTTTGTTTAGTAGGATTTTATCCTCTAGTGTGAGTTTAAACCTTCGACCGATGAGCCAGTACATTAGTCTGACTTTTAGGTCAAGGTGCTTTATTTTAGGTTTGATACGTTTCTGCCAATTTAGTATTTTATCAAGGTGCATGCCTGAGTATAATACATTATTTTTAGTTTTAATTATGTTGTTATTTAGTTTCATTGCAGGGCATGAGATTTTCTTGGTTGTGAAGACTATGTGTGCAGATTTCGTCTCGATTATTTTTATATGCAATTTTTCGGCCCATTTTTCGATTTTAATCAGTGCGTTTTGTAATACTTGGGATGATTTTTTTTGAGTTTTCGTGTGTTGCTGAATGCCCGTGTCAGCTGCGTAAGTAGCAGTGGTGATTATGTACTTTTAATGGAACTTTTAATGGTTGCAACTGATTGTGCAGGGGCAGATGTCTAATTACAACCACACCTTGTAAAAATATTAGAAATGTTAAACTGTAAACGATTAAGTATAATATATAAAAATATATCGATTAAACATTTTGTATTTTAATTTCTTTTTCTAAATAACAACTGAAACTTCTTTTACTTTGTCGTCATGACTTACTGTTTGTGGCGAAAATATTAATCATAGTCACCACAACTTGTTCCGAGAATGGTAACTCCGCGGTTAATAGTTGCTATAGTACTGGTGCAAGTACACTGCCGTGTGGAACACAAGCTTTTGTAGGAGGCAACTTTGAGTATGAGATTCCGTATCTTGGAAGAATCTTTCTTGCAGGTTTGACTTGAGTAGAAGGATGTATTGGTGGGATAATTGGGACTTGACTTTGAAGAGTAAACCCATATGTGACACTTGATGTCGTAATTGATGGATAGTTGAATGTTGTTTAAATCCAAACTGATGTGGTGGGATGATGATGTTGTCTTCGATGACAGGTTGAATTCTTATAAGCAGTAGTTTCGCTAGTAGTTTTGAAGGTATGGGAAGAAGTACGACTGGCTTGTATGATGTAATATCATGATCTACACTAATTTTCATTGAATGGGGAATTAACTGGTTCTTAGAACTGCGTTGAAGATTTGTGTTACGGACACAACAGCTGTTTTGGGTAATTCTTTTAAGACTTTGACATTAAGTCGTGCCCAGGAGATTTTTTATTGTTGAGTTTCGTTATTTCAGTTTTACTTTCGGCGGATGAGATATGTTTGATTAGGAGATCTAGTTGTAGGGCAGAGATTGAGAATTCTTTTTTATTTTCTTCTTTGTCTTTTGAGTTTGTTGAGGTTTTGTAAAGATGTTAGAGAGGTGTTCTGCGAATACATCAGCTTTGCCGAAATCTTCTCTTGCCCATGTACCGTCTTTTTATTTATAGGAGGGATATGTTGAGTTGGACGTTTTAGTTTTTCCGTTGTCTTCCAAACAAAGGAGTCACCTCCAGGGTACGCGGATAGATTGTGAAGGTAGTCTTAGAAGGTCTCGTTTTTATGTTCCGTGTTAGTTGAAGCGGTTGAATTTATTTTTATCTTCCGGGTGCCTTGATAATTGCTACTTTTTTTTCTGTAATTTTGTCGCGCAATATTTTTGGGTAGATGGCATTATTAGTATTTTTGCTTTGTAAGATGGGTGTGGATTTCCATGCAGCCGTTTGAATTAGATTCGTAAATTGATTAACACCTTTTTCGATGTGGTGAGGTGTTGTAAGTGGGATTTGAAGATCAATATTTTCTTTTATGTGTTTTCGGAAGTTTTCCCAGTTGGTTCTTGTGTTGTATAAGGTTAGTGAATGTTCATACATTATTACAGTCGAGCTTATCCTCATAATGACAGGGATGATACAGCTTGCTTCGATGTTAATATAATTTGTAGATGTGCCATTGTTACGTAGTTGTTGGCCATGATGGCTTTATCTAGTTCATTGCCTTTGGGATTTTTCAGTCGTTTTTTTTTTGATGGATTGTTTAGAGGGACAATAGACGGCAGATATATGCCGGGTTGCAGAAACGTTAATCAACGCATTGTTCGGTTAGCGGTTCATCAAAACGAACAAATGCAACGCGATTTTTTGACAGCAATGATTTAAATGTCATAGGAACAAGAAAACTTATTCGATTTTGTTCATTTTCATGAACCGCTAATCGAACAATGCGTTGAATAACGTTTCTGCAACCGGGCAATAATAATTTTGCCGTGCGGTACTATTACCTTGACGCTTGTAGCCTGTGGGGATTCTAGTTCGTATTTCTCAGTTTCGAAATGTGTGATTTTTTCTTTTCTGATTATTGCTGTTCCACTATGAGCTATTCTGTCGGGGTGGTTTGTGCATTATATTTTGCATTGACGTATTTTGAAATAATTTCTATCCGTAAAATGGGTTTCTAATACTAATTGATTGACTAATGAATATTTCTATTTCTTTGTAGTGTTGCGCTAATTCAGTAGCGTTCCAAGTAGCTATTCTTATTGTACTAATCATTATTTTTATTGACTGGAGCAGTGCGGAGATTAATTATTTGGCTATTTTGTTGTAGCATCATATCAAACATAGATTCGAATTTGTTAAAAATTTGAACTTGCGAAGGTTCGTGTTCGTTAGAGTTGGTGTGTGGTGTGGCAGGAGCGGTCGAAGTTGGTTGGCTGGTTGTATGTGTGCAAATGTAGTGTTTTCTAAGTAGATGTAGATGGCTTTTTCATATGGGTTGTGATGTGTCGGATTGTTTCTTAATATTTGTAAGTCTTTATACACTGAACAACCCTTGTAGTTGGTAGGGTGGGGTCCAGAGCATAAGATACATAGCGGTGTTTCATTGCGGTTTTTCGAGCAGTGGTTGTTACCTGCGCATTTAACGCAGTAGAAGGCTCGTTTAAAATAAGTTTTCATGTACCCGTATTCTTTTCGCTTTCTGGTTAGCTCTATTGTAACTTTGGTGCTGAGTAGGAATTTTACATCATAGATTGTCGTGTTATTGGCGTCTGGTTCTAAGTTGACGAAAAACATGGAAAGAGGATTTTTTGATTTCCTGTTTTTGATGTTAAAATAGTTTCTAATTTGGAAACCTTTTTCTCTTAGAGCTTCTTTAATACCTTCAGCTGGTACTGATTGGTGGATGTTTTTAATGACTACGCGGTAAGCTCTGCTTTCGCGGGGTTGATATGCATGGTAAAATATATTGTTACTATATAGTGAGTGTATCAGGGGTGCGATAGGCGACTGATGTAAGTGTGTTTATTTTTACGGAGTCGTTTGACATGGTTTTGCAGACAAATTATTTTTTCTGGCTTGTTTCTAGGCTTGCAAGCATTAGAGGAAAGTTGGTAACATTTTGTACTTAGACTGGAGGGTTAGGAGTCTTACTGGGGTGTCCGGTGTCCTCGTTGTTCAGAACTGAGAATCTGTTCTTTGTATGTATGTGTATTTGTGGTAATGTTACTTCTTTAATGGTCTATTCCTAAACAGTTTTCGTTTTTATTAACCAGGACACGTTTCCCTGGTCGTCTCATGGGCACTACCTGCTAAGGAAGTATATCTTCACAAGAAGTGCCTGGGTGTGGGCACTGACTTATGTTTGGTTGAAAGTTTAATGCTGATATTTGTGATAACGAGAAGGTTAAGATATTGATGTTACTTAGGGTATTTGATCCGGTTATCATAGGTGTGGTTATGGGTGACATTTGTGTGATTATTGAGTGTAGAGGCGTGATGCCGCGAGGGTTGTTACAGTGCTTGTAGTTGTGAGGGTATACGAGATAGCATTGGCACCTCCGCTTGTTTGTTGCATTGTTTTGTAATTTCCGGTTGACACTGCGTATTTATCACTATCACTGATCAAGGTACACTTGCACTTTAGCAATAGTGTCCCTAGCACTGGTCTAGAAGTACTCATTCGAACTGATCAATGTTCGTAAACACTATGTAACAAGTATGTTACGTGATAACTACGGAGCTTAGGAAACACGTTAAGTCACTACCGTGGTTCAGGGACGTATTTAAGTTATGTGCCGCCCCGGGCTATTCAAAATTGGCTGCCCTACCCCCCCCCCACCCTGTTCGTCAGGAATTTATATTGATTATATAGTCATACAGAAATAGATAATATAACACAATATTTCTGAATTACATTTTATTATACTTGTAGTACACATTTATTACACTTATATTAACAGAACGCTTTTATTAGCAGCAAACATTTTACTAAAAACCTAAATTACTAAACTAACAACAATAACAGTGCTGGCGTTTACTTAATAACTTTACGGCGCGACTGCTGTTTCGCAAAAGAGTCAATTATGTCTGAGTAGTCTGCAGCTCTTGTTAAGTCGCGTTCAATTGGAAGAACAGCTAACGAATCCAGTCGCGTTTGAGCCACAGTACTGCGAAGTTAGTTTTTTATTCTTCGAAGTACCGAAAATGACCTCTCCGCCGTGCAGTTGGACGCAGGCATACACAGAAATATTCGCAATGCAATATTTATGTATGGATATATTTCCTGGATGTTTCTTTCGTGAATTATTTTACTTATTTGAAGGGCTGTACTAGGAGCAACCTCTAGAGTCTTTAGGAATCCACTAAAATGTAGACAGTCATTTATAAAATCTGTTGGATCAGGCAAATCGGTTTTATACAACTGTGCCAATTTAGTTGCTTTGTCAGATATTTCATCAATATTCAAATGTGGCATATTGGTGAAGAAAGAAAATTGGTTGTGTAGATCTTTGTAGACGACTTGGCGGCGATTTAATTCTGATGACAATCTGTCCATTATAACATTGTACGTATTTACCTAAAAATATTTTTTTCCATCTAATACTGCTTCGTCGCGTGATGTCTCATCAATTTGAAGTTTTCTCTTTTTTTGTCGTTTAAATGTGTCTTCATAGTCAGTTATTGAAGATTTCTCGATTGCTGTGTGCTCATAATGATCGTAATTATTTCTCGCGTCCTTAACATAATTCGCCAGAGAACCATAGAGTTCGGAAGTCACACCCAAATCAATATCAATGGATTGCAGTTGTTTGTTGGTCACATTAAACCTTTGAAGGATATCCCCCAAACTACTGATAGGATCGCTGTTTCCAAGCGCTGTAGTTGACGGAGATAACCAGAAGCTTCGTACCTGGTGGTTAGCTTTTCGGATTCATCTTCACTTATAACCGTAAGAGCTTCCATCACTTCATTCCAATCTTTATTCAAACCTGAACATGCATCTGCACGGGCCGACCACCGTGTTTCAGACAGACTTTTTAGTGACACATTCGTATGTTTTGTTAAGTGGGTTTGAAGCACGCTCCAGCGATGTGTAGATGCACTAAAAAATGTAGACAAGTTTTGCAAAAGGGAAAAAAAATTCACCGATTCATTGCAGCAGTTTGCAGCACATTGTCCGATTAAATTAAGAGAATGTGCCGAACAAGGGGTATATGTCGCCATTGGAGATACTTGTTTTATTCTAGCCTGAAGGCCGGAGTAGACACCAGACATATTAGCAGCATTGTCGTAAGACTGCCCTCTGCAGTTTTTAATATCGATTTCGTTTATATTTAAGATACGTTACGGCATTGTATAACTCTTCTGCTTTGTGGCCGACTTTGGGAAGGAAACACAGAAATCTTTCTACCGGATAACCGTCTAAATTCACGTATCTAAATACCACGGCGAGCTGATCTGCGTGCGATATATCTGGAGTGGAGTCGATAATGATAGAATAATATTTCGCAGATTTTACAGTTTCAATCATTTGTGTAGTAACTTTCTCAGCCATTAATTTGATGAATTGTTCATATGTAAATGCAGATAAGTATGATGTTCGACCTTTACCAGGGTTGCCATACTTGTCAATATGTTGTGCCAAGAATGGATCGAATTCAGCTATCAATTCCATAGCCATTATGAAATTTCCACTATTTTGTGTAGAACCAAATTTTTCGGTACGTTCTCTAAATGCTAGCCCATTACTTGCGAGTGACCGAACTACAGCCACAACCCGTTTCAAAATATTGCGCCAGTAATCTCTTTCGTTATCAACTTGTTCAGAAAAAAAAACGTATCTATTTTTCTAAGAGTGGACTGTCGCATTTTCATCGATAAAACACACGATTTGTGTTCAGAAGAGTTTTCATGATGGTTTAATGCTGCGTTGCCAAGCTTCCAATCGTCAAATCCTTGCTTCGCAATTTTTGTAGTTTTGTAGTACCAGGACAGTGTTAAACAAATTTCGGGAACAATATCTGGATTGATCGCCATATGTTTTTTTCGATTTAGAAAAATTAATATTATCGAGATCCTGTTTTACACCATGCTTCAACACATAGTCAATGGTAACAGCGTTGATGTCCCAAAGCGCTGGATCATTTGAAGTTGGATAAGGTTTGGTGGTGTCTTCGATGCACGTTGTGGAATCATCTTGAATTATAATATCAGTTTTAACGTCACTGTTACTGATGCTACTTGGATCGGCGGAAGCAGATTGTGGCTCCGCTTGCTGAATGAGGGAACTGTAACATTTTTCGCTTTCGGCAGAAACATCACTCGTTTTTTTGAAAAATGTATCAATTTTTGCAGTTTTGTCGACAATATTGCGCTGTCGCTCACTTTTGTCTGAAGATATTTTCCTATATTTTGCACCACTGTCTTTTTCTGCCGTCACTCATCCTGACGCAACTATAAATAATTAAAAGGAAATACGCACTCACTATTGATTTTCAGAAATCAGATACCACTGAACTCACTGAGCCTACTATGGCAATTGGCAATAAAACTCCTCGTTACACGTTCGCGCTCCCCTCCACGGTACACGTGCGCACGCGCCCCGTTCCCAGTGATCGGCACCTGTCGGTTTAACTCGTGTATTTATTCTATTGTTTTTATACTGAGTTTTGTACAATTACTTTCGCTGTATAATTTACAGCAGTATAAAATCCAAACAGAAATCATGATTCTAACGAAAAAATGTTCTCCTATGACGCATGGCATTTTTCTGTTATCTATAATAATAGCGTTTACCAAAATCGGGTTGATGAAAGTAGGGCTTGAATTTTGCCGCCCCTACAAATCTGCCGCCCTGGGCTATAGCCCGTTCAGCCCCTATGTAAATACGCCCCTGCCGTGGTTGGTAGAACGTAGGTAAAACTAAATATTATTTCATTTATATTTAACAAATAAAATATATTAAAACACATATGTTGCTATGAGCAGTGGCGGCTCGTGAGGTGAAAAGTAGGTGAAGAGATATTTATGAGGGGGGGGGGTGAATGTTGGCAGTTATAATAGTTTTTTATTTAAATTTAATCTTGGAGTTGATCGAACAATTACCAATAATTTTTTTTGTTGTCGTCTGTCCATCTGGAGAACGGTGTCTCGAATAAAATGCATAGGTATAACATCATTTTGCATATTCATTCTGATTTATATGTATTAGTAATAACGATAATATATAAATGATATTAAATGTAGGTACAATAAAGTACAATTGCGATACTTGGTGAAACTGTTCTAATATGTAATTTTATATTCACAAAAAATATATTAGCATTACCTTCCAAATAAGTTAAAATAATGAATATAATAAACTATTAAAATTGTTTGATCAACACAGCGTAGTAAAATAATACATCAATTTCAATGCGACGATGAAGTGCAGAGTTCCAGATGTGATATTCACCATTGGCTTCTGTTGGTAAGGGAAGCGCCGTTGCCATGGCAACCAATGTATCTAGCCAGTAAATTCTAGCTGCGCGTGCAACTTTAAAGCGTTTATTCGAAATTTCAGTTGCTTTTCATGTGATGCGGGTTGCGGATGATTAGTTTATATTTAGTAGATAATTTATTCTTTAAATTACATTAATGTTTATTTTAGGCTTTGTAGTAAATAATGTAAAATATTTAATGTGTTGAAAATAAATTTAAAAAATGTTTTGCTTTCTGAAATAACAGGTGAAGTTGCTCTTCACCTTCTTCACCCGAATAGCCGCCACTGGCCATGAGTCATTAGAACGACAAAATATCCGTAGTATTAACAAAAATTAGCGGTAATTAATGACAGCTATTATTTGTAACATAAATTAACTAAATAAAATGAAATTAATGCGGGATATCCAACTGTTGTAAGACATTCTATTAAAAAATTTCTGCATTAATGAACTGTATTTTTTCTGGAATTCCATCCTCACAGTTTTCAGAAGTGGAATAGTAACTAAAGAGAAGGATTGTAATGGGTTCGTAATACGTCTTGAATTTGTAAACGAATCGAGAACAAATTTTTAATCAAATGCAAACACTTTGGCACAAATCAAAAAAAAAAAAAACACGAAGTGAATAAACAACGAAAACTTTAGTAGCAAGCAGCACTAGAATTTAGATTTCCATTTTCTGTTATTCCTGTTTACGAAAAACCAGCTCAAGAACCATAAGCTTTAGAAGCATCTTTTGAGGGTGAACAACCTCTTGTAGTTACGATGTGAAGAAAGACGCATATAAAACTCAACAGTTTAAATATAAGTACCAGCTAATACGATCTTGATGATGATGATGAAGTGTTCACGGAAATAAGTAAAGAAACGATCTCAGACAAATAAGGAAAGCTAGAATTATTAGCCGTTCAACAGGAGCTAAAATAAAACGTTATGACGAAGCTTTCATCAATGATGATTCTGTTGATAAACCACCATACAGAAGGAATCATATGTCAATATCGGATGAATCTCAAATCGAAGAAATTTTGTGGTAAAAGGAAGAAATATTATAAACAAAAAACTTTTACAAGACCGAAATCTATAAAAAATCTCAGAAAAAAAAGGACGTAATAATCACGATCTTGATCCTGACATTAAACGTCCAAAGAAATCTAAAATAAAACACAAAGGTCTTAACGATTCCGAAAATAAAGAAGTTGAAACACGAATAACTCGAGAACAGAAAATTAACTACACTAAAGTAAAGAAGAATACAACGCCAAAGATGATTAAAAAGAAGCAATAGGTGTTGAAGAAGAGAATAAAGACAGATCAGATTCAGCTGATAAAAAAATCGTCCCTAAAAAGATAATTAAAATCAATTGTCAAGTATACTTTTGGTTTTCTTTGGCCGCTCTTAATAAACCGTTATTCCCGAAAAGTTTATTGTACATTTTGGCGTTGCGGGAATCAAAATTAACGAATCTACCCGGCCTTCGAAAGCCGGACAAAAGGCGTCCGGCTTGAACATCAAGGGCATAGTTTTAAAGTTCGTATTGGAGAACTGTCTGACAAAAAACCGGACAGGTAGCAACCCTAATCCGTTATCGTCCCGACTAGCTGGTACGAATTGGTAATGCAAGTAATCTCCTTTCTTCGCTAGAAATGTGTTTCTTATTACATAAATTCAGCTTTCCTTCTTTACTTACACTTGAAACATAGACAAACAATCATACGTTAGCCTAGAGGTATTCGATCCCGGTATTCTCATGACTAAGAGCCATTGCTATATTGCTATTGCCATTGAGCTACCCAGGCTGGTCAAATTTGTATAAATTTTTATGTATGAATTTAATAAAACAATATAATGATAGAAACACTCAATAGTAATTATTATCTACATTGAAAGGAAAAATGCGTAATCAAAATAGTTGGCTAACCAGGCTGACATATCGCGATTGAAACATTATTTGAAATATAGAATTATATTGTACGTTAAATTTACAAAATTATTTCATTACCTAGTTATTTCTGATATATTAACATCAAAATTCAAATTATAATTATATTGTGTAAGTAATTAAATATCAAATTAAATTATAACACAAACAAATTGATGGAACAATTTTGCTATTACGGATAACAATAAATCATGTTATGCAAATGATCGCAAAATTTAAAACCAGATTGATTCAGGCAGAAAGTTTCTACTAGAACCGTGTTGATGCAGATTATATTCAGTCGATAGATTGAAATTTCATGTGATTTGTATTATTTCAAGCAGGCGACATACGCAGTTTACATTTAGAAATCAATTATTTGAATATCCCTTTGCTGTTGCGATTTTTTACAGTTTGTCCAAATATTTGAAATTAATATCATTCGCAAATAAAACCAGCATCTGCTCATAGTTTCGAGTTGGTAAAAAACACATTTATGACAAATATTAACATATTATATCATATTTGAAAATATGAAATTGTGCACAAGCAATTTTATGAAAAAATAGTTACTCTAATTATTCCCTTCTATTATTGTATATAAATTTTCTAAACTGTAGAAAATATACATAAATGTGAACATTAAAAACAATTGAATAATTTTGTAATGAATAAAATAAATATAAAAATAATAATAATTTTAAATTGACTTGAACAGATTTCAAATATTTACTAATATGAACTGAAATAAAGTAAGGTATTTCACATAAATCAAATTTTACAATTTTTATTATAATAATTGAAGCTTAGACATACTGATCAAAAAATCTGATGTGGCCAGCACGCTACCTTCCGTCAGTTTTATGTATTTTGTATAAATCCCACACAGAAAGTTTCTTGCAGTAGATTTAATATTTTCAGTACATTACCTTTAGTCAGTTGAACTTACTCAGTTCTATGTATTTCGTACAAATTCCATACAGAAAGTTTCGCGTAAGAGGTTTTATATATTTCCAGAAAAATTATAACACAAACCTACTGTCTATTGCACTTGACACTGTATGCAACCAGTGTTAAAAAGTGACAGATCATTGTTACTTTTAACACTAGTATTGAAAGCGATTTAGTTACCTTGGTAATGACAAATGGAACAACAAATTGACATTTTTGTCATAAGCCAAAAATTATTAGAAATACTAATTTAAATTTAAAAATAGCGATTGTAAAAAAAATAGTCTGTGATATACGAGTACGTGTTAAAAGTGATTTTATTTTGTTCGAAAGTATGCGTCTTGTTCCAAACTTTCTTCTCAAAAAATAAAATGTCGCTTTTAACATTTATATCATACATAACTATTCTGATACATTTTAGACTAAAATACTTTAATACATTCGATATTATTACTATAAAATGCCGGTGGATGGCAAATTTGTACAAGTTGAATTCATTTTAAAACTATGATTACTTCAATGATATTCATATCATTTCCAAACACAAAAATTTATAAATAGATGTCAATATGCAAAATATAAGGCTATGTACTACGTATGGCACGTTATTTGGAGAATTAATTGTAAATTTCATAGTACGTTCGTGAAATTTTATAATGAAAAGTAGGTATATGATTTTTTCAATACAAAAAATCAGAATTGTTGTGAACTAATATTCTTTCTATAGCCCATTAATTATTACTGATTTCTGACAAAATGTACATTAGTCTTTGACACTATATTGTTAAGTTTTAAGTAAATTTACTTCAGTGGGGCATTTTTTACTAACGATTTTTTCATTTTAAAATTAAATGCTTATTCTAACAGAACACTCTTTGATGCTAAAGAATTTAGTTGTCAGATAAACACGGTTAATTTACTTCTATGTGTAACGACCTTACTTTATTATTTGGTAATTTTTCTTTTCGTTTTGCTCATATTTGCATATTTGTTTTATAATTAGTTATTTTAATTTTTTGATTTTATATATCAGTTCAAGGCTGCGCTAGCTGCTCGTGACTGGGCGCGTCCCCATAGCGGGTGAAACAATGTTAAATTCCCAGAACTGTAGATGTTCATTATTTGTGAATATTAGGCGTAGAAGCGAAGAATTATAAGGTTTTGTGCTCCCATTTTTAGTGAGTTTGGCGACGCATATTGAGACGATTTCTTTACAACGTACTTGATTGGTTATTCCCATGTTGAGACAGTTTACATTTTGTTAGAATCCAGAAGTCTGTGAGTACCTACCACTATCACCTAGGCACCTTCTTCAAACATCGAGATCTTCCTCTAAGAGCTGGTTTGGCCTCTGGCTGCGTTCAGTAGTTGGGTAAGCTCTCCAGCTTCCCTGGTCGTGAGACCTAGTCACACTCACATACCTTCTTCACAACAGAGCCTACCTAGTGCAATTCTGGTTATCCAGACAGACTCATTCCTTCTTCCACAGAGTTTTATCATTCCTGATGCGTGGGTGGCCGTCCTAATTATCTGCACGAAACTCATTCCTTCTTCCACAGAAGTTTATCATACTGCGTGGGTGGTCGTTCTGGTTATCCAGACAGAACTCATTCCTTCTTCCATAGAGTTTTATCATTCCTGATGCGTGGGTGGCCATCCTAATTATCCGGAGAGAACTCATTTCTTCTTCCACAGAGGTTTATCATTCTGCGTGGGTGGTCGTTCTGGTTATCAAGACAGAACTCATTCCTTCTTCCACAGTTTTATCTTTCTTGCGTGGGTGGCCGTCCTGGTTATCTGGCAGAAATCATTCTTTCTTCCACAGAGGTTTATCATTCTGCGTGGGTGGTCGTCCTGGTTATCCAGACAGAACTCATTCCTTCTTCCACAGTTTTATCATTCCTGCATGGGTGACCGTTCTGGTTATCCGAACAGAATTCATTCCTTCTTCCACAGAGTTTTATCATTCCTGATGCGTGGGTGGCCATCCTAATTATCTGGACAGAACTCATTCCTTCTTCTACAGAAGTTTATCATTCTGCGTGGGTCGTCGTTCTGGTTGTCCAGACAGAGCTCATTCCTTCTTCCATAGAGTTTTATCTTTCCTGGGTGGGTGGCCGTCCTGGTTATCTGGACAGAAATCATTCTTTCTTCCACAGAGTTTTATCATTCTTGCATGGGTGGTCGTTCTGGTTATCCGTACAGAATTCATTCCTTCCTCCACAGAGGTTTATCATTCCTGCGTGGGTGGTCGTCCTGGCTATGCGGACAGAACCCATTCCTTCTTCCATAGAGTTTATCATTACAGTGTGGATGAACAGATTCCTTTCCCCAGGTCTTTACTTTCCTGTTACTAAGTAACCAACATTCTGTTCGCCACGTAACCAACAATCCATTGAACACAGCCTCCGTACACCAAGTCCTTAGTTAATTATCATTTACTCATTTTAGCTTATTTGCTACTCTGTGGTGGAATGGTGTTTGTTTGTTCTGGCCTAGCTTGCTATGAGGACGATGTTCATGTATCTTTTGAGACATTTATTGCTGTAGTTCTAGTATCACCAAGTGTGGGCTATGAGAATGATTTCCAGATCTAAGTTATGGTGAAATACCAGGGTGAGCTAACTGAGAGAAACTTATCTCTATAATGCAGCACTAATATAAACATTTCTATTACAGAACAATATAATTATTGATCTTTGTCGTTTATAAAGACTTCCCTATGTTTTTTGCGCATTAAAGCGATGAAACTGCTATTATTTTCAGCTCAGTGTTATTTGAGTTAACATACATTTGTTTATGTCACTGTGATTATTTTTGCTTGTATTTATTTACAACACTGGTGTCTAATTGACACTTATATTGTCTTTCATCATTTGTTTAATATTGCATTACTTTATTATTGCATATGCTTGTTGCATGATGGTTATTTATTCCAGGTATAATAACTGTTTCCCACTTCTAGCTGCGGTGGTTTATAAAAGATATATTATAATTTACAAAGATAAATACGGAGAAATATTAATCTGTGCAAATCAGATTTACACTCCTTTCTATTTGAATATGTAATCTGTTACAGTATTTGACCGGTATTTTAATACAGAACCACACGATGCTCTACCAGCCGTTATGTTCCTATGTGGCGAGCGCCATTCCTGTGCCGATTTCCGTTTATGTGCCGCTGGCTGTCAATTTGACAACCATCGGCCAAGTTGGCGTCTACTTTGCACGGAGCATGACGTGGCGACTGCGGTTTGAAGATGAGAAGGCCTCACCGTCCTAGCCAATGAAGGCCGACGCACCAGGGCCAAGCATCACACATCCAACCTGTTGAAATTTGTACAACCTACAATACAATTTACATTGTTGTTTGTATGTTGACATATCTTTGATTATTTGTACTTGCAGTAATAAATGTATGAGTTGTAGGTATTTTTTGGAAGGAATCTACTTAGTTTCACTCCTAACGTTCTCTCTTTTCTCCTTTCTTGACAGCCACTTCGAACCCCGATCATTTTGGGGTTACATTCTTTCATCTTTACGTTTTTACAAGCAACGTAGTTTTTGAGTCCTATTACTAGTCGGTTGCGTTACATATGTTTATCGTCAACGAGTGATTACCTTTTATATCTTGTGTACCCTTGTAACAGAGAGTGTCTAAAGCCCAGAATGTGGGGTCGTTAAAAAAATCCTAATGAGTCGTGGTTATCGCAATTTCTCTAAAACATCTCAATATTTCTTAACCTAACGCACAAAACTAATACGTAGAAAACTCGGCTCTAGTTTTTGCATTAGGCTAGGTTGTTGTTTTATATTGAGGCCCGGTTTTCTACCCCTTAATAAAGTACCAATTAACTTATCTGCCAGATAAAAGAAAAATATCGCATCATATAATTGGCATGTGTATAATATAACCATTGATTTTAATTTAATTTTTGTTTAACCCTCAATTATATATTGGTGCAACTTGTCAAAGATACATTTCTTATTACGCTATATTTTGTTTTCTTGAGTACATTCAAGCATACATATGTATTTAAAACACGAATTCACAGTTGCATTTTTGTTTGTGTAATGTATATTTCATATTCTTAAATAACAAAAATGTTTAGGGGTATCAGTACCTACCATCTTGTAAAAATATGTATTCCGTTAAATTGTAAATCACATAAAAACAAACTATTGGAATTTTCAAGTAACGAGAGATGGCGCTGATCGCGTTAAACAATGGTACACTTTTTATTGACATTTGTAAGAGTAGCATTGCTGTAAATTGTGTTTCTTTAGTTTTCGTATTATTTTCTCATTTATTAGTATTTTTATTTATAATTAAAATATGTATAATAGAGTTATCGTAGTATATAAATGTCAAATGTGTACCATTGTTTGTAATTCTAATATTCGCTTTAGTTAGCGTTTTCTTTTTGAAAATCTCAATAACTATATGTATAATACATTTTTATTATCAATCAAATTAATTATAATATGTATAAGCTAATTTCCGATACCACTTGTTTATTTTCAAAATAATTGTAAAGGAAAACGTAAAAATTCAGTAATAGGTCGGGTATTCATAAAAATCGAGCTTATGGATTCATAACCACGGTGGGTGCCATGGGTGCCACGGCACCCCCTAATATATTAATACGAGAGCTGTTCTCTTTCCACTGAGACTATCTAGTGGGCTATGATATTTTGAAACAAATTTTGTTTGACATTCTAGTTGTTTACAAGGTTCATTATAGTGATGGTTGTTAAATATAGTTGAATGTTGTTTAAATATATCATTTTTAAGTAATCCTTTCCTCAAGAAATCATTGATTTGAGCAAAGAGCATTATTGAGTAATTTTTTGAAATTCCAGCGTGGATTAAGCCCTCAAGAATATTTTGTGGAAATCCATCGAATGTTTGGTGACAAGTCGTATTCCTTAAGTACTGTAAAGCGGTGGTACAATGAATTTCAGAGTGGCCGACTTTCATTAAATGACAGTTTTCGAGCTCCTAAGCCAAAAACGGCAGTTACCGAAAAGAATATTGGTCTTGTTCGGAGAGGACTGGCATGTTACTGGCAGGAATTTTCAAACAACTTTAATGATTGGTGTGAAAGCAATTGAAACCATTTTAGACCAACATTTGATGGTACGTAAACTTTGTTCTCGTTGGATTCCCCACAATTAGACTACAGTCAAAAAGACAATCGTTTAGATGGTGCAGATCTACACTAGATCGCTTTGACAATGGTTTTTCTCATTTGGTGTACATCATTAGAGGTGACGAAACATAGGTTTATTGCTATGATCTCAAAAAAAAACCAATAGTCGCCAGTTTGGGTCTTTGAGAACAAAAGTTATTCGCGAAGAAAGGCGAAACAAAAAGTTGATCGCCACATTTATTGTAATTATTGGACATGTTTGCACTGTATTACTGGAGGATCGTCGTACTGTTAATATTGAATGGTACACTACCGTTTGTTTCCCTCAAGTTCACCAAAATGTTCGCAAAAAAACGTCAACGGGGAAGGGTTATCTTGCATCAAGACAACGCTCGGCCGCATATTTTTGCTCGAACGACTGATTATTTGAATGCCCAAAACATAGAAATAATGGGTCATTCGCCCTATAGTCCAGACCTGGCACCTAATGATTTCTTTTTATTTTCACGTGTAAAGGACAAGTTACGGGGTTTACGTTTTACATCGGCCAAAGAAGCTGTTGGCGCATTTAAAAATAAAATAAAGAAACACACGCGGGAAGATTGGAGAAAATGCTTCAGATTTTGGTTTTCACGGACGCAAAAATGTATTGATTGTGCCGGGGAATGCCTTGAAAAATTATAAATAAATGTGTTTTACAAGTAAATTGTGTATTACTTTACTATGCTCAGCAGAAAGATAACAGCCCTCGTAATATTGAAAGACTTCATTTACATTTATTACTTTATTTATAACATTAATTATACTTATTCATTTTGGCACCCATAAAAGTAAAGTTCTGCGTACGCCTATGTTCATAACATTTATATCATCAGTAGCTAGGATACTATAAAAGTATACTGTGTCTAGAACTTTTAAAAGACAATCAAATAAATAAATATATGTGAAAAAGAAAATAATATACAGGCTTTAAGTAATAATTTTAACATCTTTAAACTTAAATTTATGACCTATCGGCTGTATGTTTGGTGAGTGCACTATGATTGGGATTTAGTAAATTACAATGGTAATTGTGTTGGTACATTCTCCGTTTCAGTGTTTGGGAAGTTTCTCCAATGTTTATTTTACCACATGCACCACATTCGACCTGGTAGAAGACATCAGTGGATTCAGATTGTTCTATAGCATCTTTTAATTTAGTGAAATTGGATGAAGTTGTATAAAGGTTATTGTTTACTATTTTGATGTTACTATTTTCTAAGATTGTCGTAACACCATTATTGATATAATAATTATATGGAATGGAGCAATAAATGATATTATTTAAGTTGTTATGACATTGTCGTTCTGTGAGATTGTTAACGAAACATTACATAAGATCTAATAAAACTTTCTTTGTCAACCATCAAACAGACTATAAAAATAATAGTGAACATATTAATGATTTCATTGACCAAATCGAAAATCACTAAACAATAATTTCCCTAAGTGTGCTTTGTTCGTTACACTAGTAGTTTCACACTTCAGTATCTCTCCAACTCCGAAATGATTCGGTTGGCTGAGTGCTGAAAACATAATTTTCAACGTAAAATGTAAACCACGTTGCTTAAACATTTCATCTGTATTATTTTTTATATATCTACTGTACACCTTTGTAATTTAGGTAAGCAATTTGTTACTTTAATTTTTCCATAATGCTTTCAATTAATATGTGCCGTAATGTATAGCTGAGGATGGGCTTGCTGAAAGCCCGAAACGTCCGTATTGTTAAATAAATACACGTTACGTGGACCACCTAGCCTTATTTATTGAGAAAACAACAATCTTTGACTCCAGTCAGACACAAGATGGCGGAAGCAGGTTTCCACATGAGAATTAAATAAGATTTTGGTAACAATTGCTCCAAGACTATCAACTCTTTTAAGAAATTTATATTAAAAAAAGCCCGTATAGATAATAAACATTTGTTGAAGACGGATTCATATAATCATTGGGTGTGTGTGTTAACGTGTTATATAATGTTATTAAATTATCTTGAAATTAAGAAAGCAATTAGTTTGAGTTCATATAATACGGAAGTTGTTAAATAATTGTAAAATTGTAGTATGGTATATAAAGTAAATAACATAAAATATTTAGGCAGTCTTTGTAAAATCGTGAAGTCGGAGGGTTGAATAAATAAACTAGTAAAACTTTGAATTTCGTTTGTTCTTTTATGGTTGTTTCGTACACATTACCTTTAACGTGTTTTAACACATTATTTATTATTACATTGTAAACAATGTAATTTAACTCCACATTTTGTAGGTAATAGTATTAATAATACTAATGATTATTCTACATATAGATTACATCGGAAACATAGCATAATCAACAAAGCATACAAACAGAAATTATTATCTCTAGAAATTGAATCAGCATATACAACTTTATGTTCAATTAACATCTCTCGTGATAATCTTTTGGCGAGCATGATTGATCTACTCCCCCCTGAAGTTTTTAATTTTGTCTTAATTAATTATAATACATATTATTACAAATATAAAAATGAACACCGTCTTACCATAGATATAAAGATAGCCGCATTAAAACATAAAGTAGATAATAATAGCATTTTACAGTCACTACGGTTAAATAATAAAAATTGGATCAGCAATCTATCAAGTTTAAATATAGAAGAGGACATATTATGTATACTCTCATTAAGACAAAATTTTTCGTATAATTTCATTCATGATAGCCTTAAAAAATTAAATTTCACAACTTACACTAACATTAACCTCTACATAGATAAAAGTAGCGTAGAAAATAAAAATGAACTTAAAAGTAAAATATGAAAATACCTTGAAACCCAAATCATTAAAATTAAAAACAACAGATCGTCTTTCTCTGAATTAGAAATTTTCAACATAATCAAGAAAACGAAAAATTTTTTAAAAGAAAGTGACTTAATTATTGTTGTCAAGGCTGACAAGAGAGCAAAAACTGTCATAATGAATAAAAATGATTACCTTACTAAATCACAACAGATACTTGATGACCCAACAACTTACACTAGAATTGTTAAAAACCCCTTGAACCGTATTTCCGATAAATGTATAATTTTTTTTTAAAAAGTTGATAAAATTAATCTTATTCAAAAACACACACAACTAAATTATACATGCTCCCCAAAATACATAAAATAATGTTCCTTTAAGACAAATAACTTCGATAATTAACATTCCCACGTATAAATTAGCAAAGTATTTAGGTAATTTAATAAGCAAGATTACAAAAGCTTCGGAGATTAATTTGAAAAATTCATTCGGTTTGGTGGAGGACATTTCTGGAAAAACATTACATTTAGACCATGCTATTTTCTCATTAGACGTTTCTGCATTATTCCCCAGCATCCCACAAGAATTAGTTTATGATTGCATTACTGACAGATGGTCTGAAATAGAACCACATATTGATCTGACTTTGGATGATTTCTTAGAAGGTGTGAGATTGTGTTTTGAATCATCTGTTTTCACCTTTAATAGTACCATTTATAAACAAATCAATGACAGCCCGATGGGCAGTAGCATTAGCGGTTTTGTAGCGGATTTAATGTTACAGAGGCTGGAACAGCAAAACGTTACTTCCCCTGATCTGTGTATCAGTTATTACAAAAGATATTTAGATGATTGTCTATTAATTGCACCAAAAACAAAAGTTCAAGATATTTTCAACAGCTTTAAAAATTTTCATCCCCGTCTTGAATTTACTATTGAATTAGAAACCAACAATTTCATTAATTATTTGGACGTAAAATTAATTAAATGTAACTATAGTATCATTACAAATTGGTACATCAAACCCACAGCTTCTGGTAGATATTTAAATTTTCATTCGTACACAAACAGTAAATATAAGGTTAGCGTAATTAATGCATTAATAGACCGAGCAATACAGCTCTCTGACACACCTTATCGTCAACAAAACCTAGATTACATTTTGTTAAAAAATGGTTATCCGGAAAAGTTTATCTGCAGAAATGTTAATAAAAGATTATTCAAAATTAACAAGCTCACAGAACGACAATGTCATAACTTAAATAATAGCATCATTTATTGCTCCATTCCATATAATTATTATATTAATAATGGTATTAGGACAATCTTAGAAAATAGTAACATCAAAATAGCAAACAATAACCTGCATACAACTTCATCCAATTTCACTATATTAAAAGATGCTATAGAACAATCTGAATCCACTGATGTCGTCTACCAGGTCGAGTGTGGTGCATGTAGTAAAATATATATTGGAGAAACTTCCCAAACACTGAAAAGGAGAATGTACTAACACAATTACCATAGTAATTTGCTAAATCACAATTATAGTAGACTCACCAAACATACAGTCGATACAGGTCAAAAATTTAAGTTTAAAGATGTTAAAGTTATTGACAATGCTAAATTTAAAGATAAACGAAAACGTAAAGAAACATTACATATAAAATTTAATAAAACTTGCTGTCAACCATCAGACCGACAATAAAAATAATAGTGAACACATTAACAAATTCATTGACAAAATTAAAAATCACTCAACAATAATTTCCCTAAGTGTGCTTTGTTGGTTACGCTACCAGTTTCACACTACAGTACTTATCTCCCCAACTCCGAAATGATTCGGTTGGCTGAGTGCTGAAAACATAATTTTCAACGTAAAATGTAAACCACGTTGCTTAGACATTTCATCTGTATTATTTTTTTTATAACTACAACCTTTATAATTTAGGTAAGCAATTTGTTACTTTAATTTTTCCATATTGCTTTCACTTAATATGTATCGTTATGTATAGCTGAGGATGGGCTTGTTGAAAGCCCGAAACGTCCGTATTGTTAAATAAATATACGTTACGTGGACCACCTTGCCTTATTTATTGAGAAAACAACATATATTTCAAGTTCTGGTCATTCAATCCCATTTCATAACTAAAAGAAGTAATAATCTGTAATTTATTTTGCTCTATTTATCTAGTTGTAAAAGTTATGGGACTGTAAAGTCGACTAATTACAAACCAGCTACTTATTAAGTTAAAATCTAAAAATCAAGTTGTTCCAAAAACAATATTTGTCACTTGTCATAAATAACGTTGAATTTGTAATCAGTGGAGAATAGTTTGATATTCAAAAATGTGTGTCACTTTTACTGACCAAGAATACACCAACATGCATTGGGTGTACGGAGAAGTGCACCAGTTTAACTCAGACAAAATGGTGAACACTTTAAACATTTGATATACCTATTTTTGTCATTAATAAAAAATGTTTTATCCATACTCCGCCTCTGACTTCAAACCTTCAAAAATGACAAGTGTTGTTTTTACTCAAACTATGTACTGTGATTTTTAAATTATTCATTATTCAAATTAATTATTCTTATTGGTCCACTTTGAAATGTTTTTCTAATTGCACCAAGCACATTAGAAAATAAATTATTGCAGATTATGGTACATTGCAACCTTGTTTATTAAGTTTTAACGTATGGCACATTACTTACATAACACCCTGTATAATTTAATTATTTAAAAGTTTGTTTATACATTGGTACGTATTTATTGCTATAATTGGTAAATATTTATTTAAAGTGACCATCTAAAGATTCTTATTTTTTAGGGTCCGAATGAAATTTATTGTAGGAAGTACAATGATTATTTTGTAGTATGCAAATTGTTTCATAGTTCAGAAACATCTTGTACAGTTCTAAAAGTTTAGCTATAACTTTTCTCAATTCATTTATTAATGTTATTGCTGTTATATTGCAGCTATTACAGTGAGGTTTAATTGCTGCATAGTTTGAACTTTGCAGTAATAATGAAATAAATTAAAGAGGATATTCCATATGTATTTATAAAGCTAATAGTAAACATATATCTGAAACAACAAATGTAAAAAGCAATTCATTTTCTTTGGAGTATTATTAAAAATTATAGATAGTACATGTATGTTATACTTTTAGTAACAGTGTTATATTTCACAGTATGTGTACAAATGCCAAACATAGCGACAGATCAAATGGCTAATATATATACATATATATATATATATATATATATATATATATATATATATATATATATATATATTACGCAATGTCCGAATTATTCGCGGGTTAATTTAAGTAGAAAAAATATACAAGGTGTTAAAAGAAGGGAAAATATTAGGATATAAACATTTTGATGTGCTAAATGTCAATCAAATAATTATTTGTTTATCTAAGCACTAAAATTCCAAATTTATAGTACAGGCGGCCTATTCGAAGTTCATTTATAGTACAGGCGGCGTATTCGAAGGTCAGGCAATGAGAGCTGCCGAAGCTGTAATCTCTATTTGGTGCCGTGTTGAACACATTTTTTTCCAATTTTAGAATTTATATTAATTTAGTCATTATTTTTAATATGCATTTTAAAAGTTATCAAATTATATTGTTATGCTTTTGTTGAAGGGTTGCTATGCGTTTGTTAGGTATAACTTTCAATAATTTATTATTTTATTTAAAATATCTCAAACCTCTTACAAAAATAATTTCAAATACAGAGAAAGACTATTTGGTGTTTCTAAAATTACTGAAATCGTACACCATTATCGAATATTATGCTTTTCTAGGCTTCTGACAAACCTTGTGTGGTGATAGGAATCGTATTGCACCATAAACCGCATATTTCAATTAATATAAAAAATACACTTTCAATTATTCATATCCGTGAAATCCGTGAAAGCCATATTTTTAAACACATTTAAATGTAAGGTAATTTGAAAAAATTGTATAAATATCTATAAAAGCAAACATAAGTATTTTTAGAGATATCGCAATATGTTTTATTACATTGCAAAAATTGTTGATATTGTCCTCTTATAACATATGTACTGTCACTAGAAATAGACTTAAGCGAATTATTGCAGTTTTTAAAATCGCATTAGAATTTATGACGTAACTTTTCCTTAAAGGGTTTATTGAATCACGGATACCCCACAGGGATGTTCTGTTGGAAGGCCGCCAGCTTTTAAACCATGGAGACGGGCAGGGTTGAAAACCATAAAAATGGTTGTAAAAAGTATAAGGGCGCCACGTAATTTTTAACCTAAAAATTACAAAAAGGACGGTACTAATCAAAATAGTAAAACGTCTTACCTACCGTAACGCTGTTGCCTGTAAACTACTGAGGTTTGCGAAATAAATTAAATAATTGTTAAAACAGAATTTAATGAAAGCAATTTAGTGCGTGCTGAAGGCACGGTAAAAAATTGTAAATGTAAATGTACAACAATAAAAATGAATACCAGATGACTTTACTAGAAACTAAGTTGTAAAAATGTAGTAAAATATCATAATGCACTAATTGTTGAACCCTAAACCCATAACCCAGTTTTGGGCGCTGCGTAGTTACATCTACATCATTCGAAGGTATATTAGTTCAAACGTAGGCAAATCATGCCAGTTGATACGCGCAACCTAGCTGAATCACAAAAATGTAATCACATATAAAAAATTATCAAAAATACTACTATACAAAATAAATAGTTCTGCAATAATATAATAACAATGAGCTGATGGCTCCAATGACATTCACAATAATCATTTAAATAAAAAATACCAAAGCGTCCAAATAAAATTGAAAGTGGACACTGTGGCAACAGTCCTCCACGGCAACACAAAACGAAACTTCAGTTTTTAAAGCAAAAATATCACCAAACGGAAAAACGATTTTAATTGAAGGTAAAGTAATTAGCTCATGTGGCGTGTGCAGGGTGAAAAAGGACTACGTAGACAGGCGATGTTGGCGGATGGACTCAAGCTGGCTGATGTCCCAACAAACGAAGATGTGATTGTGGAGCGGCCAAATCCTCCCTCGAAGAATAACTGCCAGAACGAAAATGATCCACAATGGCGCATCACCGAAAAACCAACACTGGACAGTCAAATGGTATTTCGACATTGTAAAAAACCGCACAAATAGCGAAACCAAAAATATTGGTTAAAACCCTTAACGGACAAAACACTTCACTTTTACATCGACACAAAAACTACAAAAAAATATGATGTGGCCAGCACATTACCTTCCGCCAGTTCTATGTATTTTGTATAAATGTCATACAGAAAGTTCCTTGCAAAAGATTATATTTCTTGTACATTACCTTAAGGCAGTTGTATGTATTTTATACATATTCCATACAGAAAGTTTCTAACAAAAGATCCTATATTTCCAGTAAAATTATAACATAAACATACTGTCAACTGCACTTGACATTGACACCTTTCAATCAGAATTTTCTTAATGTAGCGGCTGTTTCCAGAGTTATAGCAAAGCTGACTAATATATATGATATTTAATTTCTTTATAATTTTTTAAGTCTATGTCCATTTAATATGAAGTATAAAATGCATTCAAATCGTATAGAGAATAAAATATTCTTCATTATTTATAATAACATTAAATGTGAAAAAATTATATTTAACATCGTTTTTTCAAGAAAAACTGTTAAAATCTTCAAATGAGGGTACTTTCGGTTGGCCAATTATAACCAAAATCTAATCAGCTCTTCACATGAATGTAACGAAGAGGAATACGAAAGAATTATAATTTTTGGAATTGTAGTATTAGAGTTATCGCATTAGAAAATTTTGTCACACACAGACACACACACATACACACATACAGACATCATCGTAAAAATAGTAAAATCGTATTCTAGGGACCCTAAAACGTGCTTATTCATCAAAAACTCACCACCGATTTTTTTGACCAAAGACAATACCTTCCTTACCTAAAGGTGACGGAAGGTAAAAATCTACGCCCAAAAATGGCCATGTTCCGAAATACGATGGTAAAAAGCACGTCTTTACTGCATCACATCCGGAACTAAAGTCCCTGAAATCGGAAACTTTTACACGGACCTCAATATGGTGACCGGAAACATACAACGCCACAGTAAAACAAAAAAAAAATAACATAAAGAAAAAATAATAACACGAAGAAGAATACAATTAAAAAGGAAGCGTGCGCCGCTGACATATTAACCAAACTGCTCATGCTTGTCAAAAATTGTAAACATACTGCGAAGTCGCCACAGAATGAAGGACTAGAAGAATTTCTAAATGAAATATAAATAGGGCGATAATAAGACAGGAACACAGGTAAGTTACTAAATAGAAGTGAAACATATTTTACATAAGAGATACGCAATGTAGGAACAGATGAAACACGACAAACAACAAATAAAAAGGAGACATGAAGTTGTAAAGAAGATTTATTGAAAAGAACACTAACTAAAGAAGTTATAACAATTGGAGAATATACAGAATAAGAGAGATTTACAGAATAACAGTAAAGATTCGACAAGGGAATTTCCAGATTTAAGTTGAAAGAAAGGTACGTAAAAGATAGGAATAGGAATCTAGAGTAAAAATGCAATAGGGCAAAATTAGACCGTAACAAATTGTAAAACTAGAATACAATAGACCTTTGTTTTATGGCTCGTATTTTTGAAAACATGATGTACCATCATAAACTCATAATAGTTCGGCCGGCTTACATTGTCAACAAATTATAAAATTTTCACAAATGGTGAGAAATTCCTACAAAATTCTTTCAACTTCTCCAAATATAAATTTGGAAAAAAACTGTGGGCCAAATGAAGGGTGATAATAATTCGATCGGCATTTAAAGGGTCCAGATTTATATTCTACTGAGACCTTTTAATTTTGGGACAATAAAAAACAACTTAGTCAAAATCCAATATGTACAGTAAAACCTACCCTGCAAGACATATGGGACAATGCTGTAACAGAAGAATGTGAAGGTCTTTTGGATATAGTGTCTATTAGAATTAAAGCTGGTATTACTAATAAAGACGATGTAATCAAATATTAAATGGTGGAATACTTGAATAAAGTTCAAAATCTATAAGAATTATAAAACCTTTTTAGTTTATGTTCTGTATTTTTATTTTTAGATTGAACCAGCATGAAAAATCGTCTGTTGCAGAGCATGCCCTGGAAGAATTTCATCAAATCAAATTCGAAAAAACAAAAATTATTGCAATACCTGCACGCTTCAACAGGCTAATTAGAGAAGCCACTGAGATTTATAAAACCAAGAATTATAATCTCAATCATTGCGACGGATTAAAAGTTAGTCGAGCATGGCTTCTTATATTAAATATGTTGTAATTTTGTTAACGTGGTTACTTGTTGCTAATGTTTTGTTATTATTTATTTGTTTTTTTCTATGAAGAAGGCAGCAGTATATGCTGCCGAAACGTCGGGTATTTAATAAAAATATAGAACATAAACTAAAAAGGTTGTAACACTCATATTGTATTATGAGTTCTAAAATATTTTTTAAATAATTTCAAATTCTGTATTTTATACTAGTCGAAAGATAGGTATTTGCAGAAATTGCCATTTTCGTAGGTTTTATAATTTGTTTGTTGAAAATGTAAACCGGCCGAAATATTATGAATCTGGGCTCATATCTCTTTCTAGATTTATCGATGCAACCTCCATGAATATATGGTATATGCGTATCTGTATAGGTCGACATATATGTATTTCAGCGACGGGTGCATATTTTACGTCATATAATTCACTTCATAATTTACAGTTACATATATGTAGAAAATTAAATATTTTATATCTTTACAAATGATATATATTAATTTGTGTTATGTCGAAAACGAAAAAAAATTATAGAATAGAGTTAAACTTTTGAAGATAAAAAAACATCCATTACTGACCCCTATTGATGCATGATTTTCTACTCGTAGTAATAAACGAATTTTGTTGGTGCCTTGAACACAAGTAGCATTTAATTGATAGCGTTAAAATGTAGTAAAATGCTACACAAGTTTCATGACATGATGTTGACTCTTATTAACTAAGTAATATTGAGTATAAAATGAAAACAAATATTTTTTCCAAAAAAGAAAAAGTCGCTAGTGTTTAATGTATAGCGGTTGACCACTTTGCTCGCTTCTAACCAGTGTGGGCACTCTGCGTCAGACCCTTTGATCTTTTGAAACCTGTCATTTCTTCGCGCAGCGCGCCCACTGGCGTCATATACCGGGATATTCAATTAATTGTCAAATTTTCAATAGTTGCGTAGAAAAGTTTCCCTTGATATGTATTGCAATAATGATTACACTTTGTACAATCAATAAATAAAAAATATAAAAATAGCTACATATATTAAAGGTATAAATGTCATTTCATTTTGAGATATAAAACTTGGCATGCGAGCACGGGAAATTTATTTAAACGGCACACTAAATAATTGCGTAGGAAAGTCTTTTCCTCGATATGTATTATAATACTGATTAAACTCTGTATAATAAATAAATATAAAATATAAAAATAGGTATTTTTGATAAAAGTATAAAGACAATTTATTTTCATATGAAAATAAATACTATAAAATTGTATAAGAACAATAACAATAACTATATATATATATATATATATATATATATATATATATATATATATATATATATATATATATATATATATATTACATTATATTATAGTACTATTTTTATTTAGAATAACTGCTTTTGATTTTTAAATTTTTGTATAATTATTGCTTTTTTTGTTGCTTTACACAATTTCCATTTGTGTATTTTATATATATATATATATATATATATATATATATATATATATATAAAATATATATATATATATATATATATATATATATATATATATATATATATATATATATATATTATATATATATATATATATATATATATATATATATATATATATATATATATATATATATATACACTAATAGGCTCACCAAAATTATAATATTTCTTTGTTCTCATCCTTTTCAAAAATGATTTATTTTGTAGATCAAACTATGAATTTAACCTGTATAAAGGTAACACCTCACATTCTACTTTTGGTTAAGGTAGGATTTCCCAAACGCGATAAGCCGCGCGACAGTGCTGCTTATGTTGTCTATACCTCTATAGTCATAGTCTTTATGTATACATTTAGTTTTCTACACGCGACAGCAACAGGGCGGCTGAGTGATAGCCGCGGCGATAGATTTATGACTGCTGTAGTGAGCAGTGCTTCACAAAGTCGAGGTTCAATAAAAGAAATAAGAGAATATATTTCTATTTAGTCTTCCTCTTCATTTGTGTTAAATAATTGATTTTTCATTTATTAGAATTCTGAAAAAAAAAACTTAATTTAACGTATTTTAACCAGGGACTCGAACCGATAAAAATTGGTGTTCGGTTACGGTTAACGGTTTTTACTTTAATATAAATTCGGTTTCGGTTATCGGTTACGGTTTTTTTGAAAATATTATATCGGTTTTCGTTTCGGTTAAAAAAACAAATAAGTTTCGTTTTCGTTACGGTTTCGGTTCTTTTCGGTATCGGTTTAAATGAGAAATTAGCTTATATTTAGTGATAGATATATTCGGCTTGTTCGGAATTCGTAACGAATCTGTAACTAATTATTTTAAGTAAAAATATGAAGGTAGGTAGGTACTTTTACTTTCAGGTATGATTTAAAAAAAATTCTCGGTTCAAAAAGTAACTATGAGTTAAAGTTTTTACATTAAAGTTCTTAAGTTTATTTTTGTAACAAAAATTAAATACGTTTCGTAAATTATTAATCATTTTGTGGAGGAGGTTGATACAAGGAAATGTTTTAAATAAATATATACTTTTGGCGATGTGGATCTTGTTTATTAAAAAAGTAAACGTTTGTGGACGTTTCGGTGGTGCAACTCCACCATCATCAGCTTTATAAAAACATTTATTACAAATTAATGAGTAGTTAATACATTTTTAATTTGACAGCATCTTCTATAAAAACATGTTAATCAGCCAGTGGCTGTCAGAAGACGACTTCTGACGTCCACAAACGTTTACTTTTTTAATAAACAAGATCCACATCGCCAAAAGTATATATTTATTTAAAAGTAAATTATTAATATTTTAATTCTAATATAATAGTAATACGTAAACTAAATGCGTGATTGATTGAAAAATGTCAACAAATGAGTATTTTTTTATTATAATTGCAAAAAATAATTGAAAAATGTAGTAAAATGCCTTATTTTTTAAAAATAAGAAACTTCTTTTTATGAATTCGAAGGCATGCACAGTATTTCTATGAAAAATATGTGGGTTAATAAATAAATACCTATTTTTAAATTTACGGTTTTAGTACCGATATTATTTCGGTTCGGTTATGTTTTCGGTTACAGAACGAATTTATTTTTCGTTTCGGTTTTCGGTTTCCATATTTGAAGAAATAAAATATAGGTTTCGGTTTTCGGTTACGGTTTCATAAAAAGTCAAATATCGGTGCGGTTTTCGGTTACGGTTTCGTTACGGTTTGGGTCCCTGATTTTAACAAGTATATATGGCAACCCTTTAACTACTAAAGAAAACGTTGAATGAAAGAGAGATATATACAGAAATAAATATGTTAGCATTAAATAAAAGATCTGTTAATACAGGTTAGACGGTAGAGTACTACTGTCAAATAACAGATTTGACAGTTGTAAGGTGAGAACAGTGAAATAGTGAAGTATGAAGTGAAGTGAAGAAAAATAAGATTACATATTAAAGAAAATGGCTAGTAAAAATTGGACACAAGAACAATAAAACATTTTCGATTTATAACATGCCATGATTGGTTAGCCAACTTTGAATATGGAAATTAGCCAAAGAAAACCTGAAATATATGATAAAACTATGTGAATATCATTTTTGAGATTAAGACACGTTTAAAGTGTATTTACTTAAAATTATGTGTTTTTTAGCTGAAGATAAAAAATATATTACAACAATGCTTCATGCATATACCTTATGTTTTTATTCTACGCAAAATGCTAGTATTGAAATATTAATGATATATCCTTTGTTGAATTTTATATTTATTGTTGTAAACAGTGTTTTTGGACTGTAAATATATCCTTTATTGTAGAATATTTCAAGTATTCTTTGCAATATAATAAAATCAGAAAAACTATGTCATAAATACTTTATTACGTCTGTTAAAAAAGTACCCTTTTTTCCTCTTTCTATATATATATTCTTTGGCTGGTAATTTTCTCTTAATTCACGCATCTCACGTATACCTCAATTCAATGTTTTTAAAAAAATATTATCAAGACAATCTTGACAGATAAGAGTACTTAAAATGCGCTTCGGTGCTACTAATTATCAAAACTAAATTTCTCTTTTACTTTATGAGATTAAATATTTTAATAGTGAATAGTTTCAATCATTAGTAGTGCTACTAATATTTAATAAAAGGTTATGAGCTTGACTCCATAAATTTAAATTTTGTAAAATTTGAAGAGCTATTCAAAAATGTTTTATTATTAAATTAGACAGAGCAATACAAACAAATACAAATATTTAATATATTATTATTAATAAATATTCAATATATACAAGTACCTACTACATTGTTTGTACATTATGTACTATAATTTTGCATAATATATAATAATCTTTATATGAAATATGAAACAAATATGACATACGTATCATATAATAGAGAGTGCATGTACAGTGCAGTCGAAAAATGAAAAAATAATTTCGTTTCAACGAGTTAAAAGAGAGATTATACTTTTATTTTATTTCGTGAGACAAAAGCACAATAATGCAGTAAAAATCTGTGTCGCAATGAAGAGAGAGTAACAAAAGCAGCAGAACGGCAACGCAAATCTGGAAAAATGAATGTTAAAAGTGACAGGTCGAGTCTCCTACTTGTAAATCACAGTGGTTGGCGTCATAAATTGCCTGTGGATCAGAATATTACAGGAAATTCGCGGTCTTAATGATGAATGGCCGTTAAAGTTTGCTGTGTGGTAATCAGCCGAGTCTATTTCCGAATAAAGTTCGTGGAAAACATTATTTATTGGTTGGCAAAAGTCGTTTGACAAGTAAAAATTTTGGGTGTTTGTTTATTCGAGCCGCGTAGCAGAGTTGTCATTTCACTGGTGTCGGGGAGGGAATATAACGCGTTCTTAATTACGCCATGCGATGCGATCCCCGAGAAACTTCCGCCAAACAAATTGTTCTTCCGATATTTCTTCCAGACCGAGATCTGACAACCCAATGGATCAACTTATCATAACTAACAAGCTTCTGAACAGCTTATATCATTAAACATCATTTGTGATATTACACACGTATTATCCATTTTTTTATATTTTCAGTTAGAGCAACATGGTTAACATTGTAAAACATATTATGTTCATCTCTTGCTAATATTTAGCAATTTTAAAAAAGAAACAAAAAAAGAAAGTCAAACTAAATTAAGTGACATTGCAATTCGCAAAGATTCCATTATACTAAATCTAATACGAAACTTTTAATTCTATTTTTCGAATTTTTCACATTAATATCAGTATTTTCTACAATAAATGGTCAGTATATACAAGTTTTAGTAGAGCTTAAGTAGAGTTAAGTTATGCTTAGTTTAGGTTAACTTAGGTGAGATTAGATTAAGCTACATTTTGGTATAAAACACATATTATTTGATGCTGAACATTTATTCCAATAAATAAAGTTAGACCAACATAGTTAAGAATGTTAAATGTTTTGTATCTGTTAATATTCAACAATTTAAATAAACAAAAAAACGAATGTGAAATTAATTTACAGAAAATGCTATTTGCAATTATTCCATCATACAAGATTTAATATTATACTATCACTTCCAATAGATTGGTTTGTATTTTTTTTGCATTAATGTCAGTAATCAGTAATGCAACATATTTACAATAAATTGTCAGTAAATATGATTGTTTAGGTTAGGTTGGTTTAGCTTAAGTTTAGTTTGTTTATGTTAGGCCGAGGGTTATGCGAACTTGGATCAGATTATGTTAATTTGAATTTTATTATAAGTTACTTTTATTTAATACTGACTAATTATTTACATATTAAACAAATAAATAAAAAATATATGTATGTAGGGTTGCAAGATTAATGGGTAAACACGTGATTAACAATTTAGTCACAAACAGGTATTACCGATAAACTAATAATGATGGTTTTAAGGTGATTCATAAGTAAGGTTGATTATAATGCACAGATTTTAACAATTCAAACAATATTACACACTCTCTCCTTTTTGTTGCACTCTGTACATCTTCACTCGGACCGAGATCGACCTCTGTTGCTAGACAATTGGCGCCGACCGCCACAACTGCGCGTTCGTACCGGTCAGGAATGTACTGAGCTCACATCTCGGCCGTCCTGTTCGTCGTCTTCCGACCTCGGTACATCTCGGCGTGGTCTACCCAGGGCTTCACATAATCTGCGCCATTGGGCCCTTGTGGAACTATTCCTTCTTCACATCGTAGGTATCGCCTAGTTTGACATTGATAATCCTGTAAGGACTAAAAAATTATATTTTAATTTTAAACCCTCTCCTAACTACGTCCGCTTGAAGGCAACTAAATTACCGATTTCGTGATTTTTAGGTTTCTTCCGTTTCGGGTTATAATACTTCTTATTTTCCTCTTGGTCCTTCTCGATTTGGGCTTTTGCGTTTCTTCGTAACTGGTCTCGCGATTCTTCCAGCTGGTACTGCATCTCTTTTTCCAGTAAACACCTTATTTGTTGCTCTCTTTTGTTTTTCATTTTCGTGACCATCATCAGTTCAAATGGTGTCATGCCTATACTTCGGTGAAAACCGGTGTTTATAATCTGTTGTACTTTTCCAACAAATCGATACCATTTGGTAGGATCTTCAGCTGTCAATTTGGAGAACACTGATATTATTACTGAGTTGACCTTTTCAATCTGGCCGTTGGCACTTGGTAGCCCTGTTGTTACTGCATGATGATTAATACCTTCTTCGTCGCAGTAATTGCTAAACTCATCGGAGGTGAGGGCGGTTCCCCTGTCTGAAATAATACATGTTGGGCTCCCAAAAACTTGTTTTTGTAGCTCTAATTTATCGATGATTTATTTAGACGGCGTGGTTTTTACTAGATATAGCCAAACGAATTGAGTGAACGCGTCTGTCACAGCAAATATATACTTGTAGTTTTTGTTTGTTGACTCCAGTGGTTCTAAATGATCCACATGATATGTGTATAACGGTTCTTTGACTTTGTTTAGTGGGTGCAGGAATCCTTCCTGCTTCCCTTTCTTCTTATTCATCAAAAGGCATGGTACAGAACTTGTTTGACTCTTTTGTACCTTGGTTGTCAATTTCGGGATAAAATAATTTTCAGTCAATATTTGCTCAATCTTTTCAGTGCTTAAATGCCCATCACCATGTACTTTCAGTATTATTTTAATGATTTAGACAGAAAAAGAAGATCTTTTCCGTTGCTTTTTTTGTAAAGGATATTATTCTTGAGCAAATAGTCTTCATAAAGCTTTTCTTTTAGCACTTCATTTATCGCTTTTACTTCGGAACCTGTTTTTTAGGCACATCTTACTTTAGTCAACGTACTGTCTGTAGTTTTGATTAAATTTACTGGTTTCTGGCTAAGTGAGACGACGTAACGCATTCTCGTTCCAGGTCGATGCTCAATTTCGTATTCAAATTCCTCTGGCAACATTGCCCACCTTGCTACTCGGGTTGATAAATCTCTCTTTTCTATGGTCTGTGTAAAGGCTGAGCAATCTGTCACTAGTTTGAACTTTTGATCTAACAGGTATACTCTAAATTTTCTAATGCCGCAACAATTGCTAACACTTTTACATCGTATGACGTGTATTTCTTCTCAGCGTCGCTGGTTTTTCTACTTGAATAGTATATCGGGTGAAGTTGGCTGTCTTGTTGCTATCTTTATAGCAGAATAGATCCAGAGCCCTTATGACTGGAATAGGTTTGTTGCATAATATATCTTTAAGCTCATTGAATGCTTCTCTTTCTTCGTTTCCGAATTTCAGTTTAGCGCCGTTCTTGAGTAAATTACTCAATGACTTGCTGTCATTGAGTAATTCAGGATGATTTTGCAAAAATAACCTGTCAAGCCCAGGTAGCTCTGTATTTACTTGATATTTTTCGTTTTTGGGTATTTTATTACAGCGTTGATTTTCTCGGTTGATACATATAACTTGCCATCTTCTATTACATGCCCTAGGAAATTCAGGAACTCACATTTCTTCCAATTTTCAACCCGTAACTCTCGGCGACGTGCAGAACAGTTCCTAATCGGCTAACAGGTTCTTCTTCATTTTTCGCTGGAATTATTAAGTCGTCTAAGTGTTGTAGTACTATATTTTGGTTGATGAGGTTGCGAAATACGTGATTTATGTACCTCTGGAACATGGATAGTGAAGTACATAGGCCAAACGACATTTTTGTGAATTAGTATTGGCCTCTATGGGTCACGAACGAAGTGTATATTCGACTCTGCTCCTCGACCTCTACATGGAAGAAGCCATTCTTCAAATCGATTGCGCTAAAAAAAATTGAACCTTGTGACTTGTCTAACTGGTACTCTATGAGGGGCAGTGGATATCTGTCCCTAACGACCACTTTGTTCATTCTTCTATAGTCGATACATCTGACGGTTCCACTATTCCCTCCTTTAGCCACTGCTTTAGTTGATCATCCACTATGTTGCGTTCGGGTAATGGTAGTCTTCTTGGACGACTTAATATCGGTTCTTTATTTTTAAAATTATCTTCATGTTAAGATTTGTCGTCTTGATTTTATTTGGTTTGTAGCTGTCAAGTAGTTCTTCGACACTTTTATTTATTTCTTCACTCACATCTAAACCAATGTCTATTTCTTTATCTTCATTCTTCATTTCGATATTAATTATAGAGGCTTCCTTGTTTCTTTTGCTAATCTGTGCACCGTCTTTATTAATTAGAATAGTCGATTGATTTAGTAATTCGTCTCTTATTATACCAATTATTGTCATGACGTCATTCGGTACGATATGGAATTTAGTGGTTTTTTTTTATTGTCGACAGTTCAAAATTAACGTTTAATTTTTCAAATCCGTTAAGTGATCATTCGTAATTAGTAAGCTTGGGTAAACCTATGGTTTCATAGGGCTCTCTTAGAATTATATTAACTTCGCTGCCTGTATCTATCCGAACATTTAACTCTGTATTCTTAATTAACACCTTCTTGTACATCTTGTTGAGTCTTTGGTTGGTATTATTTATCTCTACTCTGTTTTCGTCTTCGTCCTTGCAGTCAAAACTTTTTTGGCCAGATTTTTATTATCACAATCGCTGGTTCGGTGACCAAGTCATCCGCAGCTATAGCATCGTATTTCAGTCTTTCTGTTTTAGAGAGTCTGTATTCTGTCGTTCTCTTAAACCTTGAAGATATCGTTTTTACCTTCCGCCACCTTTAGGTAAGGAAGGTATTGTTTTTGGTCAAAAAATTCGATGATGAGTTTTTAATCAATAAGCACGTTTTAGGTTCCCTAGAAAACGAATTTACTATTTTTACGATGATGTCTGTATGTATGTGTGTGTGTGTGTGTGTGTGTGTGTGTGTGTGTGTGTGTGGATGTGTGTGTGTGTGTGTGTGTGTGTGTGTGTGTGTAACAAAATTTTCGTCTGCGATAACTCTAATACTACAGTTACAAAAATTATAATTTTTTCGTATACTTCTTCCTTACATCCATATGAAGAGCTGATTAGATTTTGGTTACAATTGGTCAACCGGAAGTACCATCATTTGAAGATTTTATTAGTTTTTGTTGAAAAAACTATGTTAAATATATTTTTTTCACATTTGATGTTATTATAAATATTAAAGAATATTTTATTCTCTATACGATTTGACTGCATTTTATACTTAATATTAAATGGATATAGAGTTAAAAAATTATAAAGAAATTAAATTTCATAAAGTAGCCATAGCTATGGAAAGAACTACTATATTAAGAAAATTCTGATTGAAAGATGTTAGTGTCAAGTGAAATTGACATAGTGTGTTTGTCTTATAATTTACTGGAAATATAGGATCTTTTGCTTTCTGTATGAAATTTTTATAAAATACATACAACTGTTTTAAGGTAATGTACAAGAAATAATAATAATAAATCTTTTATTTCTGCAGATACATTACACTGTATATAGAAAACGTCACAAAATACTAATTTTCTGTATGAAATTTGCATAAAATATATGCAACTGCCGGAAGGTAACGTACAAGAAATAGAATATTTAATTTAGCAAGGAACTTTCCGTATGAAATTTGTACAAAATACATAGAACTGACGGAAGGTAATGTGCTGGCCACATCAGATTTTTTTGTTTTGAGTTAGATGTTTTTGATTTTATTATTTAATATTGCTTGGCCTTTTCTTTTAATTACCTGTATGTCTTAGCACTGTACAGTACTGCTTTGTTCATTTGATCGTGGAATGTCCCGTCCACAATGTATTGTATTACCGTCTCCTCTTCCATTGCAGCTCTACTCGCTATTTCTCTCGTGATTAGCATGTATTCTTGGATTGTTTCTTTTTTTCTTCCTACGTCTCTCCACCAACTGTTTATGGATTTATGCGCTACTTATCTTCGTTTCAAATTCTTCTCGCAGTACTTCTTTCAGTTTTCCCCAAGTCGTGATACCTGCTTCTGATTTTAGCAGGACCCTTCAGCGATTTCTTGTCGAACATTAATTTCTGTAAACTTTTCCATCGCATAATCTCTGCAAAATTCCTGGATCCATTTATTTAGTGGATATTTGTATTTTCCATTAAAACACCTCAGTGTATCTTCAACATGGCGGAAAGTGATTGGATATGGTGCTAAATTTCTCTTACTTCTTTCTTCTTCATATTTGAACATTTCTTCTTTCGTCTTCTATGTGTTACTCATCATCGGTTTTATGTATATATTCTTCGCCGGCTTCTTAACTCCTCCGTCTTCTTTTTTCTTTGCTTCTTTGTCTTCACTTTTTTCGTCTTCGTACGGTTGCTCATAATGTTGGTCAACTTTGCCTTGTATTCTTCCGAATTTTCTGCAAAACTAAATCCTGCGAATTTTCTTAATTGTCTTCTAAATAATCGTGGTTGTCCTTCCGTTTTATATGCAATAAAGTGTAGCAGTTTTAGCCCACTTCAAATTTTCAACAAGATATTTATATAGCTAGAGATTACCTCTGGTCTGAAAAATAAAGTTTTAAGTAAAAATTATATGTACTCATTCAACTCTCATAATTTTATCTTGAAATGACCCATAAACAATTCATCACTTTAAATTAATTGTTTAAATTTTTAAATTCAAAGCAATTGATCATATTTATATATATTTTAGTATTTTATATAGGCATTATCCACCCCTGGAAGCAACATTATGACACTAATAACAATGAAAGTAATATATCTTTATGTTTATTAGGTGATTCATTTTGCTCGTCAAGATGGATGTAAAATATAAAATGTAACATATAAAATTATTCAAATATGATTGCGAAGATATTCACAACCACTATAGGCGAATGTACAGAAGAAAAGGAAACTGGTTCGACTTACTATTCACTATATTAAAAAAAATACATACGTTATTAAGATCAGTTCACAAGAAGTAGGATATGTATTAAATAAATATAACTACTTTTTAGAAAGCTCCAAATAAGTTTGATCAATATAGTACTGATCAAAATATTTGTATCAAACGATGTTACCGGGAATAGAAAATGTATTTATATTGGAAAATTGTATCTCTTATTTACACAGAGTAACGCGAGAATACCTACAACAGTTTGGTCCGCTAACCCCCGACGGGCGCGTGCGAGCCGACGCCTATGAATAGAAACATTCTAGTAGGAGGAGGTGCCTAGGTAGGCGATCAATAATAGTGCAGCGCGAGATACGCGGGCGGTTAGGCAAATACGAGGAGAAAGCGTAATTACCAGTGTATTGTTGTATAGTTCGAGACGTCACGAGAATATTTCAGAAGGGTGTTAAGAGCAACTATATAAGCAACGTCCGTGCATGCGAAGGCAGATATTCACATAGAGTGTAAGTTCGCCACAAGGACGTTTACATAGACAGTAAGAAGTAAGGTGTTAGTGAGTTTGAGCACAGCAGTATCGTGGTGAGCGTATGCAGTTTGGTGTCGAGTAGAATACTCGGGAAGTTACTGGGATAGCTGTCCCGTCTTTCATTTACTTCAGCAATATATTCAGATGAATTCTACAAGAAATTATCATATGAAATTTAATAATTATTTACAACCTTGTTATACAGAACTTACATTGACAAAGAAAATGAAACTTTCTTGCATTTCAATACGCGATAAGCGAATTTTTTTGCCACTTTTCCTACTTTTTATTGTTATTATAGGAAACAGTAGTGGTAATACAAACACAGCAAAATTTTCTGGATCTGAAAAAAATTAAAATTTACAACTATTTCAGCCAACATAATTTAAAAACAAACCTGATACAATTACTTCTTCTTTAATGACATATCTTTTTTTAGCAATTTTTATTAACATATTACTAATTTTTGGCCAGTTTATATATAAATTATTGGCCTTTAAGGGATATTTAAGATTAAAATCGTTCTGAAACTGTTTTTATTTTTAGGTCTAATAAATGTGTTAAAGTGAATAATATTTTTACCAATATATAACCATTTGGTTGTTTTAAGGCAGGAAATAATTTCATGTATGCATGCTGTTCTATTTCTTGCAAAATTTGAAGCCGCTTTAAATATGTTTTATTGAAAGCTTCCTCAAATTTAACAAAAGGATCAATATTATTTTTTAAAAAATTTGTTAATCCATCCACATTTTCCGTCTCGTTTTCTGCAGAATCATTTGCATGTCGAGTTGAATCTAAACAATCACGTAAAATTAAATTACTTTTTATTATTGTGAACTTTCATATAAATTTATTACTTTCACTCATTAAAGATTCCTGTTTGTCTTCAATTTTACATTTGCACTTAAGATTTAAATATCATGCCCATAGTTTTCCTCTTGCTAAAAATTTAGGCGAACTTATTGTCTTTTTTTTTGTATGGTATGAAATACGTGTATGGGGTTTCTTTAATAAATATTTCACATATTTCTGTTGCCACTTTGGTGAATATAGTTGTTGAAATTCTAATAAAGATGTTTTTTTTTAATACAAAATATAAAGTAAAATAATATTATACCTTTCGTCCTCAGATTTGTTATATAAATAATCAATAGCCAAATTAGTTAGTTTTTGCCTTTCAGCAAATTGTAGAGTTTCAGATTTTTTTGTTAGCAATTGTTTTCCTTGTATGGTGGTGTTTAAATTTTTTTCTAAGCCCTAAAAAATAAAATATATATTATAAAATAAGTATTTAAAGGGGCAATGAAATACGAACTTCAGGAAACACAGAATGACATGTTGTAATTATATCAGGTGCCTTTGATGTTAATGGTGCTGTTGCTAAAATCTGGACATAAGGCGTAGAAAGTTAGTTTCTGACAACGCTATTATTTTCAAGAAATTTGTCAATATTTTCTAATTCATTTGAATCCAGAGTACTTAAACTGCACGTAGAGTTTGTAGTAGGAGTCGGTGAATTTAAAAAATTCTCATTATTCTATAATATATATATATATATATATATATATATATATATATATATATATATATATATATATATATATTATTTAAAGTTTATGACAATCGTACATACATTTACCTTATCTATATTATATTTTCTAAATTTTTGCAGAAATTTTATTCTTGGTATTCATTCCTTAATTACAGATTCATCTAATAAATCAAAAGTTGTGTGGTCAATACCTTCTGCTGAAAATATAAAATAAAAAGATGAAAATAAGTTACTTGAATGAACATATTTCGTACCTGACCTGGGTACAACATACAAATATATAAAAGTAGAGTATTAGCAGTATAAGGTACGGTTATGTTATAACATTTAGTTTTAATACGAAATATGGTACAAATCTATCTAAAAACAAATATAACAACTTAATTTTAACGGGCTTGAGCTCTGTGGCCACAAAATATTAGTATGTATTTGTAAATTGTTCGCATTTATTAACATCAGATACCATGGGATACCGTGTACTGTATTTTTATAAAGTTAATACAAATATCAACCAGGTACTAAAAATATAATGTATATTTGCTATATATCATTTCTATATTTCACGACAAATGTGGCATATAGGTTCTAAAAATTGTCTGCTTCAACTTACTTTTGAACTTTTCCTTTAAATTATCAAATCCCCAATTGTCTAAAATATTACTCACGTATTCAACCATCATTATTTAAAACTATACTGCACTATACTTATTATAAACTTTACTCACTTTGTAGGTATCGAAATTAAATAACATGCACACGCGTACCGGCATGTATCTACACTGTGACTGTACTGCATATGGTTGTTTGATGTCTGATTCTTGCGGGGAATAACATTTCTTGTTTAAACTTGCACCCTTGCATGATTGTACGTTGTGCGTAGTAAAATAAAAATACAATATATTTACTTCAAGTATATATTTTCTTAATTCAAGTAGATCATCTATAATAAAAGAACAGATTTTATATTTTAATATATAGCATTTTTAATCTAATTATATATATATATATATATATATGTCAGTTTATTTATATACAATATAAAATAAAGATGCAATATATACTTCAAGTATATTTTCTCTTAATTTAAGTGAATCATTTATAATAAAAATAATAGATATTAAATTTTAATACATAATATCTTTAATGTGAATATACATATATATATATATATATAATACAGAACAAATATAATGAAAATTTTAATTTTAAATTTTAAAAGAATTTAATAGTTGACTACAAAAAAATTTAATAAAAAAATTTGTACCAAAAAAAACGGCGGCAGCACAGATAGTTCCCTATCTACGGACGATGAAACATTAAGGTAATGGGAACCGAACCCTTGGCCCAGACGTAGAACGGGAACCCAGTCGAACTTCTTCAGGAGCTGGAGTAGCCCGTAGCCGCACAAGCGATATTGGGAGGCAACCCTCGGTCGCTGGTTCGGTGTAAGTTTCACCCTGCAGTGGTGCAAGAACTATGCGGCTTTCCACGAAGTTTAATATGGCTACGGCTCCGCAGTCCGGCGGATCTAATGCTCTTGACTGGTTAGACTCGTAGAAGGTTCAAAAGCTCCATAATCCGGGACCAAGGGTCAGCAACCATCCACCAGAGCCAATAAGTCCCTAAAAAAATCTCCGCAGTAACTTGTACTTGGAGGCACAACGCGGCTTGAAGAGCTTGGGTTCTTTATAAACAGAAATTACAAAAATGAAAGACTTTTGCTCCGTCCGGAAGCTATACAAATAAAAGTTCTGAATTTAAATTTAAACAAAATTATGAATGATTAGACAATACAAAAACAAAGCAATTACAACAAATAAATACAGCATTAAAAGAGAAAGAGGATAAGGGTTGAAGGTAGAAAAAATAACTTTAATAACCGCGTTCACGGATAAAACCGCGCCTTGTGGGTTGCAAGGCACCGACGAAAAATAGAAAGGGCCCTTCCTACAAGCGTACTATGCGCTCGGTCCACCAGACTAAAGAAAGGGCTTAAATAAAACTTAAAACAAAACGGTAAGTCCCTATTGACTGGCTATTCTAGAAGCACTGGCCGCCTGGACAGGGCTTCGCTACGAACCAAAGGAAAATTTAAAATTATCAAAACAAAAGAGGCTCGTAAGGGCGAAAAGGTAGAGCGTAGGAAACGGATCCGGCTATAAAAAAGGAAACAAGTCCGAGCCGTGACTCTAACTAAGTATTAAAAGAACTACCCGTTCTAACCCGTAGGCAAACACTCATACAGGATGGGATAGGATAGGAACGAAAGAAGAATTTTAAACTGAACTACCATAAAAATTATAAATTGAAACAAAATGAAGTGTTCCAAGAACACGGGGACCTGAGCCTGACCTGTTATCGGCTCGTAAAATAAAATGAAACAAAAGAAAAGAATAAGAAACTTACATGGCCCACAAAATTTTTACTAGTCAAATAAAGCTACACGTGACCCACACAAATACAAAGAAAAATAATACAAAGCTCATAGAGTCGCCAATACTGAAATTAAATTAAACAGGGCTCTAGTAAATTAGAATATAACAAAAGAAAAAAAAATTAGATAAAGAGGCAACAAGGTAATGAATAGAAAATTTAAGCGAAATAGAAATTAATAAAAAAGTTTAGTACCGCTGAGACCACAGCATGAAGCCCACACGAACTAACAAAATTTTTAAACAATAAAATATAGAGAAATACAATAAAATACAATACAATTAAAAAGAACCAGCTCCACAAAGCTGCTAAGTGACTCAAAAATAGTCCAACTGTGGTTACACTAACCAGTCAAAACCACATGGCACACCAGTAGATCAAACCATACAATACAAGAAAAATAATATACCAAAAGATCGAGTCACTTACCAGACACTGCTTCGCTGGATTCCATAGGAAATTTAGACGAATAAAAAGAAATTAAACGCAGAACAAAGGAACTTCATCCTGCCAATTTGCAACTCAACATGGCGACCAAACTAGAGCTCAAACTCCCTTCGACTTCGAATTTTACTCTCCCTCAGTCTTCCTTGATCAGCAATACAGGTAACTCCTCCAAAGTATGCACAGGGAAATAACGAATAAAATTTTATATAAAAAAGTACAGAATAAATTTGAAAAAAACATTTGGACCATTTAATAAGGTAAAAAATAAACTAAACTAAATTTTGACAAAAGGCAATAATATTTCGATAGAATATTAAATAAACTCTCGGTAAACAAACTATAGATGGCATGAGAATACTAAATTTACGTTGTATCCTTCAGAGGAATGGCTACTGGGGGTAGGGGAGGGCGAAATCGAGATTTGTTTACACCTTAAAATCGGATCCATTTATTTAAATATTTTTATAATTCTTTTTTTATTTTATAGAGAGAGATTGATTGTATGACATTTCAGTATTGAAATTTTAAATATTTGCTCTATTTTATGTTAATAGCGTTCAGAACTTTGCTAACTTTGCCAACTTTGTAATACATTTAAGAATGTTGTACATAAAATATTAAAATTTCAACACTGAAATGTCATGCAATCAATCTCCCTCTATAAAATAAAAAAAGAATAATAAAAATATTTTTATAAATAGATCCGATTTTAAGGTGAAAAGAAAAAGCATTGTCGACGTAAAAATAGGTTCAAGCAGTGGCGCCTCTTATGTTAAATATTCGAATTTCATTTAAGCTCCGCCCCTAATTCAGGGTTGTATTCGATACAATATTCTGTATATTTATGTTCAGTATCACTAATAGTAACTAATATGAAATACATTTGTGTCTATAGGTATTGTTATCGTAGTTTTTAATTACCAAGGTCAGTTTATTTATCACAATGTTGTAACGTTTATCAAATTAGCAGTGAAGTGTGTAAGGAATAATAAAAGATTAACTCGGATATAACGTACCCCAGATATAAAAAAGCTCACCTATAATGAACAAAAATATTTTTTATATTTTGCGTTCATAATTAAGTCATTACGATACGCAATTGCGTATCGTAATGACCTTCATTTCGATACGCATTTTTTGTTTTAGACGGTTGGTACTAGATGACGTTTCTTTAACCCATTTTTACCTAATTTATTTTTAGTTAATTGATAATTCATTTTAATAATATAATGTCGTTATTATTATTATTTTTTATTTAAGGAAGATTATTTACATGAAAATGTACAAATATAATCACAAATTAAGTAAGTAAATGTTAATATAATGTTCGAATTAGTCCACATAGATGGACCTAGTAGTACTAAAAATTTGTAGATTGAACCTTTGAACAATAGAAAATTATTTTTAATTAATTTTAAAGCAAGTTTTAATTCAAATATAAGAAAAAATAAAAATTTCCTGTACACTGAGGCTGAAAGGGTTAAATTGTCAAACGTCAAAGCTGGGAGATAAGAAATTTCAATATAACCTCAAAATTTCTTTTACTTAATTAATCACTTTATTTAATGAATATAATAATAATAATAATAATACATATTTTTGTCTTACTTTGCATTTCGAAATAAGCAATCAAAACATTCTCTGTTACGCCTTTGACATTATTTTCTTTACACCATGTGTCAAAATGTGGCCGCTCAGGCGGAGTGGAACTGATTTCATCTTCCATGATTACACTAAATTCACTTAAATTTGTTCGTAAATATTGAAATGACATGAACTTTCAAATAATAATTGAATGTGGTCAATTCAATGTTACCAACTACAACATTTCACTTACAAATTTCCCTAAATCAACTCGGTTTAATATTAACAGTTTTTTAAAATATTTTAGTTTGTAGAAGGTGCAAAATATAAAAAATAGTATAAAGAACTCATTTTATAAGACTTTTTTTCGCACTTGTCAATTAGAAAACTCGCTGACGCTCGTTTTCTAAATTTTGACGCGTGCGAAAAAAACATGTCTTATAAAACACGTTCTTTAATATACTATTCCCTGAATATAAATCTTATTTGCGATTTTTTATAATGAACCCGTTTATAGCGAATGCTTGCATATAACAAAATTTTCAGCGAAGGACTGCAATAATTCTCGATTATAACGAAATATGTAGGTTACGCAACAATAATGTATTTATACATAATTGGTACTTCATTTTGCAAGAATATTTTTTATTTATAACATTTTTCTATTAATTCTCTAATTCTGAAAGAAATAATAAGGACACTCCTAATCATATTTGTATTAAAATTTTTAAAGGCTCATCCGCAAGTATAGAAGCATCAATATTAGTTGAAGGATTTGCAAATAGTATAAGCATGCATGGAGGAAAATACACAAAAATTATAGCAGACGGCGATGATATCTGTTATAAAAAAAATTATTAGAATGAAATCCGTATCCTGGTACAATAATAGACCCGTTTAGTGATGACGTAGGGGCCAGGTTTCCAAACAAGAAAATGGCTGCCGCCTTGGTAACCGTTGCTGTGTTATTTAAAATTGACCGCGAAACTAAAGTGGTAGAGATTTCCCTTTTTTTTCAAAATTTAGTTTTTAAAAGGCACAGATGAAAGAAAGTAATTTTTATTAGTACTTGTTATGTCTTGTAACTTGCACAGCGCATATTTTAAGGATTATTTGAAATTTGTTTCACCATGGTGATGTGTTTCGCAGCAAACTGCAATCATTATAGAGAATGAGGAACTTGTATTTTTGAAAAATTTAGTCAGGTTAGTATATATTTGCAATAGAAGAAAACTTTATAACGTGTTTCTGAGCCATTTCAATATCAAACGGACGTAGTTACGCAAACACTTTTAAAGTTTTAAGCTTTAGACTAAATTATAAAATTACACGTATTTTTTTCAGTTTATACGAGTTGCTTGGTGTTTCTCAAACAGTTAATTTTAGGGGTATCTGCATTGTCTGCATTAGGCATATATTTCATTTATTTTTATTAAATGTATTTTCCCTTCTCAAATTAATTAGTAATGAATACATAAATAAAGAAAAATGTTCAAATACATAATATAAATACATATTATTTCAATCTATATCATGAAATATTTTGACAATGTCATTAGGATGTTCTTAAATTTAATTGAAAAAAAAAACAATGAATAATAGATCGAGTTCACCCGAATTCATCCAAAATTTTACGAAAATAACCAATTAGAAGGCTCAGGGCCTCCCCAGTGAATATGATGTCATGTTTACAATAATTCAGCAGTTTTATTACAATAAAGTATATTTCATCATTTTCTTTTTACTAAAACTTTTAATTTAACGTACATATGCTACCTTATAATTATTGAAGTTTATTATTTTTTTGCACTGGTAGAATACCTAATTGAAAAATATTTTAATTTATATATTTACATTTAAGGTTTATTCACCTGTTTTTATTTTATTTGCGGATTAACTGTGTTGTATTTTATATTATAAAATGTAATTCAAAATTGACGAAGTTCATAACGTAATTAATAAAAATTAAGGCAAAAATTTAAAATTTTAATACTCAAATATCATGTAACCAATCCACATCTACAAAATAAAAAAAAGAATTAAAAAAATATTTTAACATTTAGATCTGATTTTAAGGTAACAAATGATAACTAAACCATGTTTTGTTATCACCTTATTCCATTCCTTTTCGGTATATGCTGTAGCTGCAGTGAAATAAAATTCAGTCCGTATATTGTCCCCCTGTAGTCTGTCGTCTCCCACTACCTGAGTTGTTCATTGTTTAGCTCCGCCTTTTACCTCAATTAGAGTGGACCCCTTTCCACCCGACCCGTCCCTCTGAATTTAGATAGTGCTGTATCTATTCGTCTTCAACGTAAAATTCTTACAATAAAATCAGAGGTTCTCAAAATTTTTACAATTGAAATTTTAACAATTTTTATAACTTAAAATTTTTATAGAAACACCTGTGACAGCGATGTTGCAAAACGTCACAATATATAGTTGTAGTTGTCAGGTCTTTATTCTCTTCTACAAATTCATTGCACTTAAACGGTGACATGGTCCTTGACGACATCAACTGTTTTTCTATTTTCAGTTGTACTTCTAATGGAGGCATAGAAGAACTGTATTTACCTCCGATGTCTACATTACTAAATGTAATGAAAGCATTACCAAAAATATGTAAAACTCACTTCCTACTGCAAACCATGAAACACATATCTTTATAATATTCCCAGTCGGAATACCTATTTAATATTTCTCCTGATTTTTTCGAGAACCAGTCCGTTAGTACTTCCCTACGGCGTTAGACTTCAGCTAGGAAATAAACAAGAAACTGTTGTTTCAGTACACAGATAATTCCAAGTAAAATCAAATTTCATTAGGCGTATATTTATTTTATAATAATTGTTTACTATTAATCAAATAAAATACAAAAATAACCTTCAAAACTTACCTGTTGTATATGCAGCCTTACCAATTTCTTCCTACACTTTCATTGTTATTATTATTAATATTATTATTATTGAAATCTTTAGACAATTTATCGTATAAAATTTGATTTATTTCGACAAGTTGAATTATTTTCATATCCATATCGGTGTCAAACATAAACAATTCTGAAAATTGGGTCACTATCGTATATCGGTATAATGAATCACGCCGTCGTTCTCAACGCAATATTTAAAATGCTAAATTCTGATTGGCCAGCGGTAGAGAAGTCTGGGTAAAGCAACGCAGAAAGATGAAATATGGTCATTTCTTGCGTTGGGGCTTTTGCGTTACTGGGTACTTTACTTCAATATAAATCATCCGTAGCTGTAGCACATGATAATCTTTTTACTTTACATACTGCGTCCCCGATACCTCTTACGTTGCGTCATTTTAAATCCAGCTTAAACCGTAGACGCAAAGTAGCAAGACATACATATCTAATATATGTATAAATATGAAAATATGTGAATGTTGTGTCAATCATTTAACAAGAAGATAAAACGTCTTCAAATAAAAATCGCAAAATTTATATTGCACTAGATTATAACATTTGGACAGCAAATAAGGCTAGTTTAATTGAATTTATCAATTGCAACAATCCTCATTCACGCTGATATTAGATTCAGATTTAGAATCATCCGAAAAATAAAAAAATCTTCATTTGTATTTCTGTTCCCTGCATTTTTCTTTCGTTTCTTACGCAGAAAATGATATTTCATATGTAGCAACTGCAGTTGTCTAACACGAAATGCCTGTTTACAATAGGGACATTGAAGGCTGTTTGGGTACCGTTAGTTAAAAAACACCATCCCTTCTCCACTCTACATTTTAATATGCACCGCAATCGCAAAATCTTAGTAAAGTAACTGCATCTAATAATTTCTCAAATTTGTGGTAATTTCTCTAGTAACGGTAAGCAAAATTTGGTAATCTACGGTAAATTGCGGTAATTTATTGGATAATTACTTGGTAATTTACGTCCCTTATAATTTTGTGTTGTTTGTTGTTGAGGTAGAATTTGTGGAACAGTTGATTATGTTTTGTTTAGGAAATATAAAAAATATTGTTTTTTTGTCAAAGACGGTTTACGGGAGTGAGTTTGGATGGGGTCTTAGGATTTTGGAGGTTCAGTTTATTGAAATATTATTCTCTTACATAATACATATCGCAAGTGTTATAAGAAAACTATTATAATATTTAATATGACGTAGGTACCTAATTACCGACCGTGCATTTTGCCTTATAATCTCTCCATCCGCAATTTAATATCTTCCTTTCATCATATCATATTTCTCATACAGGAGGTATAAGAAGAATATCTTGCGTCAGCTAGCAGTTTGGAGCCAGAGAAAAAGATTATGATCGCGTGTGGTGTGCCTGTGCACTGTGCAGTCGCTTCGAGGGAACCGACAGCTGTGGAGGATATCACTGTTACAGTTAGCCTGACGATATGCCGCAATGTGCCAGAAATGCTCTTTTACTCCTTAAACCGCATACGAGGTACTTATTTAAATGGAGATCATATGTTCAAGGTTAGAAAAGACGCAGTTTATCTGTTGTTTCAGTATAAAGGCATATTATATCCTTTGTCGTATTGCCGAGCCTTCGCTTCAGGAATTATATTTGTTCCTGGTGACATTTTTATAAGAATCTCATTATATAATACCAAATACTCTCTACTTTGAAAAAGAACAGTTTTCAGTGAATTCTGAGTCTACTTGAATACAACGGTTGTTAGCTACAGGAATTGAATTTGCAATCTCTTTCGCAGCTACCGGCTATAATTTAATATTTCCAACATGAAACTGCACTTTGTTTGCATAATCTCGTTTCTATTTCTGCAGTAATGCATTCATAATAATGATGGTTAAAAATTTCTTTTCCACATTCGTACATATTAGTCCGTCTTGTACATTAACAGGGAGGTGAAGTGAATATGGTTAAATACGGATTTTATAACGGTTCAGAAATGTGTACTTGTGGTCTCCAGCAGACTATAAAACATAATTATATTTTGAATTGTCCAGCTTTAGGTCAATCCTGAAAACTTGGCAACTGAAAATAAAACTATTCAATTCTATGCAAGATATTGGAGTTCAGATATTTATACATTCGTTATATGTATGTATTTGACTTTTATTCTTGTCATGTTTTTACTTTCTTTACTTTCGATATTTATTTTTTTATGTTTGTGGTTGTGTGTGATTGTGGAAATAAATATAAAAAGTGTAACTGGGACTCAAAAAGTGCATTTTTCTCTAATTGCATTCGATTGTCTAATGTTTAGTTAACATTAACTTAAGGTAGGCTCACATTGAAAAGTTCCTATATCTGTAACTATGTAGATGTGAACAAAAATCTAAAATGTCGCAATTTACGATCCCGTCTATTTCAAATTTTCTCTCAAATTTTTGAATGTTTTTTACCTTATTACCCTCAGCAGTGGCGGATGTAGAGGGGGGGGCCTGGGCACGTGCCCCCTTTGTTAGTTTTAAAAATTTAATTATTACGTATTATCATTCACGTATTACACATCATAGATAAATAAAATAATAAACATACTAATAAAAATACGCAATTTTTCGAATTGTTTATTATTTTGGAGATGTTCCCCCCCTAAAAAATGGTTCATATAAAAGCTTTATTATTTTAATTATACTATTTGATGGCAGATGTAGATATTTTTTATAAAGTCACGTTTAAAAGATACGACTATCAACTGCTATTTTTTAAATAGCAAACAATAATTATTTCACTAAAATATAAACCGCTATTTTTTGTCTTAAGTTATTCTTATTAGGTACTTAATTTAATGTTTTAACTTGTTTTGTATAACATTGTTGCATTTTATTTATTTTCACATGGCTACTTAGAATATTTGAATAAACATTATTTCTCATATTTCTCAAACTCATTGACTTGTTTGGGATCCTGCACTCTGATTTTTTTATTATTTTAAATGAAAGTTCTTTTAATTTTAAAGCAATCGTATTAAAAAGTCTTCATTGTTTTTGGTTTAACTGAATTTGATTTTTAAAGTCAACGTGACGTCACGGCGACTCCTAATGCTATATCTTTCTCTCGCACAAGTTCTATAGTAGGCAGCGAAAGAAAGGTAGGACTAATGTGACGTCACAGTGACACTAAGTATCTCAAAAAGTAATCATTAAAAAATTGTTTTCTTCGTCTTAATCTCTTTTATTGAGTAATACTTTAAGTGTAAAGTATACATTTAATTTTTTTGTTATAGTGCAGGACCCCAAATAGATCATTAAAACGACAAAAAACAGGTAGTAAAATAATTATAGGTTGCTATTTTAAAATAAAAGTTCTGACTTTATAAAAAAACATTTATATCTGCTATCAAATAACATATTTAAAATAATAAACATTTTATATGAGCAATTTATTACAATACAAAAGTTAACCAGGCGGAGAGGGGGGGGGTCGTTCACCCTATATATTTAAAATTTGTTCCCCCCCTATTATAATATTCTAAATCCGCCACTGACTCTTAGTACCATCTTTTTGGGGCATATGATTCAAGTTCGCGCACGGTATTGCATATCATACACGTAGAAATAAAGCATTTTACAAGAAAAATTATCCATTAATTTAATTAAATCATTTTTCACTAACCAAAATTACAAATAAAAATAAATTAACCTAGCTTAATAGATAAATCGCTAACATTTATTAAATCTTGGTTTCAATTTCAATGCTATCTCTATTTTTGGGGTGATTTTCGACATAGTTATATCTAATTTATGCCGTTATAGAGCATGCAAAATTAATTTTGTTTATTGATTCTGATGTAGAATTTAAGCTCTACAACATTTATTTGAAACATTTCTATAATAATGAAGAAAGCAGGAAATTACGAAAGTATGATTTTACATGTTAAAGTCCTATATTTCGGTGGCGCGGTCAATAACCTGTTTGTCTAATCCCTAGTACAAAAATATCAAGCAATTAATACAAGAATTTTCAAAATTATAATTATCGATTAAATATTAGATTGAAATATCGTTAATCTATACATTAAAAAATTTTGGTTTTCGTTCTATATACAAATTATAAATCATTAAATAAGTTTAGTAAACTATATAGGTTGTTTCAATACCTTTGCAATTTTTGATGGCTTCTGTAGTACTAGGGTGACCATCCGTCCTGGCTTGGCCGGGGCAATCCCGGATTTCTCAGATTGTCCCAGCATTGTGTTGTAATGTCCCGGGTTTACTATATTATCAAGTTTCTTTTTGTATTTATATCTACACTGTGTTTTACCAAATATCTACATATATTTTTACTGACCATTGGTGATGTAAAATGTGAATGTCTGATTGTAAATATGTTTGACATTTGTTCAAATCTTGGATTTACGCAAATTTATTATTTTTATTGAAATTACTGTACTTTTGAAGGGGCGTCTATATAGAGAATATTTTCGTATTTGCTGCTTTTTTGAAGGATTGTCCCGTTTTAACTTTTGGTAATTATTTCCGTTTTGATATCTACGAGGCTCGTTTGATAAGTCTGGTAAATTTCCAAGAGATGGCGCCATAATGAACTTTGTAGTACAGTGCCTAGATTTACAAACAGTGGCGACAAGGTAGCCTAAGCTCCGCCCACCCGCCATGTTGAGGCAAATTTAAACCAGAATTATATGCAAATATACAGTATTTTATTGAAAGAAAAATGTTTATACATATTTATATTAATAAAATACATTTAAAAAATACTAAATAATTACAGTGATATCAATTTATTTATTTATTCTTAAAACTATTTTAATTTTATACATAATTTTACACTATAAAGCAGTGGCAGCCATAGACTTGCTTGCTAATTTTTTTGATATTTCTTTACTTTTTCTAGAATTAATTTTCAATCTAAAAGCAATATATCTATTAATAATTTTTTCTTTTAATTTGTGACAATTTGGAATATTCAGTTTTAATACATTAATTTCGCTAAAATAAAATTCTTTTAAATTTATATTCTGCAAAGAAACAATTGACAAAAACTTTATAAAAATTATTTCCATTTCTAGAAAAAAATTAAATAACTCTTCTGAACTAAAAAATAGAGTATTTTCGCGAAAACGTTTAATTTTTGTAAATTTTGTAAAAGACTTATGAATAGGTGTTTTAGACCCTGCAGCATTTATACATGTTGGGCATGTTTTCGACGTCTTTATAATACTTTGGAGAATGTATCCAGAAATGTTATATAACGAGTTTAATTCGCTGTAATTCAAATTAAGCGTAGGTTGGCTTACTTCTGCAGGCAGTGTTACTTTATCATAAACGACTTTTTTTTCACTTATGGTATCCAAAAACCCAGAAATAAACTCCCTGTCGTCTTCTTCATAACTACTGTTCGATGGATCTTTTATATATTGTGATACACTAATTAACTTCAAGTTATTTTTTACCTGGGACGCGTTAGGAACAATTTGTTTACTTCGTAAAGCACTGAAAAGATTCTCTAAACAGTCTTGGGAAAAACGGCTTGTTAGAATAAATTTATATTCTTTCATATTCAGTAGGTGAGCCTGGATTTCTACCATAGATTGCGTTGAAATGAGGACACCTGTTTGTGATGGTTTCCAGATCTTCTTGTAGCCAACTTTCATGTTAGTAAAAAGATCAATAAATTCATTTAAAAACGTTATGGAACTATTGTAGACTTCCAAATTAAATTTGCTTAATGCACAAGATGGGTGCCTAGAAGTCATAATATAAAACCATGTTTCAACTTGGTCCAAAAACCAAGCTGTCGTTAGAAACTCAGATTTTTGAAGTTCTTCTGCAAGAAACTTTAAAGCACTACTGACTGTGTGATTCACTACATTGGTTGACGTAGACACTTTCATTTTAGCAAAATGAGTAGGAATCAAGTCTTCTTCTGACAGCTTTGGTGCTAATTTAAAAGAATGATCCTTTTGGTGGGTAACAACCTCCGAAATATGACTTGCTAAGACTTCTTTGGTAGGTAGATTATGTTTTCTTACAATATGATCGGGTAATACAATAATCTTATTAGTAATTAACATTGATTTAATGTTCTTGAATACATGTGGAATATCAGCAAATATATATACAGATTTATTTAATTGCAACGGATGTGGAATTTTGCATTTTATTTCCGAATATCTTCCTGCTGTTATACCCCACGTCTTCCACAACGCTTGATTGCTTCCGCCCATGTCCGAAGTTACACTTAAAATATTCAAACCTATTTATTCTGTTTTTTTAAATATATTTTCTACTATAGTGGTAAATACGGAACCATTTACTGAGTCACTGGTAAAATAATATGCAACAACTTGTTTCCAACGTGTAGTTACACCACCCAGCATGAAAACCAAAACATGAGTTGCTACACCTGTATGTCCAGGCAGTGTTACATCTCCAAAATATTTGCTTAAGGAAGAATCGTACATTTTTCCGGGGGTGATGGCCATTTCATCAAGAATTAGAACACAATCCTTTTCATGGGAACCAAAGCATTGAACTTTTATTTTTAAAAATTCGAAAACTTCAGTTAAAATACCGCTATCAAATTTGAGGTTCTGTAATCTTCTTTGTAGCGTGCGAACGGAGGGTAAAGGATAACCTTGCTTTAGTAGTTCTGTGTAGCCATTATTTCCACAACTGAATTTCAGTTTTAATGATTTTGTAATTGTGATATTTGACCATTTCGTGAACTTGGTTGTTTTCTTTCCTTGCTTCCTTTCCAAAGCCGCAATTTGATCTTCATTAAATATCTGCTTCAAGAAAACATTTTGTTCTTTTTCCACATCACTATTTCGCTGAATGTTTTTCAGTGTTCTCTTAGTATTTCTTAAAAGTCTCTTATAGTCCCTAGCTTTACGTTTTTGTTCTAAATACATTTTCTCATATCGGTGTAATTTCATCATTAAATCGGTCCCTTCAACGTTATTTTCACTGTCTTCACTTGATGTACTTGTAGATGATTGCTGAGTTAAGATTTCATTAGTCGCATATGATGTAGATTGTTGTGGCTGAATATTACTGCCAACTGAGACTTCTACATTTTCAGGCAAGACTTGTACTTCTGCCATATGACCTATAAAATAATTGTTTTTGTTCATTTATAATATCTCACAAAAAGGTATACTACTTACTTGATGAAAGTTTAACTTTTCGTTTAGGCAAAGTTACTCTTTTAGTTGGAGGTTTTCTTTTCCTAACATTGGGTGGCGAAAAAGGAAAAACAGTAGGTACCGCGTTAGCTTTTAGTTTCCGCGTGCCATCTTCCCGGGTTTTCTCCCACATTTCAGGGGCAAAATGTACCTTAACCAATAAAAATATGAGTAAATTCGTAATTAAAACTACAACTTGCAAGCAAATATAAAAACGAAATATAACATACCTCACACAAGCATGAATGATCTGTTGGAGTCCACTTGTCTCTTTTCATTTTTATGAGCCATTCTTTTCTTCGCACCGGGTCCCTTGGAAAGCGTTTCATTAAAAAGTTTTTCTTAGCTGAATTACTACAATTTACTGCAGCACAACCAGGCATTTTGCTATCTTCAATTGATGACACCACCAGATCTCCGCAGCAGACACGGAAGTCTTGTCAGATGAAACATTTAATTAATTTTATAAAACTATTAAAATCGATTATTTCAACTACGTGATATTTGATTTGCTACAGATCATGGAAGCTCAGCTATTTTAGCTCTCCCGTATCAGCTGATCCGTGTCATTTTCCAGTTCGTTTTGTGAATTGTGTTGTGTTATTTTTATTAATTATTTAACATTCTTCAAGTGAAAAAATCAGCAAGAAAATAGGTATTATAAAAAATAATACAAGCTGAAAAATTAAACCGGAAAAATTTTTCAAATAAAGTTAACCTAATATCTGAACTAAACATAATAAAAATAATATATTGTACTTTGTTGAATAATCGTTAATTTTGGCACACATTAGGGGATATATTAGCATAGAAAAGAGAGTATATATTGATTATCTATTGGAATATTAGTTTATTAATCTGCAACAAGTTTTAAAAATTATGAAGGAAATATAAGAAAATACTTACTTGTACTACTAATTTATTTGTGTCAAACAATGTAACGCTCGTGTATACACTCACTAAAGTTTATATAAAATTGCACTAGCCTATTCTAATCCAATAAAATAAACAAAACTCGTAGAAATAGAAGTAAATCCTATGCGATATAATGCACGCTAACACAAAGTTTGCCTCAACATGGCGGATTATGCCACGTGATCAACACAACCAATCAAGAGTAAGACAACCATTGTCGCCACTGTTTGTAAATCTAGGCACTGTACTTTGTAGTACATAACCTGGAAGTGTCACTCTTCAAACCTCTATATACGTAGTTTTTTTTCCATAAGCAACGCTTAGCTTAATTTTGGTAATCGTTTGAAGTGAGTAAGTCAACAGATTCTAAAAAATGGATAAAAATGAGTTTAGAGCAGTGATAAAACATTTTCATCTGAAGCAGTGGACAGCCGCGCAGATCAAAAATGAGTTAGACGAAGTTCATAGGCGCTCAGCTCCTTAGTTGAAAACTGTTTATTATTGGATAAATGAATTTAAACGTGGCCGAACCTCAACTCAAGATGAAACACGCACTGGACGCCCATTTGAAGTCATTATATCAGATATGGTAAAAAAAATCCATCATATGGTTATGGCAGACCGCCGATTAAAAGTGCATGAGATTGCTGAGGCCGCAGGCATCTCTACTGAACGAGTGCAAAACATACTGCATGAAAAATTGGAGGTAAAGAAGGTGTGTGCGAGATGGGTGCCGCGATTATTGACTCCCGACCAAAAACTCAATCGAAAAGACATTTCAGCGCAGTGTCTTGCGATGTTTAATCGGAAACCGCAAGAATTTTTGCGTCGATTCGTGACCATGGACGAAACCTGGATCCACCACTATACACCCGAAACAAAGAGACAGTCGAAGCAATGGATACCTCCTGGTGAAAGTGCGCCAAAGAAGGCGAAGACTGTTTTGTCGGCTGGAAAGGTTATGGCCACAGTCTTTTGGGATGTTCAAGGAATTATCCTCATCGATTATTTGGAAAAGGGTAAAACCATCACAGGAGCGTACTATGCAACGTTATTGGACCATTTCAACACCGAGCTAAAAAATAAACGGCCACGATTGGCGAAGAAAAAAGTTCTTTTTCATCAGGACAACGCGCCAGCTCACACCTCCGCAATCGCAATGGCAAAAATCCACGAATTGGGCTACGAATTGGTTCCGCATCCACCTTACTCACCAGCTTTGGCTCCGTGCGACTTCTTTTTGTTCCCCAATTTCAAAACATGGCTCGGTGGAAAGAAATTCTCATCTAATGAAGAAGTCATCGATGCCGTGGATGTATATTTTGCATACCTTGAGAAATCGTAATTTTGTGACGGGATGAAAAAACTGGAATCTCACTGGACCAAGTGTGTAGCCCTTGAAGGAGACTATGTTGAGAAATAAGGCTGAATTAAAAAAACAAAAGAATTTATAGCTTTTTTACCAGACTTATCAAACGACCCCCGTAATTATTGTATAAGGTGTGCTAAACAAAGTTTGCTATATTTATTGCCCTACAATAGGTAAAGTTTTCCTTTTTACCTTCCGTCACCTTTAGGTAAGGAAGGTATTTTCTTTGGTCAAAAAAATCGTTGGTTAGTTTTTGATGAACAAGCACGTTTTAGGGTCCCTAGAATACGATTTTACTATTTTTACGATGATGTCTGTGTATATATATATATATATATATATATATATATATATATATATATATATATATATATGTGTGTGTGTGTGTGTGTGTGTGTGTGTGTGTGTGTCTGTGTGTGACAAAATTTTCTAATGCGATAACTCTAATACTACAATACCAAAAATTATAATTCTTCCGTATTCCTCTTCGTTACACCCATGTGTAGATCTGATTAGATTGAATGCATTTTATACTTCATATTAAATGGACATAGAGTTAAAAATGATAAAGAAATTAAATATCATATATATTAGTCAGCTTTGCTATAACTCTGGAAACAGCTGCTACATTAAGAAAATTCTGATTGAAAGGTGTTAGTGTCAGGTGCAGTTGACAATATGTTTGTTATAATTTTTCTGTATGGAATTTGTATAAAATACATACCACTGCCTTAAGGTAATGTACATGAAATATAATCTTTTGCAAGGAAATTTCTGTATGACATTTATACAAAATACATAGAACTGACTTAAGGTAACGTGCTGGCCACATCAGATTTTTTTAAAATAAGTAAATTTAAATTTGTAATACTTAATTACGCAATATTAATACAAGAATTGTTTTGTTGTTAACGTCGCAGGGTTTTCACAAATTAGGAGCTGCCACAAGTTAATGGTTTCCACAAATACCAGAAAGCAAAAAAAACATACAATTTATTTTACGCACAACTGTGTGAATATTTTTGTTTAGATCTTAGTTACCATGGCGAAAACTTAAACATTACATCCGTCGGGCTTCTTGTATCATTTACCACCCAACGCCCGTTAATGAACTAAACTTTAATTAATTATATGTATTTTAGAAGTATTTATTTACAACATAACCACAAAATAACGTCAATTGTAACATACATAGCGACGCATGCCATGCTGCAACTAGATTTCTATAATACTGAATACCTAGAGGATTTCTTAGTGAGTTCAAAAATAATTTTGATCTCAGTTGTGCGTAAAATGTTGTACCTACTTACTATATAACTGAAAAAAACTGAAATAATATAAAAAGTGTTCATGAATACGCGTTACAAATTTAAACGGCATATAAGGGATGCAAAATTGATAAACTTTTACTAAAAAACTCGTATCCGAAAACGCACCGTTTTCGAGCTGCAGGCTCTTAAAAAAGTAATTATCCACTTATCACTTCAATTATTAATTTGTTCATTTTAACTTTTAGCATTGAATTGCAGGCGCATTATGAAAAAGGATATTGCTCGTGATTAAGAAAACATGGTGCTAATGTACGACCGAGTGTACGGCAGCACAAGAAATTCAAACAAATCCTGGTATTTTTGAATGACTATCAAAATATGCTCCAAAGTCGCAATGCTTGCATTGAAGTTGGTGTTCGTAATTTTGAGCAATTATTATATATGAATTCAAAAACGACGTTCGACTGTGTTTGGGATGGAGGTGGAAACAGGAAGTAACAATTTTTCGGACTTGCAGTCTATAACAAAATTTATTCATATCAACATTTCGACTGTACCATAGTCTTCTTCAGAGCTAGACTCAATTGAAGCATTTTAGCCCTGAAGAAAATTATAGTCGAAACATCGGCATGAATAAATTTATTATTGTCTGCAAGTCCGCAGAATTGTTACTTCCTATTTCAATCTCCATTATAATATGAACTTATTAGAAAAATGAAGGAACTTGTTTAAAAAATTTAATGGTAGAAGTTAAAATAAACAGACACAGCTAACTAAAATTAAGGTAGATAATTACTCTTTTAATAGCCTGTAGCTCGATTCATTACAAAGTTAAATATTAGTTAGTAAATTTAACGACTCATTATTATTGGACGAAATTTATCTCAGTTTACAGATAATCGTTCACCTGTGTCTCTCGTAACTATATAATCCCAGTTCTCTCCCTTGCTTTTCAGAGTTGTTCGGACCTCTGGCATGGTTGACATGTTGAGTAATCTTGACTACTGTTTAACTTTCCCTTGTTGCACTACTGATGATGAGACCTTAGTTCTCGAAATACGTATTTAGTTTTATTAAAATTAATTGTAAGGTTAAGGGGTAATTATAATAGTTTTAGTTATATGTAACCTTAGACTCCATTTATTATTAATTTTAATTATTATCTCAAAGATTGGTAATGGTAAGAAATTGTAACGAATACTAAATGCAATTTGATGTCTTAAATTCTTATATCGTAATAAAGCAAAATTCTTCGAGATGGGAATACAATTACGAGAATAAAGGAAGTTTTACTGTACCTACCTTGAAGAACTGTTAAAACTACGTGCACAATTAAACATTTAGAGTAAGTAGATTATTATCGGAAAAGAACATCTCCACAAACTTTTTATTTTAAAAAAGTTACGTATCTACTTATTACAAATTAACTACTTATTTTGTGAAGAATAAAATCTTTTAAAGAATTTAAATTTAAATTTCGTGATAAATCGGGACTTCCGGCATAGTAACAATTTGTACATGGTTGATTTATGCTAAGAAAAAAAACTTCACATCTATATGATAGGTTTCATCAAAAATTTAAAACATTTTCAGTCATTAAAATATTCCAGTTTTAATGGCCTTATCTAAGTCACACATCTAAACTACCTATTCCAAATTTATACTAGGTACTTTCAAGCCTTCTGCTAGCGCTGTTTTGTAATCCAGAATCCATGTTCAAGTAAATGAATGTAGTAAATAACGAAAGTAAATCACATAACACTTGTTTGAATTTATGCCACATCGGGTAGAAACAACTTATCCGTTTGTAAGAAAGTAAAAAGAAAAATTGTTGAAAGACACGCTTGAACTATAATATGCACAGGTTTTCATTAAACATTTTATTAAATTGATATATACATATCTATATATATATGCAATACTTGTTGAGAAAGAAAGAAAAACGAATGTATTATCGTTAACTTTATTTGATATGTATATATATATATATATATATATATATAAATAATAATAATAATAATAATAATAATAATAATAATAATAATAATAATAACAATAATAATATTTTCGTAAAATATATAACAACTGAACTATTTTATATATAAATAATAATGTTTTTTTATTAGCAACGTGGCGGTTTAATCCAGTAGCCCGCCACAAAAGATCTATTTATGTGACTCCAGTTAATAGCGAACTCCACATTTTTTTTTAAAAAAAATTTAAAACAATATTTAAATGTGTTCTATAATTTTGTATTTCGGTATTGTTATTTTTTAAAGTTTATCATCAGCTAACACATCATTTTTATAACAAAACTGATCACTCATACATACGTCAAACACCACGATAAAATAGAACAGAGCAAATGTTAAATCGGATTAGGACAATGCGTTGAGAAAGGAAAAGAGGCCATGGTAATACAAAACTATCTCTCTCTTCGAGCTTACTGTCTTCTTCTAAAGACATGTAAGAGAGGATGTGTGTTATATGACGTCAATTTCGTAAGTCCCATTTCCGAGAGATAAAGCCTGATAAGCAAGCACTTTGATCGCTGCTTACTGAAGCAAATGGCATACTCAGAAATAGATGATAATAATAATAATAAGAATAATAATAATAATTATAATAATAATAATAATAATAATAATAATAACAATTTATTTCCGTACACATTACAACACGATGGAATAAGTCAACATAAGCCGTAATGATAGGTTATTTTATATTTATTTAGCTATTTTATTTATGCAATTATAAAATAAAATAGTTATACAAACTAAAATAAATTAATTTTACTGTAAAATTAACAAATTTACCTACAAATACAGAAGTAGTGATTAGGGAACAATTGCATCGACAATATTCGAAGTGTAGTGCTTCTAATTTGTGTAATTTCCCGCAAAGCAATTGCAGTAATACCGGCGTTAATAGCACAATTTATGTAATCTGAAGCGTGTGTATTAATTGAATTCAAGTGCACGGATAGTGTTTATGTGCAAAATAAGTTTTACCGTAGCGTACGCTAGTTATCTTGTTGAACACAGCGGTGCCTACTTATCCTGCATATTTTACAACTAATAAACTGTGTGTAGTATAATTACATTTCGTTGTTGCATGCTGCTGAATTCATAAAAGGACTCTAAACATTATATTTTGCTTTCATAAATTACAAAGCTTAACCTGCGCTGGCCCGCACTGCAACTAGTTTACCGAAACGGCCTGGACTTAATTGCTCTCTTTCTACTGGAAACTATACTCTTTTACCAAGGTAAACTAGATTCATTATTAAAATTAATACATGGTATTTTAAAAATTAATTTGATATTTTTCTTGTACAAATTGTACATTTTTTATTAATAAATTATATATAAATAAAGTGGAAAAAGGATAAAAGAAAGATAGCTGTATCCATTAAAAATTTTAACGATCCGTAAAATTAAATTTAAATATGTTAGATATATGACATTAACCTACAAGCTTTGAATGAAAATAATCGTATTTGATAGTGATTACATGGCATTTAATTTAAAATTTTATTAATTTGTGTCCCTTCTTTTTTCTCTTTTGGTTCTTTTTAAACCAGGTTATACCCATTTTGTTCTTACTTAAAAGTGTCTTCTGTTCTTTTTTCCCTTTTAAGCTGTCTGCAAAATAATCTCAGATGTCCTAGGATTTGTTCTTCCCTTCCCATTATCGGCACATACTCTTTTATTCTCTTTCTTTTAGAGACCACAGTAAAGAGGCTTTTATTAATTTTGAATTTAAATTTTGTCGTTACATTGTCTATTTATTTCCAGACACTCATCGGTATTCATAAAAATAATGATAATATGTTGAAAAATGGAAATGTGCACACTTATGACACCAGCTTTGTCGATTTAATAAAGAAACTATCTTTGAGATTAGAAAAATATTTAAATAACACCTGTAATCTAGATTATTATAACTTTTTAACCGCCGGAATTAAAAATCTGATATTTGAAGCTCTTAAAATTGCAGTTAATTTTTTTTGAGAAATTGTTTTTATACGACTGTACAATATTAAAATTCAAATTTAAAGACTTTAGTTAAAAATAACTTTGAATGTATAAGTTAAATACCAATAATTTTTTTACAATTTTACATTAATTTATTGTATTTTATTACTAGTCACTTTTTTACTTACGTGGTAGTACTTATATTGTTACTTACTTGGTTAAATTATTATATTTATTTTCTTTTGACTCAATCGACAAATGCTTATTTATTTTGAGATATGTATTTTTTAACTTATTTTTATTGCCAATTTTCTGACGTACTATAAACATTGTAAAAATGAAAAATTGTTAAATAAATTAACACTAAATACCATTATTTTAACCACTATAATATTATTTATTATACTTCTTCTTCCTGTATACTCCACTTGGGAGCATAGGGCACCTTCGGTGCTTCGACGGCCAGAGTTTAGAGTGGCAGGTTCGCCACACCTACTACTCATAAGTAAATTAAGTAAAATCTGCATGAACAAGGATAGACTTTCCTCTTTGTCGTGTAACATAAAACTTGAATGTCGGAGCTCGACTGAGTATACCTCACCCGTTCATATAGTAACTGAATGAAAAGTCTTGTGTGTGTTGATTAGAGGAAACCGATTTACAATAAAAAAATTCTACTTTTTCGTTAGTCTTTTCTGATAATCCGGGTTTCTGATAATCGAGATTTTACTTAATGTGTAAAGTTTTAAAAATTTAAATTCGTATTAGTTTTTGGCTATGAGAGTATTTCTCTGAAGAATATTTTATTTGAATGATAATAGAAATAAAAAACACAAACATATTGTCAATTGCCCTTGACACTGACACCTTTAATCAGAATTTTCTTAATATAGCAGCTGTTTCCAGAATTATAGAATACCTGGCTAATATACGATATTTAATTTCTTTGTAATTTTTAACTCCCGTCATACCGTAGGTAAGGGAGGTAATGTTATCGGTTTAAAAATTCGATCGTGTTTTTTAGTAAATAAGCACGAATTAGGGTCCCCACAACACGTTTTTATTATTTTTACGATAATGTCTGTGCGAGTGTGGGTGTGTGTGTTTGTGACGATACTATCAGTACTCTTTCTCATAACACTGTACAAAATGTAACTTAAACACTTGAAAGAATCTCAGAGACGATGATTAGTATTTTATAATGTACAAATTGTACTTTTAATATTAATATTAAAAATTAGGTTAGGTTAGAATACATGTAAAAAATTAGTACTCAATCTGGTAAAAAAAATATTAGATCTGTTACATTTACAGTGTATATTCATATTTCTTAAAAAAATATTACTTTCATTATTATTTAGTACCTAATTATATACTTGACAGGTAAATTAACCGAATTTTAATGTTGCCTAGCAACGCTTATTTACTTTTCAAGCACTAGTGCATGAAAAGTACTTTTCACGCACTAGTGCTTGAAAAGTAATAATAAAAAGTAATAATAATAATAATAGTAATAATAATATTTATTTGCCATAAGATTTACATAGTAATACAATTGGCTTGTCAATGTCAATACATTCAAAAAAGGAATAAATACATATAAAGGTACACATACAAAATATATATAAATAAAATTAGTGGCAAATAATTAATTAAGAAAATATTCACATAATAAAATCATGAAGCATATATTACATAAAAAAAGTAAATGTTGCATATCAAAAACTCATCAATAGAATAAAAACACTTTTCAATCAAAAATTCTTCGTCAGTTCTATGTATTTTGTATAAATGTCATGCATGAAGTTCTTTGCAAAATATTATATTTCCTGTACATTATCTTAAGGCAGTTGTATGCATTTTATACAAATTCAATACAGAAAGTTTCTAACAAAAGATCCTATATTTCCAGTAAAATTATAACATAAACATACTGCCAACTGCACTTGACACTGACACCTTTCAATCAGAATTTTCTTAATGTAGCAGCTGTTTTCAAAGTTATAGCAAAGCTGACTAATATATATGATATTTAATTTCTTTATAATTTTTTAACTCTATGTCCATTTAATATGAAGTATAAAATGAATTCAAATCGTATAGAGAATAAATAATTCTTTAATATTTATAATAATAATAATAATAATAATAATAATAATAATAATAATAATAATAATAATAATAATAATAATAATAATAATAATAATAATAATAATAATAATAATAATAATAATAATAATAATAATAATAATAATAATAATAATAATAATAATAATAATAATAATAATAATAATAATAATAATAATAATAATAATAATAATAATAATAATAATAATAATAATAATAATAATAATAATAATAATAATAATAATAATAATAATAATAATAATAATAATAATAATAATAATAATAATAATAATAATAATAATAATAATAATAATAATAATAATAATAATAATAATAATAATAATAATAATAATAATAATAATAATAATAATAATAATAATAATAATAATAATAATAATAATAATAATAATAATAATAATAATAATAATAATAATAATAATAATAATAATAATAATAATAATAATAATAATAATAATAATAATAATAATAATAATAATAATAATAATAATAATAATAATAATAATAATAATAATAATAATAATAATAATAATAATAATAATAATAATAATAATAATAATAATAATAATAATAATAATAATAATAATAATAATAATAATAATAATAATAATAATAATAATAATAATAATAATAATAATAATAATAATAATAATAATAATAATAATAATAATAATAATAATAATAATAATAATAATAATAATAATAATAATAATAATAATAATAATAATAATAATAATAATAATAATAATAATAATAATAATAATGTTTATTAGCCACAATGTACAGTGAAGATACATGGCATGTCAAGACATTATATTATAATCAAATAGATCAAACATTTCAATAAAATTTAACAACATTACGGTTGACATTGATTAAAAATAATAACATTTGACATACAAAGTAAATATCATATCTAATACATAAACATACATTTATAAAACATAGTATACACAACATTCAATAGAATATAAAATACTTAAAAGTTAAAGGTTAAAATACGTCATTTTGTAAAAAACCAGACAATAATATCTCTGCATTACACATAAAGTCATTTACAGAATAAAAACAGTGTGTTTTGAAGAATTTATGCAACTTTAATTTATATTTTGGATCATTAAATGTAAAAAAATGATATTTAACATCGTTTTTTCAAGAAAAACTGCTAAAATCTTTAAATAAGGGTACTTCCGGTTGACCAATTATAACCAAAATCTAATCAGCTCTTCACATGGATGTAACGAAGAGGAATACGAAAGAATTATAATTTTTGTAATTGTAGTATTGGAGTTATCGCATTAGAAAATTTTGTCACACACACACACACACACACACACACACACACACACACACACACACACATACATACATACATACATACATACATACATACATACATGCACACACACACACACACACACACACACACACACACACACATACACACACACACACATACACACACACACACACATACATACAGACATCATCGTAAAAATAGTAAAATCGTATTCTAGGGACCCTAAAACGTGCTTATTCATCAAAAACACCACCGAATTTTTTGACCAAAGACAATACCTTTCTTACCTAAAGGTGACGGAAGGTAAAAAAATATGCTTGTAATAGCTTTCAGCTCCTGTGGCAAATTGTTATATATTTTAATCGGCATATAAGAAATATTGTCATGAAAATTACTTGTTCGAAATTTTGGATTGTATTAATTATTAACATTACGTGTATTATACAATCCTGTAGCCTGTTTAACAGAAAAGATGATGGATTTTTTTTAATGGAAAGAGCACAATGGTAAATATATATGCAGGGAAGGGTTAGTAAACCAAGATGTGGGAAGATATCTCTACACGATGTAGTGGGAGTACAACCAACCATGGCTCTAACTATACTTTTCTGCACTTTAAAGACATTGATAGAATGAATGGAAGTACCCCAGCAAATTATGCAGTATGACAAGATACTAAAGTCATGTGCAGAATAGTACAGTTTAAGTAAATCCATACTGGCATAATTACGCAAGCGTCTTATGACGTGACATGACGAGTTGAGTCTTTTTATGAGATACTGGGTATGATGAACCCAATGAAAATTGTAGTCAACATGGACACCTAAGGTCTTAGTTGTGGGTATCGGAGTGATTGTTATATTGTCAAATTGACCTGAAATATTAAAAATATTACCCCTTAACATAAACTGAACTAACTGTCTTTTTTCAGCATTCAGGACTACAGCATTTACATTGCACCAAAAATTCATAATATCCCCACATTCTTGTATTTTATTATTAAGTTCAGGTATGCTCAAGGCAGAGACGATAAGAGAAGTATCATCAGCAAATAAACAAATATCAGCATTTTTAAACATATTTGGAAGGTCATTGATATATAAGAGAAAGAGTAGGGGGCTAGAACACTTCCTTGGGGAACACCTGTTAATGAAGACTGAGTATCAGAAAAGTACTTTTTTTCCGTCAATTTTAGTACATACAACTTGAGACCTACCTTGCAGATAGGACTTTAACCAGTGCCAAGCATTACCACGAATACGGTAATCAGACAACTTATCAAGCAATATACCGTGGCTTTAGCTAAATTTAGCTAAATCAAAATAAATTCCAGCGGTATAGAATTTTTTATCAAGGTAATTAAGAACACTACCAAGACTGCAAAATAAGGCGTGTATAGTGGATTTGTTTTTACAGAAGCCAAATTGCGATGGTGCTAATATATCATGCGAGTTTATGAAACGAACTATGCGAGAGTACATGACTTTCTCAAAAACTTTAGAAAACGCAGGAACAATGGATATAGGTCGATAATTTTCTATGTAATTTTTGTTGCCTTTTTTATGCACGGGTGTAACTAGTGAAGTTTTGAATTGAGCAGGAAAATATCCATAATTTAGGGATTCATTAATTAAGTAGGTTAAAGGATAAATAATTTCGTCAGCAATAAAAAGTATCAGTGAACAAGGCACGTTGTCAATTCCAGCTGATTTTTTTTAGAAATTTCAATTAGAATATTAAAAATTTCAGTTTCATTAACAGGTTCAAGGAAAATTGTGGCAGTGTTTTTATTGATAGTAGTAGTGTTGGAGTTATGTTTTGGCGCACTATTCAATGTCAAGTTACGAACCGAAGTTATGAAATAATCATTAAAATAATTTGAGATTCTACAATTTCATTGTTATTAAAAAACATAGGCCAGGGAAGTGACTGATTGGTAGATGTTAACGTTTCGTTATTAATAACGTTCCATGCAGCCTTATTAATATTATGAGCTGATTCTAAATATTTTTTGTTATAGTTCTTTTTAGAGTTGATAATTAAAGTATCATATGTGCGCTTCAAATCCTTATGTTTATTCAATATCACAGGATTGTTTGTAGTTTTATATATTGGAAAAATAAATTTGTAGGTCTCAGCCATTTGAATAATTTCTGGGGTAATCCATTTCGATTTAATAGCTTTGTTTGATCGTTTTTACGTACTAACGGAAAAGCATTTTTAAAATGGTAATGAAAAGTATTTAAAAAAATAGAGATTTTTTCAGAAAAATTAGGAGCATTGTCATGGAGCCATGAGTCAAATTGGAGCAAATGTTTAAAGTAGCTTTTATTTTCATTATTGAAGATTATCATGTCAACAATTATGTTGTTAATTTTGTTGAAATTTATATTTAAGTTCCACAGCTGGGCACTATGGTCAGACAAACATGGGTTTAAAATTGTGAATTTAGTCTTATTGCAGTAAATTTTGTAAAAAAATTGTCAATACATCGTCCAGAGATACTGCGTAACAAGGGAAAACCAGGATGGGGTGCTATTAAACATACGACGAGAAAAGTCCGCAAGTCTCACTGGATTCCACATGACACGCAAAATTAATATTGAAATCACCACATACGAATATAGGATGATTATAGTTCGAAAAATAAAAAGTAAATTATTTAATTCACGATGAAAAAAGTTTAAGATCTCCATTAGGTGATCTGTAAGTGCTTGAAAAGTGACACTTTACACACTGTAATGAGTGCATGAAAAGTACTTTTCACGCACGGTTGTAGGAAAAATATATTATGATATATTCCAAAACTTTCCAAATTTAGTATATAAGATATGAATATATGAATGGGAACAACATATTAGATTTTGGCTAAAATTGATAAACCGGAAGTTATACCTTACTTGAATCTATAAACAGATTTTCGTGAAAAATATATTGATATAATCTAAAACTTTTCAATTTTAGTATTTAAAACTTTTATATCAAGGGGAATAACAAATTAGCTTTTGGCTAAAATTAATAAATCGGAAGTGGTTTTACTTGAAGCTCTGAACAGATTTTCGTGAAGAATATTATGATATATTTCAAAATTTTTCATATTTAGTATTTGAGACTTGTATATGAAGGGGAACAACATATTAGATTTTGGCTAAAATTTATAAACCGAAAGTTATATTTTACTTGAAGCTATGAACAGATTTTCGTGAAAAATATGATATAATTCAAAACTTTTCGAATTTGGTATTTAATACTTCCATACTTATGAGAACGACATATTAATTTTTTTTCATAAAATTGTTAAATCGAAAACAGTACGTTAGTAAAGCTATAAACAGATTTTCTAGGAAAAAATTATTAAAATATGATCCAAAGCTATTTGTTATTTAAAATTCGTATATAATTTGAAACAAAATCAACCGGAAGAGATTCTTTACTTAAAGCTCATTCATTTAATATGAAGTATAGAATACATTCAAATCTTATAAAGAATAAAATATGCTTTAATATTTTTTATTACGTTAAATGTGTAAAAATGATATTTAACATCTTTTTTTCAAGAAAACAATTAAAATCTTCAAATGAATGTACAACACCGAATTTTTTGACCAAAGACAATATCTTCCTTACCTAAAGGTGACGGAGGTAAAAAGCGCACGGTCGAGTTTTTTCACCAAACGAACCTGATGCAACCGTGCGGCCTTACACAAATATTGCGGTCGTTGTGCAGTCGAGTAGGGTCTGTGATAGATATAATTAAATTATCCAACGTAATTGTAACGTTTGGCAGAAGAATATGACAAACGTTCGAATAAATATTTAACAGACTATTGAAAAATTGAAATTTGCGCTAATCAACAAATATATCATTGTTCAATGTTCGCAACGTTCATCACTGCTTGATCCATTAAACGATGATTGTCTTTTTTTATTGCTTGTACTTTGATTTTGAATAGAGATACATATTTTACTTTTTCGCTTAGTTAAAATAAATCGGTCGGTTGGTGCTGAATTGGTTTTGAAGGTTTACATGCAGATCCTGAAGAAGGGATATTTATATCGAAACGTCGATTTTGTAAGAATAAAAGCTGTGTAACAGATTTGGAGAACATAGCTATTTAACTTCTACTGTATACTACCGCGAAAATATTACATAATTTTGTCTTGTAACAGGTAAATAGAAAGTAAAGTAATTTCTGGTATTGATAGAGGATATGGAAAGGGAGGATGGAAAACGAGGACCATCAACACCGTCATTCATTAATTGTCCAATAAATAAGAAACATTTATTTTGTCTCGACTTTATATCGTTATTGAGGAAGACTTAAGAGGCTGCTGCTCGAAATGTGACTTTATCGCACTAATCCTGTTTTAAAATAATTTAAAATAAATGAGTAATATGGTATTAAAACAGGTCAATTTGACGATACTTACTAATTTCGTAACAGTGTGGAGACTGTATTATTGTACCGATTTCGTTCTACTTTTGCACACTATAAACAAACCTGTAAAAAGTTCGCAAACAATTCCACTTTTATCGTCTATTTTGTGATTGGTTTAGCATCCCGTCTTATGTCTTTCCATATTTCCTTCACAGAAGGTAGCAAAAGGTTTAGATTCTGCATTTATAAATTTTTTACATATTTTCCAAAATATACAGGATGTTTAGGGTTTCCTTATTGGCACACCCAACAATGGCTAATAAACCGTGATGATATATTTATTTATATTTTAATAGGTGATAATACAGGTCAAAATAAAGCGAAAAACGTTAAAACACATTTACGGAAACGTTGCGTTATAGCCCTTTGAAGGTACACCTCAACAAACACATTTTTGTTAATAATTTTGGTACTAGTCGCACTATTAACATTTTTTCATTTTTACTAATAAAATATTACAAATATTGCAAAAATACACAAAAAAGGTACTCTTGACAAAACTTGATAAAAGTAATAGTTTTTTAGGTATTTTAATTTTTAAAAAGTCAGTACCCAATAAAATAAAAATAGGTAAAAACTAGTTACTAATAAAATTCGTATAAATTCATTCTTGGATATACATAGACGTCAATATTTCCTAGACGCATAACTATACCATTACCGTTACAATATCCATAAAGAAACACCAAATCTGCATAATCACCAGCAAAAACCTTTTCCATTTTTTTGTTAATTAACAAAAAAAAAATTGCCAATAAGATAAGTAACAGTAGTTATGGACAGATTTTGTTTTTATTTCTTTATGTTCTAACCTTAGATTTTCCAGTACCATCCGGAAACCAAGAGACAATTAATGCACTGGAAAATTGCCATGTCACCGAGAATATCATCGCTAGGAGGAAGAGAGCAAAGGGACTTGACTCCTCGAAGAATTCTTTATTGAGTTAGTGGCAGAGTTACAATGATATATGTCACCTTCAAATGTACACATGCTATAAATTCTAATTACAATGTACTTGACGAATTTAATCTCTATTACAAAATGGTAATTTTAGTCAAAAATCAGATTCAATCTTGTGGTAGTATACTGCATGGTATAATAATGAAAAAACATTTCCTTCTGTAAGCTATAACCAGTTTTTTCTTTAAATTTGAAAGTAATTTTAATAAAAAAAACGTTATGATTATTCTGTTTTAAAAAAAACGTCTATGATTTCTCTTTTTTTAACCTCTAAATGATATAGCCGGACTGGTAGTTCTGGTTTTAAGCCGTTGTTGCGGAAAAATTCATAAGGTTTGCATAGAGAAAGTGCTAGCCTGTAGCTTGACTCCCTTCAATATTTCGCAAATAAGGGTGTATACTTTTTAGAAGTGGGGGTACTTGCCGATTCAACCTACTGCCGTCTTCGTCTCCCACGTCGCGTGCAAGCTTACCTCATCGTGAAAGTAACAGCAGGCTCTTAAACGATTTACAAATTAAACCGTCGGTTTGTTTTATAATGTTTAAAATCAATAAATTTTTATTTTTATCGGTTAACAATAAAAAAGTATTAAACTAACTGAGCAGAAAGTTTATATCGTATGCTTTATATAAAAAACATTTAGAGCAAAACTCTTAAAGTATATGATTCAATTAGTGGAAAGATATTACAACGAAAGGGTAGAATAACGTATTGCTAAATAAATGTTAGCGTTTGACCGTCGGATAAAAGTATATGAATGCGATGTGGGCAGTAGGGCAAGCTGATTGAAATGCACATTTAATTGGCAAACCGGAAGCGGAAAGTAATGACGGGAACGGCAATGATGTGACAAAAATAACGCTAATTCAATCAGCCTGACTGTGGTTAGCTGCAAACGGAAAGAGAACAGGGAACTGTCATTACCAGCCACTCAATGTGGCGCGCTATTTGCTGTAATAAATACATTATCTCCTATCTCACTTCATTAGAATTCATTTCAGTTGACTTTGATATTTCGATCATTTACTTTGTGTTCCGGAAAAAAAACATCATCAATTATTTACATTTATTTGTATCCTTTCCTTTCTCCAATACAGTCAACAATACATGTAAAAAAATGTTTCCCATTTCAATATATATATATATATATATATATATATATATATATATATATATATATATATATATATATATATATATATATATTCTAGTTCCATATTAGGTAATCTATATTAATATATTACCCTAAAAATACAATATATGTTTCATATTAACATACAGGATATCCAGGATAACTTTTTCAACATTGGGATCTCTAGAATTATAAGAGACACGAAGTCGGATAAATTAGACAAAAGTTGCCCGATTAGGAGACCATTTTATTGGTTTTTGTTATTTGAGGAAAAAATACATAGTTCACTAGATATTGACGACAATGTAAATTTTGCGGTTTTTTATTTTTCCAATATCTTCCAAGTGTGAAATAACACTGGATATATATTTTTTTCTCAAATAACAAAACACCATTAAAATGGTCTTTTAATGGGGCAACTTTTGTCTAATTTAACTGATTTCGTATCTCTTATAGTTCTCGAGATCCTCATTTTGGAAAAGTTATCCTAGACATCTGTACAGGGTCATGTTATGTTGAACGCACCTTTATTAAAACATTTATTTAGCTTCATAAAATTAAAATATAATAGTGTGCTATTACAGATATTTTCCACTTTTATTATAGAAGCGCAATCAACATACAAACATTTTATAGTTGCGTCATCATTACCAGGAAACATAAAAATTATGGAATTATTACAGTAATGCGGTATTCTACCGATTTGTTTTCTTGAATAATATATGAAAATCTGGAAATATTGGTAAAACGCGATATAAAAATTCGAAATAGTAAGAGAAATATGAATTTTAGAACGTCTAAAATTATTTGTGATATCCCGGCCCAAGTTGGTTATGCTTCTCAAACAGTTAATTCTAAGGGTATTTGCAGTAGGCATTACGTTTTCATTTACTTTTATTAAATCTTCTTTTCCGTGTCAAATTAATTTTAATGAATACATATTGCGTGTAGTAAATAGCGTAATAACTTCACACCCAGCACACCTTTGCGTACTAACTATACGGCCCGAATTTATGAACGTTCCTAAGGAGTTCCTTAGCATTTCCTTAACTCTTCCTTAATCAAGGATTCTTTAGGCTTTCCTTAGTGTCAAGGTTCCTTAAATAAAAAAAAAAAAACATTTATGAACCTTCCTTGACCTATCTTTTATTTAGGAAGAACTTAAGGAATCCTTATATGATGTCACATAGCAACAACAAATAAGTAACATATATTTTTGCACGATCGGGGTATTTTTTATATTTACCTATAGTGTTTCCAAGACAGTAGGTCTTATTTACAAGTTTTGTGACGACTTTAAAAAATTAACATCACCCGCGTCTTTTTACTTATTGCATATTACATACGGCAGCTAACTTCCCATTCAAAACGACCATCTATAGTTTTAATTGTAAGATATCCTATGTGTTATAGGTTGGGCATTCTGTGTAAATGTTTGTGCCATAAGAGATTTTATTATTTACTATATATTACTTCAATGTTTGACATTGCCTTATTATTCATTTTAATTTGCACGTATCTGTGTTATGCTTTAAAGGTAGTCAAATTATTACCTATAATTCATATAATTAATGTATGAAGTAATCTCTAAAAATTCCACTCTATTTATTTCTTATATGAACAAAATATGAAACTTTATTTAGTAAGCCTGTGCAGCAGAATCGCAAAGCAACAAAGGTGACAGAGATGTTACACAATGTAGCTAGAGGTTACTGGGCAACGCTAAACCACAGCAGTCGCACCAGATAAAAACAAAACCCAATCATTTCTAACATAAAAACTGTAATAAATCCAAAGATTAAGTCCGAAAAGCATATAAATATACGGAGACTGAGCGAGATTAGGACGAGTACGGCTGAGCGGGCACTGTTCGGAACATTGTAGACGATTCCCATAACGTTCAAAAAATTCTACATTTTATGAAAATAACTGCAATTCACGGGTTTTAAACACACATGCATTTTTTATTATTGTGCCAAAAAAATAATAATGTTTCACTACATTTGATTAATTTTAAGTTTATTCAGAACAAATTTAAATATAACAACTTACTTTAATGTCCGGTTATATAAAAACAAAATAAATTTTTATCTAGGATTACCCTTATAATCCAAGATTTGTATACAGGGTGTTTGGCCGTAAAAGGGCAGAGCGTTTTCAATATTGTTTAGAAGAAGGCAGACTTAATTTAGAGCTCGTTTCACTACATTTTTCTGAGTTCCTTGGAGACAACGCGGACTGTTCCATCCTTTCCTGGATGCAATTGTTGAATTCTTCCCAGTTTCCACGATAATGGTAGAAGATTGTTTTCGGCCAGTACAAATAAGTCTCGTTCCTTTGGTTGGACACGATGAACCTTCCATTTATAGCGCATTTGTAACTGATGCAAGTATTCCCTTTGCCATCTTCTCCAGAAATGCTCCACCATGGATTGTACATGTGAAAAGAGAGATTTGTTATTTATTTTATTAGGTAAGTTGGTCAAAGATCTGCCAATTAAAACATGGTCTGGAGTAAGAGGGTTAGGATCGTTTGGATTGTCGCTTGAGGAATAAATTGGTCGTGAATTTAAAATTGCTTTAATTTGTGTTAACAGGGTTTGCAATTGTTCAAGTATAAGAATAGTATCACAAACTACTCTTCTTAAATGAACCTTTACTGATCGTACACTTGCCTCCCACAATCTTCCCATATGAGGATTCTTAGTCGGAATAAATTTCCATTCTATAAAATCTTTAGCCATAACCTTATCAACGTTCGATGTTTTAATTAAATTTTCAAGTTCTTTACTAACACCGATAAAATTTGTGGCATTATCGCCAAAGATTACCTTGGGTTTGCCCCGTCTAGCTACAAAACGTGTCAAAGCGCGCCCAAAAAACATTCCGTTGTTAAATCGCTCGCCAATTCTATATGAATTGCTTTTGAGACAAAACATACAAAACTGCACACATATGATTTATATTTTTTGGGATTTTTAGATTTACGTTCTTTCACCCAAAGGGGACCTGCATAATCCACTCCAGTAACAGAAAATGTTGGAGCAGGATTAACTAGAATGTCTGGCAAATCACTATTAAAAAATTCGGACTTCTTTGGGTCTGCTCGAAAACATTTTATGCAGGATCTAAAAATCTGTTTGGTACGACTTTTACCATTTAAGGGCCAATATTCTTGGCAAATAGTATTTAGTTATGTTTGTGGGCTATAGTTATATTATCCGAAGCAGGATATATAATTTGATGTCGATTTTCAAGTTTTATATTTGAATTATTTAATCGACCACCGACTCGTAATAAACCACTACTAGTTTCCAAAAATGGATCGAGTAATAATAATTTTGAATTTTTGGGAATTTCTTTGATTTTCTTCAAACATGCGATTTCATTTTGAAAATAGTGATTTTGAATAGTTTTGATTATTTGTGTTACTGTGTTTTGTCTTTCTTGAACAGAAATAGCTCTTTTATTGCTTACTTGTTTTTTATTATTGCCAAAAGATAGCAGTAAGACATTACATTATTTAGTTTGTCAATATTAGAATAATTTTGAAAAATAGTAATGTCTGGTTGTATTCTCGTACTTACATTTGCGAAAGGTCTTCTTTCTAGAATGTCTAACGATATTCCATTTCTTGAGTTATATAATTATTGCCAAAAAATTTGTAGCCAATGTGAACCTTCTCACCACAGTTTGTTTTTCATAATTTGTGAAGCAGTTATACTATTGGATATCATATCTGCAAGATTTTCTTCAGATTTTACATGAAGCCATAGCTGTGGTTCAGTCAAACTGTGTACTTTAGCTTCTCTATTACCTACATATGTTGACCAAACAGTTGGTTCGTTGTTGACTCAACAAATTACAATTTGTGAGTCATTCCACAAATATTGATTTTGAATATTAATATTCATCATGGACTCCTTGATTTTGTTGACCAATATTGCAAGTAGGACTGCAGCATATAATTCTAGTCGAGGAAGTGTAGTAGTTCTTAAAGGTGCGACTTTCGACTTAGATGCTATGAAACTGTATTTTGTTGCACTGTGATTATTCAGTGTTTTAAAATAGATACATGCACCATATGCTCTTTCTGAGGCATCGCAGAATCCAAATAATTGAATGTTTGTTCTACAACTGATCATATACCTTGGAATTTTTATATGCTGAGTGTCAATCATACTTTGTTCGAAATCACTCCAAATTTGTTTCTGATTCACAGGAATTTCTTCATCCCAACCCAATTTTCTGTACCATAAATCTTGTATCAGGAGATTTGGTATGATAGTTACAGGTGTTAGTAAACTCATGAGATCAAATAACTGTGCTGTTGCAACTAAGATTGTCCTTCTAGTTGTAGGATAATTTTTGAAGTTTGATGTTTCCCATTTATATAGCAATAAATCTTTCTTAGAGTCCCATAAAATGCTCAATGCTTTCGTTGGTGCATCTTTAAAATCTGTAATTGAATTTTAAGTATCTAACAATTCTATAACTTTGCTGTTCCATTTTCTTAAATGAAACTTCGCTGACGTCAATATTTGAATAAAATTGCTACGTTTGTTTTTTAAATCTGGCATGGGTTGTGCACCCATCAATAAATCATCCACATAGAAGTTTTTGTTTATGATGTTTGATTCTTCTGGATAGTTTTGTTCAGCCAACTTCATTAGACATTTAATAGCAAGATAAGGAGCTGGAGCCGTTTCATAGGTAACAGTATTCAGCTCAAATACCTCGATTGATTTAGTAGGCTCATCTCTTCATAAAATTCTTTGATATTTTCTATCCTCTGGGTGTATCTTTTCCTGTCGATACAATTTTTTCTATATCACCGATAACTACATATAGTGACAATCGAAAATTCGGAATAATTGTTAGCAAACCGCTTTGCAAAGTAGGTCCTACGCATTAGACGTCATTTAAAGATAACCCAGAAGAAGTTTTACACGAAGCATCAAACACAACTCTTAGTTTTGTTATCGTACTGTTTTCTTTCAAAACGCTGTGATGTGGCAGATATACATTTGGTTGTGGTTCAATTTTATTCATGTGTTGTAGCGATTCATATTCATTTATAAAATCTTTGTACATTTCTTTTCATTTAGATTTTTCAGTAAGCTTGTATTCTATATTTTCAAATCTTTGTCTGGCTATTCCATAAGATTCGCCTAGTTTATCTTGATTTTCTTTGAATGGAATTCGCACGATGATGGATTCAGAATCTCGTTAAAATGTTTCGTTAAAATGTTGTTCACAAAAATTTACTTCTTCTGTGAATAATTTTTTGTTGCTATATTGATTTATTTGCCAAAATCTTTGAATTTGTTTATTCAATTCATTTAAACTTAAGCCCGTTACTGTTTTATTTGAAGATGAAGAATGTGAAATGTTACCACACACAACACAACCAAGTTTGGTTTCTTGCAATATTGGCCCATGTGAATTTAACTTTTTTAAGTTTTTCTTTATCAAAGGTAGTTAACGGAAGTTTTTCTGTTATTGTAGAAATAAGCAAATAATGTGCTTTGAATTTATATTTCGAATCTGAAGAATGAGCTTCCGTACATACTAGACTATTTATATTTAGTTCTGTTTAACCTACTCCACTGATTGAATATTTCAGTGACGATTTTGGAAGTGACAAACTGTGTGCTAATTCTTCTATCATATAGCTCGACTGCGAACCTGAGTCTAACAATGCACGAGCGGCTACTATTGTTCCAGATTTATCTCTGAAATGTAGCATGGTTGTCGATAAGAATGTCTGACATTTTTTTGGTATGACGAACATGTTGCCAATGATAAACCTTGTTTTGTACCTTCTTAATTTTTTCTAGATGTAATAGAGTATTGTGCTTCCTTTGACAGACATTGCAAGTGATTTACAGTGTATTGAAAAATGCCCTTTCTTCAAACAATTTATACAGGTCTTTAGCTCTTTTATTCTATTGATATTATGATTTATACTTAAGTCAAAAAATTGTTTACATGTATATATGGAATGATCAAGTTTATTTCAGTGTAAAAATGTGTTAGTAATGTTTGTACCTGTATCTACAGATGCTCTTTTAGCTGCAATTGCTTCGAGTGCATATTGTATATGAATAAGAAATGATATGAATTCTTTGTAAGTTGGGATGTTCTCTCTTGAACTATTTACTGAATTTAACTTATTCTCCCACTTACGGTTTGCAGCATGATCCACTTTAGATAACAGTATAGGTACGAATAATGCATCCCAATTTTCTGTGGGTTGATTTAAACTTTTCAAACATCGCATATTTTTTTCAGTTTGATGAATGTGTTCTAATTCTAAAAGTGCACGAACGTGATTATGTACAATTCTGCGAATATTATTGTATCGTTCTTTTAATATCTCAAATGCTATGCTATAATTTGCGTCAATTGTCTCAAAAGAGTTCAACAAATTAGCAGCTTCATCGCGAACGGAAGATTTTAAGTGGCATAGTTTTTACGCGTCTGTAGTCGTTTAATTTGAATCTACTAAAGCTTTAAAACCATCAAAATTCTCGCGCCATTTTGTATAGTTTTCATCGAGTGTTGGTAAAGTTATACGCGGTAATTTGACAAGTGGGAAACACGTGTAGCACTGGGCTCGCAAGGAATAGATTGTTCATTGCTATTTGTATTTTCTAGAGCACTAGCATTATAAGTATTTGTATTTTCTGTATTATTTTCAATTATTGTTTGTCCCGGAGGTACGATTTTAGGTTTAATAGAAATGCTATTTGCAAAAGATAATAAATCGAAATAATTATTTTCAAATTGTTCGCGATTTTCGTTTACTTCATCTATATTAGTCTTTTCTAAAACCTCAATTTACGTCTGAATTTTGTTAAATTGATCATATAGAGAAGTAATTTTTAAAACTCGTTCCTCAATAGTCTTTAAAATTTGTTCATTAATATCACCACCAATATCCTTTAGAAACTTTTTAAATGTGGTTAATTGTTGCTTGATTGTACAGCGTTTTCTATGTAATAGTTCCAAATCCATTGCCTTGAATGACATGTAGAATAAGTTGACTTACGGTTAAGAGGATTCACTTGTCTCTGTCCCTAATAAGAACTTACTGTTACTGATATGAAGAATTTCTTGTTGCTGTCTCTTTCTTTCACGTACGCTGGTGGATAACTTCGTTTCTGTTAGACAGGTACGCAGAAGTATTTGTTCTTCCTTACACGAATGGCGATGGCAAGCTCCGTCGTTTCAGTTGGTACGCTCAAAAAACTTCTTCACTATTTTCTTCTTATCAAATTTGTCTCGATTGGACCAAAATTATGTCGAATGAAATACTACTTGTACAAAAACACGATGAAACGGCCTTTGTTTTTAATAGATATTTTACTTATATCATAATAATTATTATTTTTTGCAAGTATATTGATAAATTTTTTCAGATAAAAAATTAGATTGACGAACTAGATTCAGTAATTATAATATAACAAACTAGATTCTGTAATTATAAATGGCAAAATTTACTGCTGCTTAAGTATTAAACAGCATATTTAAACTAGACAAAGAAGTTCATACGATAATCAACACTTTCAGTTTTTTTAAATAGTCGAATTAATCTTCAAGTAGTCATAATAGACGGATAGGACGATTTTCAGAATTACAGGGCGGATAAATCTTTTACTTGCGCTATCGACTTTCCAGCAAATTTTACCATTTTACAAACTAAACTTTTTATTTGTTGTTAGTCTTCCCATTTTAATAACAACGAATCAAGGTATATTAATAATTTAATAATTAAATTACACATATTTAACAGTTTGAAATATAATGTTGTAATATATTTACAAGACACTCACTACGATCATATATTATAAATAAAATATATAATCCAGTAACAATGATATTCATATGTTAAGTTTAGTGTGATATATTTTGATGTACTATGTTCTGTCAATGTGTTATATTAATAAATAAAATATTCTGCTTGAACTGAATAATTCTTACCTAATTACAAAAGGTTATGGGCCCAGGCTCCTCTCTGTGTTAGTAAAATATTAATATAAATGTTGTATGAGGGAACCATGTTGATAATGTGCAATAAATAAAAGGCCTTCAAGTTCCAATATTCCTTATTTAATAATATTGAGGACGTTTCGAGCTAAATCCGCTCATCATCAGCTACATAACAATTGGTGAAATTATAAAAAATATATATATAACATTGTGTGCTCATTGACTTACCAACGAACAAATTTTCAAGTTGAGTATTATAAACAAATATATAAATGTTTATAATATTGAAGCAGAATTACATTGTTGTACATTATCTAAAATTGTGAAATTACATGTAAATTATATTCAACGTAGTCAGGTGGAGCATGGGCCCCAAAACAACAATGAAACATGCCGCTGACACGGCCCATTAACAACTGCGTACACGTCAAAGTTAATTTTAAATGGTGGAAGCTAAATGTAAAATTGTGGAAGTTAAGTTAGAATTGTGGGAAAATAGCGCTAAATTTGAATTTTATGTAAAAAATGTTTTAAGTGTGTGAGATTATTTCTATAATCAGTGTGGTTATTGACACTGTTATTTTTATTCAAATATATATAACAAGTCTCATATAAAAGACGAGAATTTTTGTCAGGGAACCTGCCTAGTATTTTGTAATCTTTAAATTTAAATTTACGTCCGGTTTGACAGTGGTGTTTACACAAAGCACTGTGTTCTTCATTAAGTCTATTGCAATGATACTGTTGCTGATGGGTTGTGATGTTTCACCAATATAGTTTTTTTCACAATGCCCACATTCAAGTTGGTAAATGATGTTTTTTTGGGTGTCAGGAGCGGTTTTATCCTTCAAGTTCGTGAACAATGGGTTAATTGTGGTGTTATTGCAATTGGCAATCTTAATAATTGTGTTCTTTATCATTTTTTGTATCATGGAGTTAGTTTTCCCATCGAAAAGGATTTTGGCATAAACAGGGAGAATACCGTTTTTAAAAAGCGAATTTACCAGCATCAGTATCATTGCAATAGACTTAATGAAGAACACAGTGCTTTGTGTAAACACCACTGTCAAACCGGACATAAATTTAAATTTAAAGATTACAAAATACTAGGCAGGTTCCTTTACAAAAATTCTCGTCTTTTATATGAGACTTGTTATATATATTTGAATAAAAATAACAGTGTCAATAACCACACTGATTATAGAAATAATCTCACACACTTAAAACATTTTTTACATAAAATTCAAATTTAGCGCTATTTTCCCACAATTCTAACTTAACTTCCACAATTTTACATTTAGCTTCCACCATTTAAAATTAACTTTGGCGTGTACGCAGTTGTTAATGGGCCGTGTCAGCGGCATGTTGCATTGTTGAGTTGGGGGCCCATGCTCCACCTGACTACGTTGAATATAATTTACATGTAATTTCACAATTTTGGATAATGTACAACAATGTAATTCTGCTTCAATATTATAAACATTTATGTATTTATTTATAATACTCAACTTGAAAATTTGTTAGTTGGTAAGTCAATGAGCACACAATGTTATATATATTTTTTATAATTTCACCAATTGTTATGTAGCTGATGATGAGCGGATTTAGCTCGAAACGTCCTCAATATTATTAAATAAGGAATATTGGAACTTGAAGGCATTTTATTTACTGCATAAAATATTAATACGTATAACAGTTAAAAAAATACAAATTATGGCGAATATGAACTACAGAATAGAACCCTTGAAGAAAAATAACTATGATACATGGCAAATTCAGGCTCAAGCTATTCTTATAAGAAATAATCTTTGGGGATATGTGTCAGGAGACAATGCTCAACCCGAAGATGATGTTAAAAAATTAAGAGAATGGAATAAAGAAGACCTGAATGCGAGATCAGATTTGATGCTCATTATATCGCCAAAGGAATTGAAGCAAATTAAACATTGCAAAACTTCGAAGGATGTTTGGGACACACTCAAGAACACATACCAAAGTAAAGGTCCTGCGCGGAAGGCTACCTTATTAAAAAGATTCATTTTACATAAAATGAAAGAAAATGATGATATTCGTGAATATCTCAATGAATTTATGGATATCGTAGATAAATTGGAGCAAATGGACGTAAAAATTCATGCTGAACTCTTACGTATTATGATGTTATATAGTTTATGTCTATCATTCGAAAACTTCAGAGTAGCAATAGAAACCAGAGACAATTTACCTACTTCCGAAGAATTTCAAGTTAAAATCGTTGAAGAATGAGACGCTAGAAATAAGAATGAAACAAAATCGTCAAAAGATGCATTCATTGGAAAAAACTCTAAAAAGTCAAATAAAAATGCATCAAATTTACAATATGAAAAATCATTTAAATTTAAATGTCATATTTGCAATAAACTTGGTCATAAAGCAATTAACTGTTGGCATAAAAATAAAAATAAAAATGAATCAACATTCAAAGTAATGGCAGAATGTCTGTTATCAAGTTCGTCAGTGAAAAGTAAATCTTCATCTTCATCATGGTGCTTAGACAGTGGGTGTACATCTCACATGTGCTCGAATAAAAATATTTTTGAAAATTTTATCGAAGAACCAAATCACGGTACTTTAAAATTAGCTACAGAAAACCACACAACAAATATAAATGGAGCCGGATCACTGAAATTTAAAACGTCAAAAAATAATACGGTCAAATTGAATGAAGCCTTATATGTTCCGAGTTTAAGTACGAATTTACTGTCAGTTGGCAAAGTGACTGACAAGGGATATAAAGTGATATTTTTAAAAGAAAAAGCGATAATTAAAGACAAGAAAGGAAACATAATTTTGACAGCCAAAAGAAAAAATGGACTGTATTATGTTGACAATCAAAACCCAAATTTAGAAGAAACTTCAAACCTGGTAGAAGAAACTGAATTAGATAAATGGCACAAAAAGCTAGGACACTTAAATGAAAAAGAAATGAAAATAGCAATGAAGAACAAAATATTAAACGGAATGGATTTCAAAATTACGGATAAATTAAATACATGTACAACTTGTCTAAAAGGCAAATTTACAAGACTTCCATTTCCAGCAAGATAAACACAAAAATCTGCAGATACATTAGAAATTGTGCACTCAGATATTTGCGGTCCAATGCGTGTACGTTCTCCTGGCGGCGCCCGATACTCCGTAACCTTTATTGACGAAAATACAAAGTATACATATGTAAAATTTTTAAAACATAAAAATGAAGTTCTTCAATCCTTTGAAGAGTATAATAATAAAGTAGAAATATTCACGGGAAAAAAATTCACTTTCTTCAAACTGACAATGGGACTGAGTACGACAATAATGAATTTAACACTTTCTTGAAAAATAATGGAATTCAAAGGAGATTCTCTACGCCTCAGCAAAATGGCATGGCCGAGAGAAAAAATAGAACTTTAGAAGATATGGCAAGATGTCTTCTTATCGATTCAAATGCTCCAATTTGGCTCTGGGCTGAAGCTATTAACACTGCAAATTATCTTAGAAATCGATGTCTATCAAGAACAATTGAATATCAAACTCCGTATCAAAAATGGACGAGAAAAATACCCTCAGCCAGACATCTACAGATATTTGGATCAAAAGCATTTGTTTTGAATAAAAATCCCAAAGATGGAAAATTCGAATGCAGAGCAGAAGAAGGAATATTTGTGGGATATTCCACTTGTTCAAAAGCATTTAGAATTTGGATGCCAAAAGAAAGAAGAATTCAAGTAACTCGCGATGTAAGAGTAATCTCAAAAACATTCTACAGCGAAAAGAGTAATGAAGAATATAAATTTTACAAAAAAGATGAAGATGAACATAACTTCGTAGATGCATATATTAAAGTCAATAAAGAAAATCCAGTCAGTACAGAACAAATAATCACAGAAGATTCAAAAGAAGATGAAATCATCGAAATTTTTCAAGAAGATGAAGAAAAAGAAACAGTAAGACCCACTATAATTATAAGAACACCAGAAAATGAAGAAAAAGACACAAGAGAACTTATGAAAAATACAAAACAACCAGAAAATGAAGAAAAAGACACAAGAAGACCCATGAAAAATACAAAACAACCAGAAGATGAAGAAAAAGACACAAGATAACCCAGAAGAAACATAAAACCACCAGAAGATGAAAAAAGGGAGCCAAGAAGATCGAAAAGAAATATAAAACCACCAGTAAAGACACCTGAAAATACTGTAACTTACTGCGAGGAAGCAGAAAATTCAGAAATGGATACTGATATTCTTACGAAAGGATTAGGTCCTCAGAAACATACAAAATTCAGAAAAGAGTTAGGACTAATCCATCATCTTCGTTCGTGAGGAGGAGTGTTGTAATATATTTACAAGACACTCACTACGATCATATATTATAAATAAAATATATAATCAAGTAACAATGATATTCATATGTTAAGTTTAGTGTGATATATTTTGATGTAATATGTTCTGTCAATGTGTTATATTAATAAATAAAATACTCTGCTGAATAATTCTTACCTAATTACAAAATATAACAACATGAACAAAACAGTAAACAGTTTTCATAGCACTATGTAAACAGGTTAGAAATGCCAATTTTAATTTATGTTTACTTTGTGAACAGAACGTTTAATATTATTAAATAAAGGCTGGAAGGTTTTTAATTCTGAATACTTCCATTCGTGTTAGTTAGTAATGTTAGCTTAATACGTTCGAGCGGGGCTGACGTAATTCTTCGGAGAGGGTATAGAGATTAGGGTTACGTGATTTTATAAATACTGGTAATTGAATTTATTAGGATTATTATATATTTGGGTATCGTAGAAAAAAGAATTAATAAGTGGATGTAGTGTTTAATTCGTTTCTTCCCTGTTGCTAACAGTAGTACATTTTAAAATTAAGAAATTGTACTTGACAAATATCAAATGGTATTTATAAAATTACGATTTAATGCTTACATAATAAATTTATTTTTCATATTTACAAAAATTTACATGTTTTCTTCAGCTTTTTTCATAATACCATACCGTCACTATGATTTAACAAAACTAAAAACAAATTAAAAATGTATCCTTAACAGCCGACGGTTTATAACGGATGCATCACAGCATCATAAGACCTGATGTCACGGAAAATTTATAAACGACAACAAAAATATGTCAATAGACCGTTCATTAACCCTACCGCTAGCTAACAACTGTTAGAGCTACATACCTGAACTACTAAGTATCAGCTGACAACATTTTGCTCCAGCACTGGCTCGCATATAATTTCTTTGCTAGGTCAATTGTGCTAGGTACCAAATTCAAAATGAACGAACAGCGCGAAATCGTTTTTCTATCTGCTAAAGACGAAAACAGTTAAATTAAAAAAACAGAAATTGATATATAAAATTCAAATTAAGTTTATTATAATTATATTTCTTCTTGTATCTTGGTATTTATACATCTTCATTTTATGTTGCACATGCACAGAGCCCTAACTGCATATTTGTCTTGCTGTACATAGTGGCAAAATCGGTTTTGTCGCGTAATTATGTTAACACAATTGCCTTTATTCCGATTTTAAACTCAAATGTCATTAAACCTTTTTGCTGTGTGCACTAGCAGCCAGATAGCACTATTAGTCTTTGAACGTACCTAATAATATATTCCTACATGTCTAAATTTTGTTATTACCAAAAATCTTGAAGGCCACACGGCCAATATGCAAATAACAGACTTGGCTGATTATAAACCTCAGATATTTCCTCGGTTTACAAATTTCAGCCCCATCTGCTATTTGCTGTATATCGGCCTAATGACGTTAATATATTATAACTATTTAATATAACCCTTTCTAGATCCGGTCGTATACATAATGTGCGATACGCGCATACATCATGTAATATATACACATATTGCATTATGCCAGTGAATACAGCAAGAAATTATAATGTTATCATACTATGAAGACCGAATAATCATATTAATTGCTAACTTCATGAATAGACAAAAGGTTACATATCTGCCGATGTACTTATTATGAATTCATTATAATTTGATATTATATCGCACATCCCGAAGAAAAGGGTAGTAAGTCAGAAACAAAAAAAAATCGGTTTATTCCGAAATAATATACTAAACCCAAGAATATTTCTCGTACACAACGAGTAGTAAAGTAACTTTAATAATTTGCCAAGAAAATGCGCTCTTTCTATATTCTTCCTAATGAGATACGTGAACACATTGTAAGTTTCTGTAGAAAAGTGTACCATTTGGAGTTGATACAGTTTTCTTCTTGAAATGCAATAGGGTTAGTTATAATAAGTTGCTAAAGACTGTATCTACTTATTTAACCCTGTTTTCTTCTAATATTCTGCTATAAAGATTTGAAATATGTTTATATTAGTGTATCATTTAAATACTTGTGACTGTTTCCTTACCAAATAATCACTATTTTTTTATTGTAACTGTTTTCTTCGGATATACTGTTCTACTTTTCAAATATTTTGGACGAATAGTGTCATAACTAAATAATAATAAGTTATTTTACTTATAGTTAAGTGTATTTTGCTATTTAATAAATAAAAATGTTTTAAAATATATATTTGTCACCCTGCTTAGTTATAAAAATTACATTGGAATTCTGATTTTAATATCATTTGTGTTAATCGTTATCAAAAATTAATAATATTTTCATTTCGTTCTCTTGCAAAATTTACTTTTTTTGACTTACTACCCTTTTTTACGGAATGCGCGACATGTTCAAGTACGAGCCGTGAGATGATCGGCTGTAGGTATATACATTCAAATAAATGTTGTAGTATCGAGGGAGACATTCACTTGTTGAAGAAATAAAATTAACCAGTGTTTCTCAAAATAAAACATACAATTATATTTTTTTAATGGGATGCTATGTAATTTTAGGCTCATTCGTTAGAGTATTTCTTTTCTGAATTCAACCATGTGATCATTTGTTAGAATCAAGTAATCACATATAAAAATATGTTGTTATAGATACGAAATATGAGTTTTTTCATATATTGTAATTGACATGTAAAAATAAATATTAGTTGTCATTTTATATTCTTAATAAATTCATTTATATTGCGACTCTGCTAAATTTGTTAATCCAGGAAGAACATTATTCCAGGGAGCAGATTTCTTTAGGTTATGGGCCCAGAATTTTGCCTAACATTTTATTAATTATAAAACCTTTTGTAGAGTAGAGTATTTGTTCATCGTTTTGTTATATCGTTTTGTTATTTTTGGTATCATTATGCCTAATTCACCTAATATTACAACTACTGTTCAGTCTTTCTCCTCGTCACTACCTAATATAGAAAAGTTGGAGGGACAAGCAAATTATGCATCATGGAAATTTGCCATGAAGATGAGTTTAATGCTAGATGGTTTGTGGGAAACAGTAGAAAATGGTGTGAATAATGATGTCGCCATAAGTCCAGAAAGTGATAACAGGGCATTAGCAAAAATAAGTTTATGTATAAAGCCAACATGTTATGTACATGTGTATCATGCCAAAACAGCTAAAGAAGCTTGGAGTAATCTACAAAAAGCATTTGAAGCGAAAGATATGAATAGGAAATTTGATCTGCAAAGACATTTATTTCGTACAAAGCGTGAAGATTTTAATTCTATGGAAGAATACGTCAGTGATATCATGTCAACTGTTCATAAATTAGCAGATATTGACGTAAAAATTGAAGATGACTTTATTGCGTTTGTAATGTTAAATGGTCTTAGCTCAGAATATGAACCTTTAGTGATGGCTTTAACTTATAATAATAAGAAACTTTCTGCAGAAGAAGTCAAATCAAAACTTATAGAAGAAGATTCAAGAAAAAAGTCTCAAAGTCAACATAATGAATGTGAAGCAGTTTTGCATTCAAATTCAAGAAATTTTCATAAAGGTAATCCCAAGAAAAAGTTTAAATGTTATTCTTGTGGAAAAGTTGGACATAAAATGTCAGATTGTCCTCAAAACAAAAATACAAATAATCAAGTATATCACAAGATGGGCAAGAAGAAATACAACAATCAAACATTGTTGAGTACTTCATCTGCTTTGATGGCAATGGCTTCAACAACTGATTGGATAATAGACTCTGGTGCTACATCACATATGTCAATGAAGAAAGACTGGATGAAGAATTATAACCAATCAGACAATGACATATCTTTAGCCAATGGGGAGAAACTATTATCTAATGGTATCGGAGAAGTGAAAATAAATTTTGGACAAAGCGAAAAGACTATAAAAAATGTAATGTATGTACCAAATTTATCTGCGAATTTACTCTCTGTACACAAAATGACTGAAAAAGGTTATATTGTTGTTTTTGATAAATCACAATGTAAGGTGTATGATAAATCAACATATAGAGCAAGTGGTTCAGTTGAATTTAAAGGAATTTTGAAAAATGGTTTATATATTGCTCAAGGAAATAATAATGAGCAAACGAGAGTTTTAACTGCAACGGTATCTAATCATATGCTTTGGCATAGACGATTAGGACATTTAAACAGAAGAGGAATGAGGAAACTAAAAGAAATAGTTAGTGGAATGAAGTTTGCTGAAGAAAGTAATGAACCGTGTGTAAGATGCATTGAAGGTAAACAGGCGGTACAAAAATTTCCTACAAAGAATAAAACAAGTAGAGCACAAGACGTACTAGATCTTGTACACTCAGACGTAGCTGGTCCTATGGAGGAAATGTCATGGGGAGGAGCTAAATATTGTTTAATTTTTGTAGATGATTTTAGTAGAAAAACTTTTGGATACATGCTAAGAAGAAAAAGCGATGTATTTCATAAATTTAAAGAATTTAAGTCTTTAGTAGAAAACCAAACAGGCAAGAAAATAAAATGTTTAAGAAGTGATAATGGGACCGAATTTGTCAATCAAGAATTTGAAAATTTCTTGAAAATTCATGGAATAGTTCACCAAACAACAATTCCGTATACACCCCAGCAGAATGGTGTAGCGGAACGAACTATTCGAACAATAGTTGAAAAAGCCAGATGCCTATTGTTTGATGCAAATATTAGCAAACGATATTGGGCAGAAGCATTAAATACAGCTATTTATTTAAAGAATAGGTCACCTACAGCGGCGCTACAAAATGCAGTTCCTGAAGAAATTTGGACCAATGAGAAAATAGATTTGTCGCATTTAAGAATATTTGGATGCCAAGCTCAAGTCCATATTCCAAAGGAAAAAAGAAAGAAGTTTGACAAAAAATCATGTCAGTATATAATGGTAGGATATTGCGAAACATCCAAGGCATATCGTTTAATAGACATCAACAATCCTCATAAAATAATTAAAGCGAGAGATGTTATTTTTATTGAAAATAAAGAAGGTGATAATATTTCTAGTTCTCAAAATGTAATTGAAAATAATGTTTCTAAAGAAAATCATGATATACAGGAAATAAAAATAATATCGGAAACAAAATGTGATGACAATGATTTAATAGGAGAATCTGAAGAAAAGATTGAAAATGAAAGAATAGAAAAAGAAATACAACAAGAAAATATTGAAAATGAAGTACAAGAAAAGAGATATGATTTGAGAGAAAGAAAAAGTAAGAAAAATGATAACATATCTACATTTTTAGCCAAAAATTTTGTGGATCCTGTGGATATTAGAGATGCATTATCAAGATCAGACAAAGATTTATGGGAAATTGCAATGAAAGAAGAATTACAAGCTTTATCTGATAATAATACTTGGGATCTTGTAACTCGTCCTCAAGGAAAGAATGTAGTTAAATGTAAATGGGTATTCAAACTAAAAATGGATGCTGATGGAAAAGTACAAAGGTATAAAGCAAGATTGGTAGCGAAAGGTTTCTCGCAGAAATATGGAGAAGATTATTTCGAAACATTTGCTCCAGTTGTAAGAATTTCTACAGTCAGATTATTATTCGGATTAGCCGTAGAATTGGATTTAGAAATAGATCATATGGATATAACAACAGCTTTTCTGAATGGAAATCTGCAGGAAGAAATATATATGGAGCAGCCACCTGGATTCATATCAAAAGGGCATGAAAACAAGGTATGTAAATTAAAAAAAGCTTTATATGGCCTAAAACAATCAGCACGGTCATGGAATACCAAAATACACAATTTTTTATTAAAAATCAATTTTAAAAGAAGTAAATATGATTCATGTGTTTATACAAGAAACAATAAAGACCAATTATTGATTATTGCATTACACGTGGATGATTTCTACATATTTTCTAATAATAAGGAAGCAACTCAAAAGCTAAAGGAAGAAATAGGAAAGAATTTTAAAATGAAAGATCTTGGAGAAATAAAAGAATGCTTAGGTATAAAAATAACAAGAGACAGAAAAGGTGAAAAAATCTCACTAGATCAGAGTCATTATATAGAGAAAATTTTAACGAAATTTGGAATGACTGATTCAAAACCGGTGAGTACTCCTTTAACACCTAATTTAAAATTAGAAAAAGGAAGTTCACAAAGTGAAAAATTTCCGTATCAAGAATTGATTGGAGCCCTAATGTATTTATCTGTTTGCACGAGACCAGATATTTCATTTTCTACCAGTTACTTAAGCCAGTTTAATAATTGCCACAGTAAGGTACATTGGATGGCAGCGAAAAATGTATTAAGATATCTGAAAGGAACAATAAAATACTGTTTAACTTTCAGGAAATCGAAGAAACCCATAGAAGGTTTCGCTGATGCAGATTGGGGTAGCAATATAGAAGATCGTCATTCATATACGGGATATATTTTAACATTTGCAGGGGCAGCTTTTAGTTGGCAGTCCAAGAAACAGCAAAGTGTTGCATTAAGTACAACCGAAGCTGAGTATATGGCGTTATGTGAAGCAGCGAAAGAAGCAGTCTTCGTAAAAGGATTATTTAAAGAAATTTATATCAAGGAGCTAATAAATTAGTATACAATCCAATGTTTCATAATCGAACGAAACATATATCCATAAAATATCATTATGTGAGAGAACTAGCGGAGAAGAAAGAAATTTCTATGAATTATTTGCCGACTAGTGAAATGACAGCTGATGTACTAACGAAGTCACTACCCAAACCGAAGCATCTGTTCTGCGTGGAAAAATTGGGACTTGAAGAAATGCCATAAAATATTTTGATATTTGATTAAGTGAGGATGTTAGAATCAAGTAATCACATATAAAAATATGTTGTTATAGATACGAAATATGAGTTTTTTCATATATTGTAATTGACATGTAAAAATAAATATTAGTTGTCATTTTATATTCTTAATAAATTCATTTATATTGCGACTCTGCTAAATTTGTTAATCCAGGAAGAACATTATTCCAGGGAGCGCAGATTTCTTTATCATTTTATATCCTTACATAACAAAAACTTTGAGAAAAATGGAATTGAAATTTAAATAATTTTTATTTTTATAGTTATTTTTTTAGTAGGCTATGCATGAGAAAATTAAATTAAAATTAATATAGTAATACATTGTTTCCTATTTTCAGAGACAAAGTGTGGTGTGTAGAACGAAGTTGTTGCAGGTAATCAGTAGACCCTCTATTCCAAAATATCGACATTAATTTTTCTCGTGCCTTCTAGTTTTGATGTATGTCGTTACGTTTTATCTTAGAGTTCTTGATATCTATATTGAATCTATATTCTTTGGAACCAATTAAGAAATGAGATGCCGTAAGAAAGGGATCATCATCAACGAAAGTCAACGGTCTCGTATTTATAGTAGCTTCAACTTCAGTTAATATTGTTTGCAAAATGTGCTTTTCCTAATGTTAATATCAACGCGTCTTTTACTGATTTGACTAAGTGTTCATAAAAGTCACCTCCACTAGGCCGCTCTTTCAACAATGAAACGCCACTCGATTCGATACTTCTGTCCCAAATGTTGCACTTCTTCAGAAGTAAATACTAGAGAGAGCTCTTGTATTTCTTTCGACGCTCGTCTAAGGTTTTGGCATTATCGGAAAACATTATCGTTGGTGCTCCTCTTCTAGCGATAAATCTACGTAGAGCTCTTATGCAACTCTGCGCTGTTATATCAGGAACCAATTCTAGATGCCGCACATGTTAATAACATTAAGTAAGCCTTGCTTTGTTTATTACCTATTGTTATAAACAATGAGCCTGCAAAATCCACACCTGTGTATTTGAATAGATTTACTATATTCAGTTTATTTTTGTCATTGGAGCAAATGGCGCATTGGTCGCCCTATCTTTTAATCTTATACATTTTAAACATCTCCAGCATGTCGCTTTAACTTGCTACCTTCCATAAAGAATCCAATATTTTTATCGTATTTGATTCAATATTGCACTAACTCACGAGTGCATAACTTGTTCATGACTTCTTACTATAAACCTTTGTTGTATAATATAATGATTTTTGAGGTAACATGATTGGGTGTTTCGTTTCCTAAGATATAAAGGCTTCTTTAATCTTCCTCCTAATCTCAAAATTTCGTTGTTTCAACATTAAAATTGAAAAACTGATACTTGTATTTCTTGCATTCTTCAAGGCGAGAATTTCATTTGTGAATTTTTCATTTTGTGTAAATTTTATGCAATAAATTTCTGCTTCTTTTAGTTCTTCAGTTGGTTTTTGTCCTTTTCTTCTTTCTTTAACTTTGCAATATATTACAAATTTTAAAACATACGCTGTAACTCGTAAAATCACCAATTTTTCGAATCTGTAAATCAAAAATTGGTTCTTTTTTTCTTCAGTTTTTCTGAAATTAATTAATGTATTAACTCGACCGTAGAATCTTTGATTTCGTTTAATGGCAAACTCGTTTAGTTATCTTTTAGCCACATTGATCCTTGCAACCATAATTGTGTTTCACACAAGAACTTCGCGAATAGTCCTATGGTCAGTATGCCTGTAGAATTATTCTTACTTGGGCAATATCTCTATTTTCCTTTACTTGAACTTCGAAAACTCGATTACGTAAACTTCTTTCTTCGTGATTTCTCCTTTAATCTAATATATTATTTTTGAGTCTGACCACATGAAGATCGATTTTATATTCAACGATTAATTTTCCGAAATGTACTTTTGTAATGTAATGTAATTCTATGTTAGCTGTGCGATCATGTAGGACTATTCGTAGAAATTGACAATTTATTAGTATTGACAGATCGGAACACCATTTTAATCAATCATTCTTTACTTTTCCCGGTAATATTTTATTCCATTCAATATTTTCTTTCCATATGCATTGCATTAGAATTTTGGCTCGGACTGTGAATAAGCCGAGTATACTTAAGGAACCGAAAATCCTTTCTCGTAAAACGCTTCTATTAGTTGGACAACTATTTCTATTGTTGATAATAGGAGTTACGTTAACTGACAGCTCATCCGTTTTAGTATACCATAGTATTCCCAATACTTTATGTACTTTGTTATAAAATAGGAATTCAACATTTTGTTTCAAATATGTATATATCTCCGGATCGTTTGAACGGCATTTTCGTAAATTCATATTTGCTGACTTAATTTTTTTTTAAATTGTTTGTAAATCATAAGCGTTTCTTCTACTGAATGCACAGCAACCACAAGATCATCAACATAAAACGATTTATTTAAAATATCCGTAGTTTGCTTGAATTCGTTGGATTGTATTACATAATGCTTTTTTTTAGTAGTTACCCCAAATGTGATGCGTTTCATCCGATACTTGACTATATTTGGTAATTCTTCTACAGATGAAATATTTTTGTTAATTGGAGAGAATAACGATGCGAATCGCAATCATATTCATCCAACATTATCTATAAAAACGCTTTTTTAACGTCGGCGATTAATCCAACTGATCCTATTCTAAAATACATCAAAATCTAAACAAATCCGACAATTAATTAGTACCAGCAAACAGCTGGTCGTTTAGGGACTCAAATGAAGGTGCATGCGCTGACGCGTCATATACCAGTCGTAACTTTGTAGTATCTTTATCATCTCTATATATGGGCCTATGAGGCATATAATATGCCCTATTATTTATCGAATAATTCAAAACTATTTCCGCACAATCATTTTTTATATATTCACGCACTGCACAGGCATACTCGTGTAGTTTTCCATTTCTCTATAAATTATTTACAAGATTTTTATCGCGCAGTAATGTTCCCACAAAATTTGATTCCAAGTTTTCATTTGTTTTCCACTTCGTAACGACCGTCTTTGAAGACTATATTTTGTTCTATTATGTTTTCCGCGAACTCATCCTTTTGTTACTCGTTAACATTTATGCCGATTATCTCAAGTTCCAAAATTTTTTAAAATTATAATCATCTTCCGAAGTTGCTTCTTCTTTAAAAAAAAACACTAAATTAACATTCATCGTGAAATTATAAATGTCATTAGCATTACATGAACCCAGTAATGTGCAATCGAAATATGAGTTCGCAGCTATTAGATCTTCTTTTAATGCCTATGTGTCTCCCATAATTACTTTCCAATAATTGTCAGCTCCAATAAGTATAGCAATTCCATTTTCTGAACAATGACCTTGAGATATATCTGCTAATTTATGGTATCCTGAGAAATCCTTGATAATTGGATTTTTTAATGATGGAGACTTTAGTGAATCAAAACAAATTTCAGGTACTTCAATTGCCGTTATTTTGAGTTGATATTCATTTTGTTGCCCTTCAGTACGACTTCGACACCGTTGCACAATCTAGCCGGGGTACTAGCCTTTTGATCAAAAGTTTGAATAGCTATTTTATGTATTCCAATTACAGGTAGTCCTAATACTCTCGAGACTTTCTTCTATAAATGTTAATTGACTATCGCCATCTATTATCATCCGTATTAACGTTTCACGTTGTGTATAATTTGAATCGATATATGCGCAGACAGTTGCGGGTAAACGTTACATACCTTTCCATTTGTTAATAAATTTGTAGAGTTATTGCTTTTCGTGCTACTCGAAGCATTCACATGTGTTTTTGAACTTCTTTGTTGTTCACGATATAGTTTTCCAATTCGCGTTCAATTTGGTCCTCTATAAATGTAGGTAAAAGTTTTTAGTTTAATTCGTTGAAACTAACCTGTAACGCTTTTATTCTTGTAATTATCACCGTAATATCATCCACTTCGATAGATTCTACGTTGTTTAGGATACGTTTTGCGAAAGGTTGGATCCATTTCGCTTATTTTTTCTTCGTTGACATTTTCGTTATTTCACTTTAAAGATCCCAGCACCAAAATGTTCAATACTCGGTTCAATAAATTACGTTACAACATACACTTTATTGTATTAATTACAATTTTAGTACATATTATTCATGACATTATTTTATGACACCTTACGTTTTTGTTTCTCCATCTCTCTCACGTTACTTCAAAACGGATATGGTACCATAATTGAATTCAGAAAAAAAAACTCTATCGAATAGGCTTAACTTTTACTTAAATGATGTCCTTGTATTGCCAATAATAAATAAAATAACCGAGGTTTCCGGAATCCGAAAAACACCCTGTATATGACTCGTTTTGAATTCACCAAGTATTTAAATTATAAATTTGATGTGACCTGAACATTATATCCCGCAATTTTTATTTTATATAAACATGAATAAAGGTAAAAATATAAAATTAGTTTTCATAAATTTATATTTTAATTTATTTACATCTTAAACTCTTACCATTATTAATATGTAAATACCTCAACCATATATTTAAGGAGATCTGTTTATTTTTGATGCACCAGGTTACTACTTACATAAATAAAAAATCAAATTTACGAGTATAAATTTATTGAAAAATGAGTAGAAAAGGTACATACTACCCCATTTGTAAACGTAGGTAGCAATCTGCTTATATTCGTAGAAGATGGCGTATAACAGGCCCTCAAAGCCGTTGTAGAGAGAACATCACAGGAGTCATTTTATACTATTTGAAAATTGGAAATAAGTTTTCAGTTTTACATCGACGGTTTCGAATCCGGATGATCTGTGTCATACAAATTGTAATCGGTCACCTGGCACACAGCCATGCAACCTCATTCAAAAACTCGTAAAGTGCTACACACATACACAAGCAGGCACGCGCGTGCTCTCTCACACGCACTCGCACGTGCGCACACATAAATATATACATACATACATACATAGATACATAGATACATACATACATACATACATACATACATACATACATACATACATACATACATACATACATACATACATACATACATACATACATACATACATACATACATACATACATACATACATACATACATACATACATACATACATACATACATACATACATACATACATACATACATACATACATACATACATACATACATACATACATACATACATACATACATACATACATACATACATACATACATACATACATACATACATACATACATACATACATACATACATACATACATACATACATACATACATACATACATACATACATACATACATACATACATACATACATACATACATACATACATACATACATACATACATACATACATACATACATACATACATACATACATACATACATACATACATACATACATACATACATACATACATACATACATACATACATACATACATACATACATACATACATACATACATACATACATACATACATACATACATACATACATACATACATACATACATACATACATACATACATACATACATACATACATACATACATACATACATACATACATACATACATACATACATACATACATACATACATACATACATACATACATACATACATACATACATACATACATACATACATACATACATACATACATACATACATACATACATACATACATACATACATACATACATACATACATACATACATACATACATACATACATACATACATACATACATACATACATACATACATACATACATACATACATACATACATACATACATACATACATACATACATACATACATACATACATACATACATACATACATACATACATACATACATACATACATACATACATACATACATACATACATACATACATACATACATACATACATACATACATACATACATACATACATACATACATACATACATACATACATACATACATACATACATACATACATACATACATACATACATACATACATACATACATACATACATACATACATACATACATACATACATACATACATACATACATACATACATACATACATACATACATACATACATACATACATACATACATACATACATACATACATACATACATACATACATACATACATACATACATACATACATACATACATACATACATACATACATACATACATACATACATACATACATACATACATACATACATACATACATACATACATACATACATACATACATACATACATACATACATACATACATACATACATACATACATACATACATACATACATACATACATACATACATACATACATACATACATACATACATACATACATACATACATACATACATACATACATACATACATACATACATACATACATACATACATACATACATACATACATACATACATACATACATACATACATACATACATACATACATACATACATACATACATACATACATACATACATACATACATACATACATACATACATACATACATACATACATACATACATACATACATACATACATACATACATACATACATACATACATACATACATACATACATACATACATACATACATACATACATACATACATACATACATACATACATACATACATACATACATACATACATACATACATACATACATACATACATACATACATACATACATACATACATACATACATACATACATACATACATACATACATACATACATACATACATACATACATACATACATACATACATACATACATACATACATACATACATACATACATACATACATACATACATACATACATACATACATACATACATACATACATACATACATACATACATACATACATACATACATACATACATACATACATACATACATACATACATACATACATACATACATACATACATACATACATACATACATACATACATACATACATACATACATACATACATACATACATACATACATACATACATACATACATACATACATACATACATACATACATACATACATACATACATACATACATACATACATACATACATACATACATACATACATACATACATACATACATACATACATACATACATACATACATACATACATACATACATACATACATACATACATACATACATACATACATACATACATACATACATACATACATACATACATACATACATACATACATACATACATACATACATACATACATACATACATACATACATACATACATACATACATACATACATACATACATACATACATACATACATACATACATACATACATACATACATACATACATACATACATACATACATACATACATACATACATACATACATACATACATACATACATACATACATACATACATACATACATACATACATACATACATACATACATACATACATACATACATACATACATACATACATACATACATACATACATACATACATACATACATACATACATACATACATACATACATACATACATACATACATACATACATACATACATACATACATACATACATACATACATACATACATACATACATACATACATACATACATACATACATACATACATACATACATACATACATACATACATACATACATACATACATACATACATACATACATACATACATACATACATACATACATACATACATACATACATACATACATACATACATACATACATACATACATACATACATACATACATACATACATACATACATACATACATACATACATACATACATACATACATACATACATGCATACATGCATACATGCATACATGCATACATGCATACATGCATACATGCATACATGCATACATGCATACATGCATACATGCATACATGCATACATGCATACATGCATACATGCATACATACATACATACATGCATACATACATACATACATACATACATACATACATACATACATACATACATACATACATACATACATACATACATACATACATACATACATACATACATACATACATACATACATACATACATACATACATACATACATACATACATACATACATACATACATACATACATACATACATACATACATACATACATACATACATACATACATACATACATACATACATACATACATACATACATACATACATACATACATACATACATACATACATACATACATACATACATACATACATACATACATACATACATACATACATACATACATACATACATACATACATACATACATACATACATACATACATACATACATACATACATACATACATACATACATACATACATACATACATACATACATACATACATACATACATACATACATACATACATACATACATACATACATACATACATACATACATACATACATACATACATACATACATACATACATACATACATACATACATACATACATACATACATACATACATACATACATACATACATACATACATACATACATACATACATACATACATACATACATACATACATACATACATACATACATACATACATACATACATACATACATACATACATACATACATACATACATACATACATACATACATACATACATACATACATACATACATACATACATACATACATACATACATACATACATACATACATACATACATACATACATACATACATACATACATACATACATACATACATACATACATACATACATACATACATACATACATACATACATACATACATACATACATACATACATACATACATACATACATACATACATACATACATACATACATACATACATACATACATACATACATACATACATACATACATACATACATACATACATACATACATACATACATACATACATACATACATACATACATACATACATACATACATACATACATACATACATACATACATACATACATACATACATACATACATACATACATACATACATACATACATACATACATACATACATACATACATACATACATACATACATACATACATACATACATACATACATACATACATACATACATACATACATACATACATACATACATACATACATACATACATACATACATACATACATACATACATACATACATACATACATACATACATACATACATACATACATACATACATACATACATACATACATACATACATACATACATACATACATACATACATACATACATACATACATACATACATACATACATACATACATACATACATACATACATACATACATACATACATACATACATACATACATACATACATACATACATACATACATACATACATACATACATACATACATACATACATACATACATACATACATACATACATACATACATACATACATACATACATACATACATACATACATACATACATACATACATACATACATACATACATACATACATACATACATACATACATACATACATACATACATACATACATACATACATACATACATACATACATACATACATACATACATACATACATACATACATACATACATACATACATACATACATACATACATACATACATACATACATACATACATACATACATACATACATACATACATACATACATACAAACGCGCATGCATGCCCGCGCGTACTGATCTTAACATTAAATCTGATTAATAGGTCCTTACAACATATTTTCTATTTTGAGCACAGTCTCTATGTCTCCCTTATAAAGGGTAGCGGGTGGTAAAAAATATTTCCAATTTTCAAATAGGACAAAAGTGGCTCTACCATAACAGGTTTAAAAGTTTGTGAGGTTACCCTGATTAGCGTCCTTTACAGTACAATTATTATAAAGTTATTTACAAATTTTACTATTAAGAAACAGTGATATTCAGAAATGAGTATAATTGTATTTCAAGTGATATGTGTTTACCTTTGCTTTAACAATTTTAATCGAGAATTATTCGTAGTGGCACTTCCCTTCAGTTTGAATGTGACCTCCAGTAGTAACGTATGGTCCTCTGGACGTTGAACAACATTAATAACCGATCCTACTAGCAAGTGCTGAACGGGGCTCCTGGGATCTGGAGCAGATATACGGGCACAACCGCTCACTTATTGGATTTGCCAATAAAATGCGATGAAGATTAAATAACGCGCTCTATGTGGGAATTGCCAAGCCACGCTGTTAAATAATGTAGGATAAGGTTCCACTGGGTCACTAGCCTTTCAACAGATACGTCAATGATGTTTTATTGTTTACTGATATTTAGTAGACATTTCCTATTTTAGGGTCGGAAATTAATCTTTTTAATGCGACTGGATAATGGATTTTTATTTTGTTTACAGTATGTTATTTTTAGTTTACTTCTTATCACAAGTCTGTGGATAATGGATTTTAATTGTTAAAAATGATACAAGATATGTAAAATAAGTAGAGAAATATGAAGAGTCAGTAATACTTAAATGAGTTTGCGAAATAAAATATAATTAAAACATGTCATTACCATTTATGGAATTTAAACCAGTTCTGTACATCAAAAATGCATTTACTGTTTTAATTCGTCTCAACTTACTTCCCGTAAACTATAACCTCTTGCCAGATATTTTACCTGGTTGTACGCATAAAACGAAAAATATTAAATACAAATAAATATATTCATGTCTCACTACAAAATAATTCTCACATATATTTGCAAAATTTATGGGATATTTTAATATAAATTATGTACAATACATACATTTTCTTTATATTCAATATCTTGAAATTTTCTTTTTCTAGTTTCCATTTCTTTTTATTTATATTCGTCATTTTTTCTTTCTTCTTTTTATATTCTTTTTTACGTATATTCTTTTGCGTTGTTGACTTTTTTATTTTCATAATCTTTATAACTATGCACAAATACTTTTGACAGTGGCATACAAATGTTGTTGACAGTGATATTTATGTGTCAATTACAAACATTTGAATTTTTTGCCTTGAAGTAGTTTGATCTGAGAATTTTTACATCAAATTATTTTATATGCATTTTTTATCTCTAAATCCAAAGAATATATAATAATGAATTTATATTTATCGAATAAAGAATTTAACGTTCTTTAATATAAGTATTTATATAAAATTCCGATAAATGTAATTGTCTACATGTCGAAAATGTTGTTGATGTAGACATATTCTGAGCGTAGACAATGAAGAGAATGAAGATAATAAAAAAATAACTGAAGGACATAATTTATTTACTGTAAAATATTACATGCTTTAACTAAAAACAAAAATAGACTTCTGGGAAATGTAAAAAAATGGAAAATGATAGGTAAAGTTTTATAGAAACAGAATAAGAATGAACGCTCTTTTTGTCATTTTTATCTATCAATCCGCGAATTTTTGAACCTTCCCTAGCGTGTAAAGGAATCAAAACAATATTGCCACAAACAAGAACTTTTATTAAATTAAAACTGAAAGTTTCAAAATTACTATTTTTTCTTTCCTAAGTAGCATATATAAGTTAAAAGAAAACACATGTACCCCGCGTCTAGAATCTTTAACCTAATGGTCATATCCTTACTTTACTGTCCAGTAATCTTTTATCACATTGTCTATATTGTTTACGTATAAATTGATTGTCTACGCTTTGTCGACACTCAAACGTAAACAATTAAAGTCAACATGTAGGCGCCCATCTCTGTCAACAGTTACAAATTTTCAACCTCGAGTATTATTCGATGTCCATAATAACTTTCTGACTGATTGTGGTTCGGTTAGTAACTGTCAAAATAATTTCTAAGTCGGGAAGAAATTTTCAGTTAGTTTAGTTATATTTACAAATATGCGAATATTGTAAATTAGTGAAATACCTAAATATTCTACGGTAAGTAAATCATTGTAAGTAAAACAATGTAATAGATATAATAATAAAAGTAATTAAATTTTAGATGCCTGATTCAGTTAATGAGAGTACCATATGAAGACTACAAATTGTTTAATCAAGTTTGTTGTGATGGAAATAAAACATAGGCATTTATCACTCATTTTAAAAAAAATGTATTATAATGCTGTTCGCAAAATAATCCAAACAGTTTGATTTGCAAGCAGCTTGAAACCACGCATACGCCATCAAGCTTCAACTCCAATCGCTGAAACTTTGTTCTATAAACAAACGTATTCGACGAAATGATCAGGCTATGTTATAGTTGTACATATAAAGCGATATTTGAAACTGATTTATGCAGGTTTTACAACCATTTATTGAGGGTTAGGTAGCTTAGTAGTCACCCACTATTCAAACTTGCTGGCATCACTTGACGGGTGAGAAATAAGTCGTATTAAAAAAAAATCATACTAAACTTAGTTTGTATAAAGTTGTTTATTTGTAATGCATACTTTAATCTCTATTTACACATTTAAATCACATTATTAGTTGAATATTGTAATCGGGATTTAAATGTACTCTGTTTTAAATGTGGTGATCTTCACGTTATCAGCCCCCGAACCAAGAACCAACAACCATGCCCATGCGTGACTTTGATACTCATATTCTGTGTGACAATGGCAGACACAACCATGACTGTTTATTACTAGACCAGAAACGGATAACGTGAGGATCATCACATTCAAACCAGTATGTAATTTATAGAAAAAATCTTGAACGCAAATTTCGGATCATATTGTCTGACTAGTGAGCTCTATCTCTATATACTGGAGTGGAAACTGTCATGAAACCTTGTCGCCAGGCCCTGTATCTACTTTTCTCTCTCTAACCGAAGACCATCAGTACACAGCACAGAGTCTTATTCTCGTGCTAATTCAGTGCGGATAAGCGAGAGAGAGAGAGAGAAAGAAAGAAAGAGAGACCCACGATAACAAAGATTCAAATGAGAGAAGTAGACATAATGTGCTGAAATTTGACATTTCTCAGCGACAAGCCTGTCCCTATGTAAACATTGCAGTTTTATGACAGTTTCCACTCCAGTATGTATTGTAATGTAGAGCGCTCGCCAGCGCCACCACGGTCGCAGCCGCGCCGCGGTGATGAGCGAGTGTCTATTTTTAGCGATGACGCAATAGCCGCGGACGGTCGTACGACGTAAACAGACTTGTTTAGACGTGATCTATTGTATTCGATGTTTTTATCGTTCTGAATAATCCAGAAAACGAAGCCCGGAATTATATAAACTCTACAGGGAAGACAGCCGGACAGTCTGATATAAACAAGCATCGTGAAGTGAATAGATGGTGATATAAACAAGTAGTCGACGAATAGTGAACATAAATAAATGCACTTATATAAATAAATAAGTCAGATAAATATCATTTGGAATATTCTTTGGGAACCTCCTTGGGATTTATCGTCGAATGAATTGCAGGTTACTGTCCAAATTTTTATTAATAAAACACGCAAAGGACATTTCAGGCGTAAATTAGCTTATCATCAACTACAATTATATGAACAATGTTACAAAAAATATAAAAATAATACAAAGTTTTCAACTCTCCAACAATAGAATGACATTTATGTAAACTAATGTACAGCCAATTTGGTTTTACATAATATAAGTATAACTCTTCATATAATTGTAGCTGATGATAAGCTAATTTATACCAGCAACGTCATTTGCGTGTTTTATTAATAAAAATTTGTACAGTAAGACCTACAACTCATTCTGAGATAAATTTTGTTTTAATAAATAATCTTGGTGTGTGTTATAATATTATTAGTCTTTAAATTAGTATTTAATATTTGTTTAATCATATTAATAGTTATTTTAATTATCTCTTTCATATTTCTTTATTATTCAATAAACTTATTTTTAATGAATACTTCGATTTTTACACTTCACCCATATAAATAAAAACGTTACAGTATAGAGCTCATTGTGTATAAAAGAAGAAAGTACCTATAGTATGTATGACTAGCGAATGAAAGTTGACGTTTAAGTTATTTAATAGATGTGGTTTCTTTTAAAAACTTTTCCCTATATTTGATTTGAAAGGAAACTGACCCTTATGTTTTCCATTAGAGAAGTTTCGAATTGTACTCAATAACTCAATACCAATGGAATATATTTTAAGGGTCAGAATATATTTTTATAATCAAAATGAACGAAAAAAGTTTTAAATGTAACCCTGTTTTGTCACACAGGTACCGTAGTCGCCTATCTATTTTAAGCAAGACATAGTAATGCATTACTGTCATTTCCTAGTCCATTCTATTTTTCTTTAGGTTCTGAAAAGAAACGACATCTATTAAATAATTTAAACGTCAACTTTCATTCGCTAGTCATACTATACCTCTTCAGTTAGTCCCATAAAAATGTACAACGGGTAAACGGCTTCTTCTATAATGAGTTTCAAATACAGATTTATAAAACTATAGTCTTCTATAACAATATTGAATCTTATGACGATCAGTCAGCCTACGCTATAAGAATAAATAATTGTTATAGAAAACTACCAGTCTAATAATTTCTTCAACCCTCCAATCTACTTAATCAGTCGATTATTGTTATCAAGTAAAATTGAATTTGCGACTAGTAGTAGCAATAATAACAATGTTGTTAACTATTTGTTTTCATTATTATTATTATTATTATTATTATTATTATTATTATTATTATTATTATTATTAATATTTTATTTACATTCTCGATAAAGATACAATAGTTTATACAATTCAAATATTTGTAAGTGGGCATCCAATGTCCAATATAATTCCTGTTTTACTGCATTTGATAATTATGATGATGTCTGGTCTATAGTAATCTACTGTTTGTTCTATCTGTTAACATTAGTTTGTCCCAATACAATATAATATTTTCTGAATCTAATACCGGTGCAGGCAAGTATTTAAAGCTAGCTGGCGATGAATGATTTTGGCAATTTCATTGTGTCTGTTGAGGTATGCAGTGTCAGCTAACTCTGAACATCCAGCAGTGATATGATCAATTGATTCTCCTGGTTTATTACAAACTCTACAAACGTCCACAGTGGCAGCTAATTTCATTATGTGTTTTTCATAATTTCTCGTCCTCATAGCCAACGTAAAGATGATGGTTTGTCAATCTCTTGCTTATTTAGGGAGTTCGGATATTTTCCATGCAAATTTTTTTCCCTCCAAACTAAATTGGCTTCGACTGCTGTTACCACTTGGCGCCTTTCTTTACTTTGCACGATATTTAAATTTAAAGGAGTGAATTTTTGGTCTGAAGTTACAATATATTTAATTTTTTGGCTATCATTAGTTTGGAAATATTCTCTCATTTGTTGTTCTTGAAATCTGCAGAGATTAAAAATGTTAAGTAATCCTCTACCACCCTCTTTTCTTGGGAGGTAAACTCTTTGTAATGCACTATTGAAATGGTGCATTCTAAACTTTGCAAGAGTCGTTCTTGTTATTCTATCCATTTTCTTGAGATCAGTATCAGAGTATATAAGGATGCCAAATGAGTATATTAAAACAGGAATTGCATATGTATTAATAGCAGTTATAAAGTTTTTTGAATTTAATTTTGTATTGAATAATTTAATAGTCTTGCTTTATATTTAAGTTTATATTAATGTTTTAAGCGTTTGTGTTCAATTCGAATTTTTTGTTTTATGCCTAAATATTTATAAGTTTCTCGTGCGGTAAGTTGTTCAAACGTATTTTCTTCCTCTGATATGATATAGAGCTTTCCTTTTTGCTCGTATATTTCAGAGCATTTTTCTGCACCAAATGACATTCTTATGTCCTTACTAAACTCTTCAATTATTTTATTTATAGCGCATAAGTGAGTTTTGATTTCAGCATATACTCCGATGTCATCCATACGCATCAAATGGGAAAATCTAGTGTGTCTATCTTTTATGTTGAGTCTATATCCAAACCCAAGTTGATTTAGTGTATGCGAGAAAGAGTTTAACGCCATACAAAATCATAACGCACTTGAAGATTCGCCTTGAAATATACCATTCTTAATTTTCATTGTTGTTAATACTTTATTATTGATAAACGCTTGTGTTTGCCAAGTTTTCATTATAAATGTTAGCAAAGAAATAACTTGATGATTTACCTTGTATAGTTGCAAAACTTTCACCAGCCAATCATGTGAAACAGAATCGTAGGCTTTTCGAAAGTCTATATATGATATGCTTAAATTTCTTTTATTGACTTCAGCATGTTTTATTATGACGGCGTCAATGGTTACTTGCTCCTTACAGCCCAGTGCTCCTTTAATGCAGCCCTTTTGTTCATCGCTTATTATGTTATTTATTGAACAATGATCATAGATCTTTTGGCGCAAAAGACATGTGCATAACTTGCACAACGTCGAAAGGCAAGTCATCGGTCTATAATATCGTGGATACATAAGGTTACCTTTTTTTGGTAGACAAAAAATTTAGGAAATTAGTTGGGTCTGTAAGAACATCATTGAAACAGTGGGCTATTCGAGCATGGAGCGAAGTGAAACTTTTAATCCAAAAGGCATGGATGCGGTCAAGGCCTGGGGTACTCCAATTTGCCATTTTTCTTAAACACGTGGTTATATCAGTATTTGTGAATTCGATGTTTGGCATTTCCGTTATTTCAAGTGCGTTTTTTATATTATCAAGCCAGGCAGCGATTTGATTGAAACTGCTTGATTTAGATCATATTTCTTCCCAAACATTCTTAAAATCTTGTTCTGATGGATCGCAAGGATGTTCCTCTTCGCCATTATTTTAAAGTTTTCTGTAGAACTCTCTCTGGTTGGATTCAAACATACAGTTTTGCTCTTTCCGCTTTGTTATTTCATTAAATCGACGTAATCTTGCCGCTTTAACTTTAAGTTTTTGTCTAATCACATCTTGATAATTTATAAGCTTTTTGTTATAAGCCGTTATCCTCAAAACTAGTATTTAATTTTCTTAGTATTGCGTTTAATTTGCATTTAGTTTTCGACTTTTGTTGTTATTTAATAATTCAAGAACTATATTTAGTTCTGATGTAAAATAATCAATTCTTTTTTGTAACCTTATTCGCCAGGCTGGTTCCATTTTTCGTTTTGTGGTTCTTCCTGTGTTTTCATAAATTCTTTGATCATTGAATTCTACAAGAGTGGCGACAGCAGCGTAAAGGGCAGTATTTATATCTGTTAAGTTGATTACTTGATTAATTATGAGAGACATTGGTCTATTTACATTCATTATATGCATGTTTGTTTCTTTATTGAAAGCAAGTTTTGCGATTCTAGGTCTATCAAAAGGATTGGATTCTTAAAATAGGTTGTTGTATTCAATTAATTTTTCACTGTACTCTTATTATTATTGTTATTATTATAATTATTATCATTATTATTATTATTATTATTATTATTATTATTATTATTATTATTATTATTATTATTATTATTATTACTACTAAAGAGCGGATTTTATGCAATTGCATTTACAGTTTTTATTAGGCATATCAACAAAATCTTTTCATATGTCCACGTTTAATTAAAAGTTAATGCGAAATATTAAATAAAAAATGCATATTAAGTGCACGATTGTCTAGTGTAATTTTTGTTTTATGAGAAGTCTACGCTTAAAATGGTTTATTTTGCACTTTTCCATTTAGTCATTTCTTATGGTATAATATGGTGGGGTAATTTTTCTGTTTCCTCTCAGATTTTTGAACTTCAGAAAACAGCTATAAGAATTATATCCGGTTTAGGCTACAGAGATCATTGTAAGACAGAATTCTGTAACTTAGAAATAATGACTCTTCCCAGTCATTTTATATACTATACATTATTAGAGGTTCATCAACAGAAACATGTACTTCTCAAAAATGGGGACTTTCATAATTACCCAACACGTTCTTCTACACTTTTACGTGAACCGCGAATAAAGCTTCAAAAGAGTGCTAGAAATAAATTAAATCTTAATTTTTACAATATACTGCCGCAAGATGTAAAATGTTGGAAAATAAAAATTTCTAAAACACAATTAAAAAATTCTTAATAAAAAATGCATTCTATTCCACTGAAGAATTTTTAAATTTCATTTTGAACAAAATTTGACATGAAACATATTAAATATATTGTTTAATTATTCTATGTATGTTAGTAATAGATTATAAAATGACGTACTATAAACACAATGTGTAATATAGCCAAAAAATAAATAAATAAATCACTTTGATTCGCTCCGTGTTGGCTCCCATTGCTGCTTAATATAACATCCCTAACTTTTCAGAGACGGCAAGATCTACATTAACCGTAACCGTAGTTTTAACTGGGAGGAGGTAGGGGTAATTTAATGTAGAACAAAATTGGACCCCGCGGTGAATTGTGGACAGTGAATTTTCCGGATCCTATTTGATTTAAAATTAAATAATTTGTGAATAGGTATATTATTTATTTTATAAACATAACTTAATCAAACCTTACCCAACGCACAAAACTTATGATTGATTGTTTCTATTAGGAACTAGTTTGACTTACGCCAAACTTCTTTATCCTGAAATCGGTTTTGTCTGGTAGGACAAATAAGTTTTTCATAATAGCCTCACATTAGTCGCGTTCTTTTTATCATTTGCCTTATCTCATCGTACCTCAAAATGAGATGACTTTGACATGAACAGAGTAGAGATCAAGTGAGATTTTTAGGAAGTAAAGAGAACGACAAAAGACAATTTTTTTTAGTAACTTAACGACTGATGCTGGATGTCTTCTGTGTGTACCTGTGTGCCACGTGTGTACAATTTTAATTTGACAGTAGTTTTTCAACGGCCAACCACTATATTTTTAGGTATTATTTTGGATCGCCCAAAACTATGAGTGGGCATTATTTGGGCTTCTGTTATTCTGTCGATTACATAATAACATGTAGTGCGATACATTCTAAAATGTTGTTTAAATTGTACGGTACTATAACTTCCACATAATTTTCAATTCTATGAAGTTTACGTCTCTTTGCTATATTATTTTCCACGGAATTGTCTGCATATTTATTTATTCTTCAAATAATAATAATATTTATTAAAGGAATAAACAAATAATCTTTACAACAACGAAACCAATTGCATGTGACAGCCGGTGACAGCAAAATATTTATCCCCACCATTCATGTTAGATTAAAAATTTAACAAGTACAACCTCCAGAGGTGACTACGAATCGAGAAGGGGGGAGGAATTCTTCTCACTTTATCTCACCTACGTCAAGATAAAAAGAACGGTCAAAATTTGTGAGGCAACTGAGGTGAGCTGAGACAAACTGAGATCGCATTTAAAAAGTGGTAAAAACGCGACTATTGATATCAGAACAAATTAGTTCACCCTAAAACTATTCGGATAGACTGGCTTGGCTAAGGCAAACTAGTTTCTCCTGAAATCGGGTTTGGCCGGTAAAATATGCAATAATATTCTCATTTCAATTCGTTACTATTATTGCCTACAATTATATGTTTATCAAGTCATAAGAACCACTTTTAAAATCCGTAAGTCTCGTGAAATTCAGTCAGTGCATACCGGAGTGTAACCCCTGTACAATTATGTTACATCTCTGTCACCTCAATCTCAACGTTGTGCACACCACAGCATAACAGAGATAGGACACAGTGGTTGTTCTACTGTGCGGGTAAACAAGCGGCGTGTCCGCCAGTGTCAATGTTTGCAGGCGGAAGGTAAACGCTACAAGTACCGGAACTCACAGCAAGCTTATGCCACCATGCAACAAAATTCTAATCTGCTTTGTGCACCATCCATAACAGATTTTTCGACATGATGGAGTTTACACTGAAATTAGTTTTAAGTGTGTTTTTATTTTAATATTCGTACAAGAGAAAGTATAATTAAATTTAAATTCAATTGTCCTCTTATATACAGTTATGTACCAAAATATACAAAAGATACAGCTCTGTTTTTTTTTTAAATTATTATATAGGGTCACCATTTTAAATGAGGCATCCATGGTATCTCGAAAACTATATGAGCTACGAATAAGATTAAATTGGTAAACAATTTGTTTTACACTACTTCTAGTGCCTTCCGCAGGAGACGCCGTATTTGGCTTGGCGGATTTCCAGGATTTTTTTATGACTTATTGAATAGTAATTTAAATTGGATTAAATAAAACTGATCAATGTGTTAATTTCATGTTCAGCATTGAGTAACTTCGCATTTATACTTATTAACTGCATTTATTCATAATTCTTACTATTTTAGTAATTTATTTACGAACATAGTGACAAATTTATTTGCAATATCTTTTTTGTTTTCTTCTATTTATAGAACTATTATCTCGTTTTATATTAAACCAATTTTTTTTAGAAAAAATATCTTCTTAATAAAACTTAGAACAACAATACAGCGTGAGTCTGGGAAGATGCTACCCTCTCCCCCCATAACTTTTTTATTATAACTAATAATAATGGCTCATATATAACAAGTTACAAATTTATAGGGCATATAGTACTGACCAAAATGAGTAAAAGAAGCTTAATCAACATATGTAGGTCTGATCTTCAACTGTTTCCGAGAAACAAGCCATTTTGTATTAGAAGCAAACAAACTGACAAAGATAGTGACCGAACAAAATTTTGTCTATATCAGTAAATAGACTATAACAATAGTATATTACATTACAAGTCATGAAAATGTTTCATTGCAGACGAGGAGGCTTGTTTGAAGAATGCGAGGATGCGCAGCGTCCGAGCATTCCTTCAAAGCCTCTGAGCCAAGCAAAGACATTTTTATGACGCATGATGTATTCTATTTTTTTAATCGGCAATTATAGAAGCTTAAAATTATAGAAAAAATTAAGTTTGCATAATTCATCAGAGCAGTGACATATTTTAGAAAACGTTGTCATGACAAGTAAACAAAGTGACAAATTTTATTATTATAAAAATTTGACGCGTTGTGTTTGCATTCTTGCTACCGGTAATTTTCCTTTTGAAAACGATGTCGCAATGCGAACATGATTTTGATGGTGAAGATGAAGTACCGATGGACATAACTGAAGCTGCAAACGCCGCTGTAGCAGATTTACTAACAAAAAAATTAAACAGCGGTACGAAAAAAATACGATAGATTCAAAAAGTGGCGCAGCATTAGAAAGGTGGATCAAATTAGTACAGACAGTGGAAAGTAAAAATGACTAGTCATGGAAATCTTACTTTCAAGACTCAAATTAGTCCGGAAATGAGGATTTTCATGCCGGTTTAAAAAAAATTATATGAAACATTTGTTTCAATTTCTCATAGTTACGAAGTTATTTGAATATTAAGTATTAGCCAAGGTCGCCACAACATTTGTCGTAATACAATTATTAATTTTTTTTAGAAAACAAAAGCACATATCTAATGACCTCTCAAAGGTAAACAAAAAGGCTCATTTAATCAAAGTCGTAATTCTTATAGTTTTCGAGAAAGTAGAGATAAACCACGTAAAACCTCACATTTCACTGCCTTATATCTCGGAAACGGTTACAGATCAAACCTATGTTGATTAAGCTTTTCTTGCTCATTTTTATCAGTACTATATGCGCTATAAATTTGTAACTCGTATTAATTAACATCCTGTATATACCATATGATAAGATGTAATTTTTTTTATAAAGTCAGGTTTACAAGATTCGGTTGTCAACTTTTATTTATGAAATAGCAACTTATAATAATTATTGTATCTACAAATATAAACCGCCATTTTTGTGTCTTTTCAACCATGTATTATTTTATTAATTTATTTGAAAAAATTCCAGAAATATAAGATGTAATAGGTATATATGAGAAATAATTTTTATTCAAATATTCTAGGTGATTATGTAAAAATAAACAAAATGTAACAATGTTAAACAGTTAAATTAATTAAGTTTTTAATTACTGAATTTGTTGTTTTAGCAATTATACTTGTTCAGTTGTATAACATTGTTACATTTTGTTGGTTGATTGAGACTTGCAGCACCAGTTACCTTGCATTTGCAACGAATAAATAAGAAGATTGAATAATTTCATGGCATCAAAATATTGGACAAAATTAACTGGGTGAAGGCGATAGTCATCTGAGCAATAGTTAAGTAAGCATCTAGGTAATAAATAATAGGTGTGATTTTAAAATTTATGTGTGAAGTTGAATTAAAGTAGGTATGCTTAGAAAAATAAAACCGCTACTAATAACTTTTTTTGTTGCAAAAAAACCGCCAAATACCTAGTATGTCTGATAAACGTGTATTTTTTAAAAATTTCTATCTCCTAAATGACGGTCGTCTGATTAATCTATCGCTCAGTTTACCATCGTTCATTTTAACTCGCTCAGCTATCTCGTATATTCTCCAGATGGTAACAAATTTTTTAATGAAATAGTTATTTGTGTACCATGAGTTGAAATAGTTATTTTGCAGATCTAGATCACAGATTACAGATCAAGAGAAGCAAGGACTGCAACTAGTTGAGGTCTGCAAAGATACTTTCAATCGGAGGTATAGGTACACAATATTTTGTTTACGATTGAACAGTAATTTAACAAGTTTTATTATTATAATAGTTTGTACTAATATTTTTGATCTGCATTATAATAGCTATTTGTGTATTAAGAGCGCAAAATGGGACATTGTCGATGGAGAGGTTGTTGACGCGCGACGCAGGAGCGCGGCATTCTCTCGAAATCGACAATGTCCATTTGCGCTCGAAACACACACAAGATTTTTTCTACAGTCGTCACAATGGGGTCCTCCACCATAACAAAAAATTATTTGTTTCAAGTACATTAAACTAGTGCAGTGGAAAAGTGGATGTCCATTGGAAGCGTTCACGCCAAACTTTTGCTGGTGGCAGCACAACTGTTCACGTACGTAACTCAAAAACGACGCCCGGCCTCGCGACGCGAATCAGCGTTGGCGACTCGGGACACGCTCACAAGTCGACTTCCGAAGAGTAGATTTCAATTTCCCACGTAACTCAAAAACGACGCCCGGCGTCGCGACGCGAATCAGCGTTGGCGACTCGGGACACGCTCATAAGTCTACTTCCGAAGAGCAGATTTCAATTTCCCACATAACTCAAAAACGACGCCCGGCGTCGCGACTCGGATCAGCGTTGGCGACTCGGGACACGCTCACAAGTCGACTTCCGAAGATTAGATTTCAATTTCCCACGTAACTCAAAAACGACGCCCGGCGTCGCGACGCGGATCAGCGTTGGCGACTCGGGACACGCTCACAAGTCGACGTCCGAAGAGTAGATTTCAATTTTCCACGAAACTCAAAACGACATTTTATTTGGTTATGTAATATACCGACAGGTTGACTTGTGTTGTGAAGATGGTAAATGTGTAACTACAGTGCCATTAGTTCCTGACTAAATGTTTTCATTAAGAATGTAGAAAAGTGACATTTCTCACCATTGTATAGTTAGAAATTTGGACAGCGACCGTTTTTTCTACTTTGTCGCTCTAGAGCGGCAAAGTGACATTTTGCGTTGACAAATGAGAGCGCAAATGGCTACTTTGCATATAGACTGTAGAAAAAAGTAGTTTAAAGGTTGGTGTTGTCATATCAGATTATAATACGTATAAAAATTTCTAAAACCATAAATTATTCCATTTTATAATATAAAAACTGTAATAGTAACAAAAATGTAAATAATAATTAACTAATTTTTCTAATAAAATATTTCAATAAAATGCGTGTTTTATTTAGAAGCGGTGTGAAAATAAATTTGGTCTACAAATGTCAACTTTCTATAAGTCTAGAAACTGGTTCTTTCAGATCGATGATAAACAAGCAATCTTAACCTTATATCAGTCATCATTTAATCTTCAATTGAGCTATGGCCATGAAAATAATTATATACTGACATACAAAGCTAATATTTTTCTACATTTTTAATTTTATGCGTTTAAGTAATAAAATCTGCAAGATAACAAATCTCTGGGGCACTTCCACAAAAACACCTGCACGTGCCAAAAGCGTTATGTGGTATATTCTAAAATATGCAATCCTATGTGACAGATTTGCTTTGGGCTAATTTAACAATTTGCCGCTAACTATAATGTAAACAGCATTGTAGTATTTTCGTATGAAACCTGAGATAAACAAGTCAGATATACGGGAGCTAATATTAATGCAATAAACTCCCGTAGTTAATACGAATTTAATTAATATAGAATAATAGCCAAAGACCATTTGCAAAGCATACCACGCTCAGCATTAATATTCCGAATCTACACAAACAACAATAATGTAACGTAATAATAGCGTTATATTTTCGTACATCGTTTATTAAATTAATATTCTTGCTTTCATATCAAAAACAGCAAATTTATGTATCTATTTCCATCTCCAATATTTTATTAAACAAACATCAAACGACGCAACATATTAAATCTTATCTTTACATTGTTTATGGCAACGTAATATAAAAACTAATGTTCCTATTAATCTTTAAACAAGGCTGTTAAAATTGTATTGTAGATATGAATAGGCCAACCACTTAGTTTACTTTATAGTTATTAAAAACTACTATTAAGTTTGTTCTTGAATGTGCCTTGCAACGGGGATACGAAAGCAGACATTGTATATCCTGGTATGAATGCATATTTTAAAGAGCAATTTTTCCACAAAATTGAACATAAATTAATATTCGCGTCGGAAAAATCTCACTACCGAGGTGATGACACTATAATATTTAAGATCCCAGTATTTACGGCTTGCATTTTTATTTTCTTTCCAATGCACTTAAATTTATTGAAAACAAAATGATATAAAACTTAAATTTGTTTAAAAGTTACATCATCCACTCGATCTATTATAAAAGTTTTATATAAAATATTTTATTAAGTTTTTTGTCTAGTTTAATAAGCTACAATCCGTTTTACGCAAATATAATACGTGAACTTAGCGAGTGCATTAATTTTACACGGATTTGGTAATCCACTTTTCTTTATATGTTGAACATGTTGTGCGTATACTTAATAAATAAATATAATAGCTAGTAGCATGAACATCTGATTAAGCGTGATTAGCGAGCAATTGACTAGCACTGTTTAATAATATTTGTTAATTGTTTATAAATTATTTTGGAGAAAAACACTTCATATAAAAGTTGCGTATAATACATTTTTCTATAACTGTTTTTTGAAGAACTTTTTTCTTACATAATCCATAAATGATTTCCAGAGATAAAACAGTGCTAATAAATTGCTCGACAATCACCTTTAATGAGTTATTTATGCTATCAGCCAATAAAATTAGTCTATGACAAAATAGTATTACAGAATCTATGCAATGTTCATGTTTAGTCAATATAGTAACAAAACGTCACAGAGAATAGAACAGGAAAAAAATTTAATGTTTCATTGAAGAAATATTGTAAAAAAATTAAGGATGTATACAATTTGATGTACTGATTGTAATGCAATTTTTTCCAAAATCCGGAAAAATAATTACACGGTCCTTAGAGCTGTAATTTTTGGGCCAAAGGACTACTGATAGGTTACGAACACGAATAGAAATTAGTAAACATTAAAATTTATTTAATTTAATTAAATTGTGTAATGTTTCATTATCTTTTACTTCATTTAGTATCGTTATGTGTGGCTGTAAATAGTGAAAATTTTGAACAATTTTTGTAGTGCATAAGTAGTGATTTCCTTTGAAGTGTAATATTTTGTGTAAAAAGACTAAAATAGTTCACTTGCACCGTGTTCAGAAATTTTATCGCCGGGTATTTGATCGCGTGGTAAATTGACTGCCGGCAAATTGATCACGTTGAAAATTGACCGCAAGGATAATTGAGCCAAATTATTGATCCCGTGGTAATTTGATCGCCGCAAAAAAATGTGAACAAAACATCAACAAATAACAAAATATGAGCAGTGTTAAGAAAGTTTATATTTTGTCACTATATGGATACGCAGTGTGAAGTAAACGCACCCTGAAGGATTACATAAATAATAAATGATAGATTCATTGCCTTCTCAGTCCTCCCAGCACGAGTTCGTCTGATTCATCGCTAACGCGGAACAGACGACAAACACTCTCTGTGATTAGAAGTATTTATAATTCTTTTACGTAAATTCAGTTATATCAGAATATGCAACAATTAATATTTTTTCGTTATAGTAGTGTTAATTTTCTTGACGATAACTTCTGTGACATTGATATACATATTATTACATATTATTTTGGCGATTAATTTTCCTAGCGGGCAATTTTGTGGTTTGGCAAACAATTTTCCCCGTGAATTTACCGGCGATGAATTTTCTTCGTTATCAATTATGCGGGATCCCACTACGCAGATTGTAATGTAAATAGTTACCTTTGAGGGTTATAGTTAAAGTGTATTGAGATTTTCCAACTTATTAAAAATTTTAAAATTCTGACATTGGGTAATTAAATTTGTGTTAAATAATAACTATTAATATCTTCTATATTATATTTTTATTGATGCATTTACAAAATAAAACATATGATGCAACGCATTTTAATACATTTTCTGCCAAGTTTGTTATGGTATAATGTTTCTTGGAGTAGTGTAAATAATTATAAAAATTTGACAAATGTATGGAATATCTAGTAAATGCGGATTTGTTGTGGCCTGATGTTTGTAGAAAGAAATTTGTTTGCCATTTATAAAAACCCGAAACCCTTCTGTTTCATATACTATTGTTGTTACAGTTCGAATACCTTTCTGGACAGGAATATGATTAAATTTTTCTTCTTTGAGCCATTTGCCATTTATTAACGAATTTAAACTAAAATCATTGTCTTTGATCCTAAAACAAAACAAATATTTCAGAATTCATATACATGGTATACGAATAAGTTGTTCATTGTAAATAGTGCAATTAAATCCTGGTTGAACAAATAAAGGTGATTGTGAAAATAGGAATAGCTGTTTGCTAGTTGGGTGCAAAGTTAAGTACCACTTTTTGGTACGAAAAGATTCTGATTTATACTTCTGGTTTAAGTAGAATGGTATATAATTGCCTAGTATTCGTTAATCGTAATATATATCGCCGCCTGCTGTATGTGTACCGTTTCTATTCATTACAGTTAAGCTACTGTTGAAAGGATTTCTTTAGAGAAGTGACACATTTGCGATGTTTGCCGCTTCGCGCGCCTTCCAATGTAAGTGAAATTTTTGTTTACCCTTTCACGACTTTTCATTTTTTTAAGTATTTCCTCATATGTTTTATTATTTTATTAATACGACTATATATGTCAAACCATGTCATATATTTTCATAACTATTTTGATTTTAGCATTTGCTATAATTGCAGCATAGCCTAATTAGTTATGATATCTATTTTTTGGAACTTTTCTAGAATAGAACAAAATCAACATGCACAGAATGTAGTGAATATGTGTATAAGAAACATAGTCACACAATAAAAAATATTGGGTGTGAAGCTTAGCAACAAATGGAGAAAGATTCATTTTACATAAAAGTATAAACATAATAAATATCAAAGTATTTTTTTTTTCATATTTTTTCAACAATACATGCAAAATCCCAAATGCGGTGCAAAAGTTGCGGTGCGCCCGCTTTTGTAATTCTAAAAAGTGCGCCCTCCGGACGGATAATACATACGAATTCGGTTAAATTCGATAAAAGTTGCCTCATGGGGAGCCCATTTTATTGATGTTTTGCTATTTGCGAAAAAAATACATACTTCACTAGATATAGGCGAAATGTAAATTTCGCAGTCTTTAATTTTTGCAAATATCTTCCAAGTGTGAAATAATACTGGATTTTAATTTGCACATCTTTAAAACACTTATATATTCTTTGAAATACCTGGGGTTCTAAGGGGTAGTGCACGCGTACCACACGGATAAAGCCTGCATGGCCCCGCTTAGCCTCTCCTACCCAATTCCGACTTCCACCTCCTAGTGGTGAACCCTGGAAACCTGCTAATGTAGGGCTAACGGAAGCGGAAGAAATGGCCCTCCGAAAAGGGGGTTGGGCGTAGGGCTAATCACCCTACCTCGTAAAAGGACACTGATTACGAAGCCTAGCGATCAGCCTCGGACAGGACGGAAACAAAGGATACGACTAAAGCAAAGAAAAATGGATATGCAAATCGGCACATGGAACGTGAAAAGTCTGTACAGGCCAGGGGCGCTACAAGAACTACAAGAAGAGAGTCTCAAATATAACATAGATATTCTAGCTGTGCAAGAAACAAGATGGCCAAAAGCCGGTATAATACATCAAAGAAACCTCTCGTTTTACCATACTGGAAGTAAAAATGGTCAATTTGGCAACGGATTTGTTGTCAATAAACAACTGAAGAACAAAATTATTGACTTTGAGCCAATCAATGAAAACATCTGCAAATTAAGATTTGCAGCAAAGTTTAGGAATGTTACGCTGGTCAATGTTCACGCACCGACAGAGGAAAAAAATGACGAAATAAAGAGTGATGTCTATAACAAACTCGAGCAAGTACTCGACAGAGTTCCAAATTATGATATGGTAATTGTACTTGGCGACTTCAATGCGAAGATAGGTCAGGAAGCAGGTTTCCGGCCTACAATAGGAAGCAACAGCGCACATGAACTTACGAATGATAATGGGCTGCGTACGATAGAGTTAGCATCCTCAAGAGATTTAATAATAGCCAGTACATATTTTCAGCATAAGAAAATACACAAAGTAACATAGCAATCACCTGATGGTTCTACGGAAAACCAAATAGCCCATGTCCTTATATGTAAAAGATATAGCTCACCACTCCTAGATGTGAGATCATTTAGAGGTGCCAACATTGACTCGGACCACTATCTGGTGAAAACAAAGATCAGATTAAAGCTCTCGAATAATTCTGTTAAACAAGCCAAACAGAGCCCCAAATGGGATGTTAGTAAGTTAGAGAAGGAAGAAACACTGAGCAACATAAGGGAAGATCTTAAAAATAAGATTTCGACAAAAAGTACGGATAGTGTAAACGAGCAGTGGTTAGACATTAAAAAATGATTAGAAGAGATTATGGAGACTCATTTGGGTAAAGTAGAGAAACGCCCCACTAAAAACTGGTATGATGAAGAATGTAGACAAAAGAATAGGGAAAAAAGTTAGCTAGAGAAAAAGTTCTGCAATATGACACGAGAGCAAATAGGGAATTATATAGGGTAAAACGCAAAGCCGCATTTAAATTAATGAGAAACAAGAAAAGAGAGGCGCTACACAAAGAACTAGCTAAAGTACAAGACTCATTTGACCTGAAGCAAACAAGAAACTGCTACACATATATAAAAGAATCTAAAACTAATTCTAGAAGTACCGGTTGTCAGATACGGGACAAAGTAGGCAACATTATCTCCAATAAAGAAAAGGTAGCAGAAAGATGGGGAGAGCATTTTGAATCAATGACCCAGATTGAGATATTAGACGATCAAAACTACTCCGGAAAAGTATTTGCTACCGCGGAGCCGGAAATTAAACAACCTACATTAGAGGAAGTTGCAGGAGCTATAGCCAAGCTAAAAAGCAACAAAGCCCCTGGCCAGGATAATATTCCCGGGGAAATATATAAATGTGGCAGTGACGAATTAACAGGTATGATACATAAACTGATATTAAATGTATGGGAAACGGAAACTTTCCCGGAAGAATGGCTAAATGGTACCATAATCCCTATTCATAAAAAAGGTAATCCATTAGAGTGCAAGAATTATAGAGGAATCAGCCTACTTAATACAGGATACAAAATCTTCTCCAATATTCTATACGACAAATGCAAGGAATATGCTATGGATATAGTGGGAGACTACCAATGCGGATTCAAACAAGAGAGGTCAACCATGGACCATATTTTCTACGTACGACAAACGTTAGAAAAAGCCTGGGAACACAATGTCGACATTTTCGCACTCTTCATAGATTTTAAAACCGCATATGACACAGTGGACAGAGAAGCACTATGGTTGGCACTCCGAGAACTAGGAATGCCCCTGAAACTAATTTCTCTCTGCAAATTGTCCACAGAGAACCAAAAATTAGCAGCTAAAGCAAACCAGTTGATGTCTAAAACGTTCACAACTGGGCGAGGATTAAAACAAGGCGACACGTTAGCCCCCATGCTATTCAACTTAGCACTAGAACATGCTATTCGATCAGCTAACCTAAACACAAAAGGGACCGTCTTTAACAAAACACACGTCACTCTAGCCTATGCGGACGATATATTGATAATGAGCCGTCATGAAAATGAACTATAGGAAGCTTTCAGGGAGCTACAGAACACAGCAAGTAAGATAGGTCTAAAGGTGAACGAAGTGAAATCTAAAGTACTGATCGTTGGTAGGAACTGCAATAGGGCACCTAATATGTCAATGGGAGAATTTGAATTTGAAAGAGTTACACAGTTTACTTATCTTGGAGTAAGTATAACTCAAACCAATGATATAACAGATGAAATTAAACGGAGAATCATGGCAGGAAACAGAGCTTATTATAGTCTACTTCACCTGCTCAAATCGAGACAGTTAACAAGGAACATAAAACTACTGATTTATAAAACCTTGATTAAACCCGTAGTCATATACGGGGCAGAATCGTGGACCCTAAGCAAAGTAGACGTGAACTTACTACTACGTTTTGAAAGAAAAATACTTCGAAAAATATTTGGACCAGTCAAAAACGACGAAAATCAGTATAGAATCCTGATGAACTTTGAAATAAATGAACTATACAGGGACGATGACATAGTTACTTCAATAAAAAGACATAGATTCAGATGGCTGGGCCATCTGAACAGAATGGAAGATACCAGAATGACGAAAAGAATGTACAAATACATGCCGAGTAATAAAAGACCGAAAGGAAGGCCCCGATTAAGATGGTTAGATAACGTCGAAGAAGACTTACGTAAAGCAGATATACAAAATTGGAGACAGAAAACACTCAATAGAGAAGAGTGGAGGAGGATCGTAAAGGAGGCGAATATCCACTAAGGATAGCAGAGCCAACAAGAAGAAGAAGAAACAATTTTCTTCGTGAATTTACCGGCGATGAATTTTCTTCGTTATCAATTATGCGGGATCCCACTACGCAGATTGTAATGTAAATAGTTACCTTTGAGGGTTATAGTTAAAGTGTATTGAGATTTTCCAACTTATTAAAAATTTTAAAATTCTGACATTGGGTAATTAAATTTGTGTTAAATAATAACTATTAATATCTTCTATATTATATTTTTATTGATGCATTTACAAAATAAAACATATGATGCAACGCATTTTAATACATTTTCTGCCAAGTTTGTTATGGTATAATGTTTCTTGGAGTAGTGTAAATAATTATAAAAATTTGACAAATGTATGGAATATCTAGTAAATGCGGATTTGTTGTGGCCTGATGTTTGTAGAAAGAAATTTGTTTGCCATTTATAAAAACCCGAAACCCTTCTGTTTCATATACTATTGTTGTTACAGTTCGAATACCTTTCTGGACAGGAATATGATTAAATTTTTCTTCTTTGAGCCATTTGCCATTTATTAACGAATTTAAACCAAAATCATTGTCTTTGATCCTAAAACAAAACAAATATTTCAGAATTCATATACATGGTATACGAATAAGTTGTTAATTGTAAATAGTGCAATTAAATCCTGGTTGAACAAATAAAGGTGATTGTAAAAATAGGAATAGCTGTTTGCTAGTTGGGTGCAAAGTTAAGTACCACTTTTTAGTACGAAAAGATTCTGAATTATACTTCTGGTTTAAGTAGAATGGTATATAATTGCCTAGTATTCGTTAATCGTAATATATATCGCCGCCTGCTGTATGTGTACCGTTTCTATTCATTACAGTTAAGCTACTGTTGAAAGGATTTCTTTAGAGAAGTGACACATTTGCGATGTTTGCCGCTACGCGCGCCTTCTAATAATAATAATAAACTTTATTGACATCCGTCAATGGCGGGGTTCAGCCAACGGCTGCTCTTCCACCCAACCAATTCTGTAATGTAAGTGAAATTTTTGTTTACCCTTTCACGACTTTTCAATTTTTTTAAGTATTTCCTCATATGTTTTATTATTTTATTAATACGACTATATATGTCAAACCATGTCATATATTTTCATAACTATTTTGATTTTAGCATTTGCTATGATTGCAGCACAGCCTAATTAGTTATGATATCTATTTTTTGGAACTTTTCTAGAATAGAACAAAATCAACATGCACAGAATGTAGTGAATATGTGTAAAAGAAACATAGTCACACAATAAAAAATATTGGGTGTGAAGCTTAGCAACAAATGGAGAAAGATTCATTTTACATAAAAGTATAAACATAATAAATATCAAAGTATTTTTTTTCATATTTTTTCAACAATACATGCAAAATCCCAAATGCGGTGCAAAAGTTGCGGTGCGCCCGCTTTTGTAATTCTAAAAAGTGCGCCTTCCGGACGGATAATACATACGAATTCGGTTAAATTCGATAAAAGTTGCCTCATGGGGTGCCCATTTTATTGATGTTTTGCTATTTGCGAAAAAAATACATACTTCACTAGATATAGGCGAAATGTAAATTTCGCAGTCTTTAATTTTTGCAAATATCTTCCAAGTGTGAAATAATACTGGATTTTAATTTGCACATCTTTAAAACACTTATATATTCTTTCAAATACCAACGCTCAATTTTTGTTATCACTGTTCGAATTTTGTTGTCAATGTTTTAATTTTGATATGGACGTCATAGCGGAGAATTATGCCATTCAGAAGAGAATTTTTTATCCAACACTGTAATAATAGCTATGTGCATTTTTTTCAAACTGCAAAAAGTCAACAATATTCATTTTATAGTTTGAAAACAATGGTTGTTACAATGAAGCAATTAAAAACACTAGTTTATATATTTATATATTTATTTATTTTATTTGTTTTATTTATTTTATTTATTTTATTTATTTTATTTATTTTATTTATTTTATTTATTTTATTTATTTTATTTATTTTATTTATTTTATTTATTTTATTTATTTTATTTATTTTATTTATTTTATTTATTTTATTTATTTTATTTATTTTATTTATTTTATTTATTTTATTTATTTTATTTATTTTATTTATTTTATTTATTTTATTTATTTTATTTATTTTATTTATTTTATTTATTTTATTTATTTTGTCACAGATATTTTGCGTAAGATTATTTTTATTAAATTTATTATGTTTTGTCTCTAATTAGCTATTTAGGTACGGAACCGATGCTGTTGGATAAGAGCTACATTTAATGATACTGGTATTCACGTATTTTATTTCAGTTTATTTCTAGATTTCAGTGTGAGAACATCGATATTATACTACACGTCTCGTTCTCGATGATTATGTAGTAATGCTTGTCATTGCTAAAATTCCACACGTTTAGAGTTTGAATTTTGAACTACTTACCTTACTCTGTTGACATTATTGTTTGTTGTGCAGAACGTTTCACACGTGTTGAGAGAATTAATAAAAGTTTTATATATTATTATAGCTCTATGCTACTTCCTTGGACTAACCAGTTCCATACGAACAATGGAGTCCTAACTACGCTACTTCCTTGGACTCACCAGTTCCATACGAACAATGGAGTCCTAACTGTCCTTCGAAAATTATGTGACTATTCAATAAGAATAAAAATTCACATGACTAAGAGTTTTAACTCACGTTTCTCTACCTTCCTTTTTTTGTCAGATCTAGAGAAGGATAAAGTTGATAATATAACCTTTCCTTCAGATACAAGTATTATTGCGAGCGAGGAACAAAATATAGTACAGAATACAGCAGTTGTTGTTGAAGTTAAGTTGGTGATGTTAGGAGAACATCCGGATGCAAAAAAGGAAAATTCTCTTAAGTTTAATGAAGAACTTAAGGTTCGTTGGCAAAAATGGATGCAAGAAGGCTTCCCTGATGGAAAGAAAAAATAAATTCTTGACAATTACCCTCGCAACAATGACTTGTTTACAGAGGCACTAAAAATTAATCTGGAAATATCTCCAGTTTTGACTGAAATTGCCTTAAAAAGGGATCAGCATTTTGCAGAAACTCAAAACTGCGTAGGATCAGCGATATCTGCTTTCAATGATTTTAGACAACCCTGAAGATGGGATAGACCAAGAAATCCTTATGAAATACCTCTGTGATACTGGAAAATTATTAACAGACGTATTTTATCAACAGTCAGTTGCTAGGAAAGCCTTTATTACTCCGTTTATGAGTAAATCAATTAAAATAACAGTAGAAGCTACTAAAGCAGACGAGTGGCTGTATGGGAAATAGTTTACAGATCAGATAAAGAAGGCCAAAAAGGTTGAAAAAGTTTGTGCAGATATTAAAGCACAAACTAGACCTCCTATGCTAAAGCAACGAGACCAGGGAAACTTGAAAAACCCACCTGCAAGGAACAGGCAGGTGGGGTATTATCCAAAAAACAGAATGAAATTCAAACCCAAACAACAGCGGAACAGTCACAACTCAAGATCATCCAATCGGTCGACGAACCAATTATACAATAAAACAAGGAAATAGAATAGATAAAAAAATGTTCTGGTAGATTAAAATATTTTGTTGGTAAATGGAATACAATTACAACAGATAAGTTTGTAATACAATGCCTGAAAGAGTATAAAATTCCCTTTAATCAGATTCCATATCAACAAAAAGCTCCACCAGATCAACAATGGTCACAGACTGAGTTGATTAAAATAAAAAAGGAAGTTGATAAGTTATTAAATAATGCAGTAATAGAAAACTGTACAGTCACTGAAGGTCAGTTTGTTTCTTCATATTTTTTGGTCCCGAAACCAATTTATAATAAATTTAAAATATTTAAATAAATTTATAGAAACTACTCACTTTAAAATGGAAGATATAGAATCAGCAAAAAGTTTACTGTCTCAAGGAGCGTTTATGTGTTCTCTTGATTTAAAGGACGCGTATTATATGGTTCCAGTAAATGAAAAATTTAGAAAATATTTAAGATTCAGATTTCAGGGAAGAATGTTTCAATTCACATGTCTACCCTTTGGTTTGTGCACTAGCCATATGTATTTACAAAAATTATGAAACTAATCTATATTGATGATTTATTTCTTATTGGAAACTCATTTGAAATATGTAATGAAAATTTAAGATTTGCTATAAATTTATCGGAAAACTTAGGCTTTGTGATAAATTATGATAAAAGTTCCCTTACACCCAGTGAAAGTTGTAAATATTTGGGTTTTGTGATAAATTCTATTGAGTTTACGTTAAACTTGACTAATAAAAAGAGTCCATATATCAAATGCACTGAATTCATTCGAGGAACAAAAAAGTTATAAAATTAGAGAATTTGCTAAATTATTAGGAATTTTAAATGCGGCCTGCCCGGCTGTAATGTATGGTCCAGTGTATTGTAAAGGTCTAGAGAGACAAAAGTTACTAGCTTTAACAGGAAATGATAACAATTATGAAGGAAAAATTGAAACTGGTTGAAAAGAAATATAGCTAACAGTTTTAATCCAATTAGAACAAATGAATTCAAATTAGAGATATTTTCAGATGCATCTTTGACAGGGTGGGGGGCTCATTGTAATGATATAAGTCATTGTGTAAGTGTACATGGGTTTTTGGAACGAGGGAGAAGAGAAGCACAGTATAAATTACCTTGAACTATTAGCTGCTTTCATTGGTTTAAAAAAGCGTTGCAGATAAATTATTTAACTGTGAAATACGTCTGAGAATAGATAACACTTCTGCAATCTCGTACATCAATAGATCAGGGGGCATATAATACCCTCATTTAAACACTATAACCAAAAATATTTGGCAATGGTGCGAAAGCAAGAAACTCTGGATTGTTGCCTCATACATTGCATCAAAGCAAAACGTTGAAGCAGATTTAACATCAAGAGTGTCTAACCTAGATACCGAATGGGAACTATCTAGAAAAGCATTTGAAAAAATAGACAAAAAATTTGGACCATTTTCATTTGATTTATTCACCTCAAGAATAAATAAAAAGTGTAAAAGCTATTGCTCTAGATTTCCAGATCCCGACTCCTCCTTTTCCTCCTTTCGTACAGAAACTTACACTAATGGCAGGGAACTTATCAGGGCATCTTTCATCAGAAAAGGAATAGATAAAGATTCCACAGACATCATGGTCAATTCAATAGCACCAGCTACGCTTAAACAATACCAATATGCATTGAAATTATGATAGGAATTTACTACAAAAAACGGTATAAATGTATTTGAAGCAAGGACTCAAAATATAATCACGTTCTTAACAGGAAGATTTAAACAGGTTGCTAGTTAGGGAACCCTAAACTTTATACGTTCAGCAATATCTTTAATTTCCTCAGAAGATATAATCAAGGATGGGTTATTATCGAGTTTCTTTTAAAGGTATATTCAGAGAAAGACCTACAAAACCTAAATATGCCAGTATTTGGGATACTAGTCCAGTGTTGGAATATTAAAACAACTTCATCCACTTAAAAAATTGAATCCTAAAGATGTTGCCGAAAAGATATTCACTCTACTAGTACTTACAACAGCTCATAGATTACAAACAATTTCCTTGATTAATATAAATAATATAGAAATTTCAGAATCTGGAGTTATAATAAAAATCCCTGATTTGATAAAGACGTAAAAACCTGGTAAATATCAACCAGAACTAAATATTCCTTTCTACAAGGAAGAACCAAAGTAATAATAGAATACTTAGAAATTACCAAAGAATTTAGAAATAATAATAACAAAAGATTATTGTTAACAACTGTAAAACCATACAAAAATATTAGCGCTCAGACAATAGGTCACTGGATTAAATCACTATTAACTAAAGCAGGAATTGATACAGAACATTTCAAAGCATATAGCACCAAGCATGCTGCTGTATCTTCTGCATATAAAAAGGGAGTGGACATAGAAACAATTAGACGTACAGCAGGATGGTCAGTGAAGTCAAAGACTTTTTCAAAATTCTACAACAGACCTATAGTAGTGTCGAAAAACTTCGCAATTTCAACTTTACAAATGTAAAAATGCGATAATCCTTTTCTCTGTACCATGATAATGATTTATATTTTTTTAATAAAAATAAAAAATGAATTGAGCTTAAAAAATCCAAAACTCTACATATTATCATCGAAAACGGGACGGGCGTAGTTCGATCGAGATTATATGAAACGTCCCGTTCGAAGATGATCCTTTCCCACCCAAAAAATTAATAAATATAATTAGTTTGTATACAAATGTTACCCGCAAATATCCCTGACCATCTTTAGGAAAATAAAAGCTCAATCATTTTGTCGCTAAAAGAATGACAACAGATGGCGCATCATGTACTGAACAGAGAATGGGCAGTAAGTAGTTCAAAATTCAAACTCTAAACGTGTGGAATTATATTATACGTCTCGTTCTCGGTGATAATATGTAGTAATGCTTGTCATTGGTAAAATTACACACGTTTAGAGTTTGAATTTTGAACTACTTACCGCCCATTCTCTGTTCAGAACGTTTCACACGTGTTGAGAGAATTAATAAAAGTTTTTTTTTAGTAATAAGTTTTAGAAATAAGAAAAGAAAACATTCTCGTTCTCGTTCTAAACAGCCACATAAGAAACGAGAAAAAATAGAAGATAAAGTGGAAAAAATGGAACAATAAATTCATAACATATCATCGCTTTTCACTGATTGGATTAATGCTAATAAAGCAAATTCAATCATCAACCAAGCTACTGAACGCAATGAAAGTTCTGGAAAAGAAATCATTGTGGGTAGGTAAAGGTCTCGTCTTCATGTTACTGAGGTTTCCATACGAAATCCGTATCATATATTTTCTCCATACGAAAAAATATAGCTCTATGTTACTTCCTTGGACTCACCAGTTCCATACGAACAATGGAGTCCTAACTATGCTACTTCCTTGGACTCACCAGTTCCATACGAACAATGGAGTCCTAACTGTCCTTCGAAAATTATGTGATTATTCAATAAGAATAAAGATTCACGTGACTAAAATTAATTCTTGACAATTACCATCGCAACAATGGCGAAGTTCGATCGAGATTATATGAAACGTCTCGTTCGAAGATGATCCTTTCCCAGCCAAAAAATTAATAAATATAATTAGTTTATATACAAATGTTACCCACAAATATCCCTGACCATCTTCAGGAAAATAAAAGCTCAATCATTTTGTCGCTAAAAGAATGACAACAGATGGCGCATCATGTACTGAACAGAGAATGGGCGGTAAGTAGTTCAAAATTCAAACTCTAAACGTGTGGAATTTTAGCAATGACAAGCATTACTACATATTATCATCTTCGAACGAGACGTTTCATATAATCTCGCTCGAACTTCGCCCGCCTTCGGCGGGCTCGTCTGATCGGTCGATTATAGTGATTCAGGTGAGAGAGTTAATTTAGCGTGTGTATGATTGTGGGTGTGCCTGTGAGCAGTACGGTGTACTGTAGTGGCCGCATCGTGTGAACCCGAGGGTCGCCAACGGTAGCAGCAGGGAAGGCTGTAGTGACCCGCATCTGGTGTCGCCAACGGTAGCAGCAGTTAGGGCTGTAGTGATCTGATCCAGTTGGTTAAGAGGAATGTCTCCGGATCACCACCGAAGCGGCAGTGGTTCCGTAGTGGCCGCTCGTGTGAACCAGAGGGTCGCCAGCGTAGCAGCAGGGAAGGCTGTAGTGACCCACAACTGTGGTCGCCAGCGTAGCAGCAGTTAGGGCTGTAGTGATCTGATCCAGTTGGTTAAGAAGATTGTCTCCGGATCACCACCGAAGCGGCAGAGGGTCCGTAGTAACTAGCGGTACTGCCCGTAGTTGCCAACATGTGTGTACGGTGTGTGAATGCCTGAATCTTTTGTAAATGATTGCCTCCTCACTGAGTATTTGTCATGTGTTAATTCTTTTACAGAAATAATCACGGCGTGAAGGAGGATTCCGCGTGACCGGGTTCGGCCAGGCGACGGTCATCTAGATTTGTTATTATTTTTGTATTAATACTGTATATACCGGTTTGGGTGATAAATGTGTTTTAATATTCTAATTTTCAGCGCTAACATTTAATCGTCATTTATAACATTTATTTATTTTATTTATTTTATTTATTTTATTTATTTTATTTACTTTATTTATTTTATTCATTTTATTTATTTTATTTATTTCATTTATTTTATTTATTTTATTTATTTTATTTATTTTATTTATTTTATTTATTTTATTTATTTTACTTATTTTATTTATTTTATTTATTTTATTTATTTTATTTATTTTATTTATTTTATTTATTTTATTTATTTTATTTATTTTATTTATTTTATTTATTTTATTTATTTTATTTTATTTATTTTATTTATTTTATTTATTTTATTTATTTTATTTATTTTATTTATTTTATTTATTTTATTTATTTTATTTATTTTATTTATTTTATTTATTTTATTTATTTTATTTATTTTATTTATTTTATTTATTTTATTTATTTTATTTTATGAATAGTTTATTTTATTTTAAATTTTATTTTGTTTTATTTTAGTTTATTTATTTTTTCCATTCTCTACTAACAAATAAGCAAATAAAAAAATATATGTTCCATTCAAAATAGAAATTCCTGTTCGTTACATTAGTCTCGTAAAATAGTAACTGTTTTCCAATTTAACCTTCTCTGTAGCCTTTACAGTTCTTGAGATAGCAATGATGACCCATTCGAAATGACTATCTGTATAAAAAAAAGTTGCTTTTTACAAAGAAAAAGAAGTGGAAAATCTACCTGTTAACGACGTGCAGGAGTACATTATTCTGAATATCTTTTATATTGATCTCATTGTATTCACTTGTGTTGGTAACAACATGGATGACTGCCCCAGGTTTCATACCATGCTGTAGATTCAGGAGCGCTTGCCCTATGTATCCATTTGGACCATAGTCCTGAACACGGTGTAGTATCTATAGGTGAATGCACGACGTATTCCAATGCATAACGAAGAATGACTAACTAAATGGGCTAGTTCATACAGTTTGCCGCTAGATGTCAGGTTTTGTTGCGATCCGGTTTTTACACAAAATATTTAAAATATTGAATTATTCATATATAACGCATAATATTCTATATTTTCAATCATTACCTCTTTTCTTTTGTCAGTTCTATGTATGTATTTTGTACAAATTTTATACAAAAACGTTTCTATACTTCCAGTAAAATTATAAAACAACATATGCCAAAAGCACTTGACACTGACACCTTTCAATCAGAAATTTAATTTAGTACCTGTTTCTGTGATTATAGTGTAGCTGGCTGCCGCTAAATTGCACCTTTTGGCACCTTAAAAAGACTATATTTCTCTTTATTTAATCCATATCCTGTAGTGCATCTTGTAGCAAAACATTTTTTTGTCAAATGGTAACGGGTCGCGTTAGCGCCATTTTGTTTCCCAGTTACTTAGCCATGTCAACGCATCTCGTGCTCTCACCTATACTACACCGTGGTCCTGAACTATGAAGGTTAGATCTCTATCGAGTTCTTCACAAGCCATGTCGTTACTTCGTCTTCTTGAGTGAAAACACAATTGTCTCTGTTCAAGCAACTATATACACATAAATAGTCAGATTTCTAGTAAATATTTTTGTTTATTGGTATTTTGTGGTTTTAAAATACAGGGTTGTTGAATTTATCACAATTTTAAAAAGATAGATATTTGATATGAACTATGAATCCAAAACAGTAGTCAGAAATTTTAAATTATTGTTTAATATTTTCACAAATGATTGAATTACTGATAATCGGGCCTATTTTACAATAAATGGTTAATTTTTAGCAACTGGTTAAAAAGTTTATCTAATAGGTATTGATTTGGAAATTAAAAATTCAATATTTTGTTATATATCAACATAATACGGGTTCAAAATTTATCCAGTTGCTAAAAATAACCACTTAGTTACAAAATAGGCCAGAAAGTGATTTAAAAATAAATAAAAATAACACTTTTTTAAAATGAATGCAAAATAATATTGGAAAGTTACTGGACTGAGCACCACATCACAAACAAGTCCTAATGCATCATAAACTTTATAGACTTCGGTCAATGACGAGGTTCAGCCCAAGACTAGTATTCTACACAACCAATATACATATACGAATACATATAACAATTACAATATAATACATATGATTAAATGCCAAATGTTTCATATTTATTGTTTATGCTCTTCTACTTAATATAAACATTTTTCCCTTTTTTGCTTTGGTAAGGGAGGTATAGGGATCGTGCTAAAAATCGCATATCGAGATTTAGGTAAATGACCATGTTTTAAGGTCCCTAGAATCCAATTTTAACATTTACACAATGATAACTGTGTATGTGTGTTTCTTTCGCTGGGATCCTAATAAACCAGCAGTTGAAGGGCCCCTAAAATCATCTAATAAAAAACATTCTACAGGTTTGGATTAATACTTTTTCTATATATTTTAAGGATACATTTATAAAATTACCTATAATTTAAATCCCGGAGCCTACGTTTTAAACAAATACAACTCCTTGGTTGCAGGTGCGTTCAATGAAGTAAGCAAATCAAGCAAATGCTAGGTAAGCAAACGAGACTTGTTGCTTAGTGCATAGAACGGTTTGCTTCTTTTAACCATAAACTGTCATCCACAACTGTCATCAAGAAAGTTTTAAGCTTTCAAATATAACATGAATATCTCTTGTATCTCTTTTATGTTTTGCAAACTTATGGAAAATGAATTTATACATTTATTTGCAGTTAGTGGGATTAATATGGAAGAAGCTATAACAAAATAATTAAAACTTAATAATGTTATACACATCTATCACAAAACTTTTAAATCTTTTTTGACACACACCATTTAAAGAAAAGAAACGGTTCAGGTTAACTTCATTTATGTATAATTTTTATTTATTCAACAAATTTTAATTGCGGTTTCTTGATTTGCTGGACTTGAACGCATCTATAACTGATAAATAAATGTCACTGTCAAAGAACTAATTTCAAATTAATAATACTAATGTTTTAAAACGAAAGTAGTAATTGGAACCATACTTATATGGAATGGATTTAATTCAGTTTCCAACGTAAGTAAATATGTAAGTGTGTATATTTAGATTTATAAAAATTAAATGGCGAGAGGTATTATGTTGGCCACATCAGATTTTTTCATAAAGTATATACAGGGCTTATTTGCTTATAATATTATTTCTTGTTATTCGTTTGTTTGATATTTACTAAAATACCTCATTTTCGCATTGATTTTCTGTTTAGCCTGTTTTTTTTACCTATAAAGCATGCCATTTTTTCTTCTGTTATGAAGAATTTGTGTGTTATATCGTCATTTCGACTGATATTAAATTTGGTATGATGGTATTTCCATCCGGTATTATACTTGGCGCCTGAAGCCTGATATACAAAACATGGACATGACCGAATGCTAGGATTACCTTTGTACCTATGTAGACCGGAAATTTTTCCTATTCAAAGTTGTGGTTTAACGGTAGTTCTAGTTTAAACCAGATTCAGTATTTAAACCTTGCATCACCCTAGTTTTACACTGGTCTCAGGCAGGGGCATACACAGAATCTTTCATAGGGAAGGGTTATGACTAAATAAAAAGCTCACCGCAAAAATTAATGGTATCCTAATAGAAGGCAGCGGATATCCTCATCCGAATTTTTATTAACTGCAGCTGCAGAACGCCGATGCACATATTAGAAGCAGGCACGTTGTAGAAACATTGCTTGGCCATTAGTATTATTGCCTTAGTGGTTCTCCATAATTTGACAGTAACTGACAGCATTGATGACAACCAAGGTATAGTTTAATCTGTATATAATATGATAAAATTAACATCAATTCTTTACAGATTTGCAAGTGACGAATGTCCGGACGAAGAAAATGAGGAACAAAATTAACCTAGTCAGGACAATGAACCAAGAAATTCATTTAGGCAATATTATATGAACATGCATTTTAATTAAAATGAATATAAGAATATTAATAGAATATACGTTACGTAACATAAGTAAAAAAAGTTATTCAAACAAAAAATATGTAAAATTAAAAAATTATGCGTCTTCTAGCTGTCTCTGTTTTAACAATTAAAATTTCAATTTGAAAATCTTCTATTCACAACTTTTTTTATATTGTAACGTTTTATTTATTAGGATAAATTGTAAAAATCAAACAATTATTATTAATTAAAATATATTTTTTTAAATAATTAACACAACTATTTATTTTTACGCTATTTATGTCACTATTTATTTATATCACATTTAACTAACCGACTTCCGACCTCCACAGCGTTTGTATACTCAACTGACTTCCACAGCGTCTGTATACTCAACTGCCCGCACAGAATTTACTCCTTACAACTATCTGAACTCCTTTCAACTCTACTAATTGACTAACTGATTACCACTCTAGTAACAGAACTTTTCCACAGCGTCTGTATACTCAACCGGCCGAGTTAACCTTCCCTCACTGGTCTTCACTTCTCACCACACTTCCACTACTCTCCTTTTACTGGACTCTTTTACAGCGTCTATACTTCTACAACCTCTGTATACTCAACTGTCTTCCACAGCGTCTGTATACTCAACTGTCTTCCACAGTGTCTGTATACTCAACTGTCCTCCATAGCATATGAATAAACATTCCGTAAGATAATGACATCGATTACAAAAGCTTCAGACGGCCGGAAGTAATTAAACAGGTCGAGTTTCGTTTGTTTACTTCGCCACTTGCTCGAGACGATTACGTCATCGACTAATTTGGACGCTCATTCAGCGTGGCGGCAGCGTCAGGTCCTGATTGTTTCGTCCAGGAAGAGTTCATGATAACGAAATCGTCATATATCATCCTTGGTGTATTTCGAAGTCTTAAAGACGTGGCAGTCGATGGTCTGTTTAAGTTCTTCTCTCTGTCCGCGAATCGTTCGTGATTTGTGTTCAACCGGTCGAATAGATCGTCACCTGATGCTTTATTCTCCATGAACATTTGTTGATTATTGAAAACGCGCTTCTCTAGTGGAACCTTAGTGAAATACCTAATGGAATCGTTTCAGAGGAAATTAAACATCGTGGCATAATAGTTCCCATCCTTCTGTTCATGTAGCTCTATATACTCCACTATTATAAACAACAACCCACAGTATCTGCCTGGTCTTCATCCGTTTCATTACCAGCCATGAGCGCTTAACAGTGAAATACGACGCCACCGGCTATTGTCTAATCCGCTTCTCCTAGCTCTTCAAGTCTTCCTTGTACTCTTTTCGGATCTTGACGGTGGACTTGGCCAGTTTGGATATTCTGCCAAGTCTTTTCACTTTTCAGTTTGCTGAAGGTGCACAAGATCACTGATTTGATGTTTTCAGTCCAGGGAACGACCCAAGTGTCGGTGGGATCGTGGTGGATTTTTTTTCCATTTGTGGCCAGGAGATACGTCAAGTTACCAGTCTTCTCTTTATACCCATCAGTGGTATAGAACCCATACTCTGTTTGTAACTCCACATTATTTTTCTTCAACTCAAGCTTCTCTTCCTTCGTTCTGTTCCTGCTCTTCTCTACAACTTCACTGAAGTACGGGCGGATCTTCTTGAAGTGACACTTCTTTAGATCAGTGATGGTGGCTCTCTCTTTCTCTATCATGCATTTGCGCCAGTTCTTGAAGATGTTGTTGAATACGACCTTGGTTTTATGGTCGTAGTCGAGCGTCTTGGCCAGTAATTTTTTCAGCGTCTTGCGATAAGTGAATTCTTCCTCTCACCATTTCCAGACGTCCTGTACCTCTTCTTCCTTCTTCTTATGCTTCTTAGGACATCCGTTGTCGTCCTGCTGCACTTCCACACTGACAACTTTTTATTCTTTGGCTTCTTCAATTTATTGCTAAATACGCTATTTTTCACTTTATCTTTCTTCTTCTTTTGAAATGAGAAAAATTTGGGAACAATATTGGAGTTTGGAGTTAAATAAATGGACCGTAGGTTTCTTCTTTGTTTATGACACCAGTTATGTCATTTATTAAATAGGACGTTTCGGATAATATTTGTATATCCTCTGTAAGTAAACATTTTAAATGTAATATAAATATTTGTCAAAATAATTTAGTGAACTACATTGTTACAACCTCAGTGCTCGCCCAAAATTCTGACAAGAATTATTGCAGTATATAAAATAACAAGTTGAGTGCTCCGCGGGGTTGTCTGCACTGGAGACGTGGCCCCATTTGAGTTCAGGTAAGTGGTTGAAGGAGATCCTTTTTGCGACGAAGGTTTTCCCTCTGCTTTGGTTTCCACGTATCCAAGCAAGTGTGACAGTGCTGTTGGACCACGCAAATATCAGAGGTCTGCGTTGAGACTGCCTCACGTGCGTGAGTACTCAAACCAGGAGCTATGCAGGGAGTTCGACTTCGATGCTGACGGAAGACATCTGTATCCAAATTTAGTATGCGGACGGTTGAGATGTAGCCCAGATTTTGCTGCAAAGAGGGCCACTTCTCTTGTAGCGGTGGATTGAGGGGCTAGTCCCACTCACTTCTGGCAAGCCATTGGTCCTGTAGAAGAACCTTTGCCAAAATGGTGATTGCGTTTCCAGCTCAGAAGGTCAAACATCTGCGTTGCGAGAAAGAAATATTGGAAATAGAATTCGTTTTTCCTGGATTCCAATTAATGCCGAGCATCTTCGTAGGCTCTGCGAGTTCGACATCGGAGTTCATCTCGACAATTGATGGCGTCCTGCACAGTGTCGGCATCTGCAAGAATATTATCAACGTAGGAATCCCGTAGTAGACACTCGGCGCCTTTCGGGAAGTTATCGTGCTCGAGGTGTGCGAGTTCTTTGAGTACTTGTATTGCGAGGTAGGAAGCACAGGCGGTCCCATAAGTAACTGTGTTCAGCCTGTAGCTCTGGACCGGCGCTTCTGGAATGGGACGCCTTTCAATTCGCTGGAGATCCCGCTCCTGTGGATGGACAAGAATCTGCCAAAACATCTTGACAATATCTGCACTGCATGATTACAGTAAGGAGATCATTCTGGAGGAAAGGCTCCTGGTACAAGTATTGGGTTGAGTGACTGTCCTTCAGCATTGAAACGGGGGGTATCGAACAGCACTCGAAACTTGTTTCCTCTCGCCCCGGATTGGACGATAACGTGATAAGAAAAGTACCAGGTAAACCCGTTGGAGGTACCTTGGTGGCTTGCGTGTGTCTGAGCGACTCTTATTCCTGCATAAATTAAATATATGCCACCTGGATTTGTAGGTTGTCTCGCAGACATCGCTCGAGAGAGTAAAGAGATCGGACTACCTGATCGTGGTTGTCAACCTTTTGGTCTAGCTAATAGCTCAGGTCAGCAAGCTCGATAGTTGGTATCAGCTTCTCCTGGTCTAAAGGGCAGACGACCCTTTGCGGTATGTGCGCAGTTAAGCGAGGTAACACGTAGACTAAATGGCTATTGACTATGGCATCGGAAGGTGGCGTCGTGGTACTTGAGGTTTGCAGCGTGCTTGAACTTGTGACGCTCTCGGACGGCGCCTGGAATGCTTTATTCCACAGTGTATGGTGTGACTGTATACAATTGCTGACAATTGCACGTGGACCAGGAGACGCTCGTTTCTATATCTGGTGCAGACTGCATCCCATGTATCTTAAAAGTTCGCAGCTGTGTAGGTGATATTCTTCACCAAGAGAGCTGCTTCGACCTTCAGAACATCCTTCAGCAGAAGGAACTTCTGGACATCCGGAACGTTTGTGTGGTTTACCACGAGGTTTTCGAAGATGTCGCAGAATGACACCCACTCTAAGTAGGAACCTGAGAACTCTGCCTGTAGTACTACTAGTAGTGGCGGCAAACTCTCTCGTGGTGCTGCTGGTGCACCAATGACGACTGCACTGCTATTCAGGATGGGTTTTGGTTTTAGTTCTGATAAGATTCCGATGCCTGGCGAATACGAACGCGCGGTTTTCTGGAACTGTTCTTGCGTGAAATATTCATAGTCAGCGATGTTAGGATATAACCGAAGCTTGACATTATTTTCTTCATAAACTGCATAATGTTTACCCAGGTACAAAATTGTTTTGTCGATCAATCCATCTGTGGACGTTAGTTCGCTCTTCTCTATATGCGATCGAATATTGACTGGCATGTTCACAATACTCCTTTCTTCTGCCTTTGTGCACTTTTTGGTAGGTGAGAACCGTTGTGGAAGCACTGGTATTAGTGCAGAGATCGGCGCTAAACTAAATCACTGCTATGATATGTGGTGGGATGGCGCGCGCTGATCTGCTATCGTGGAACCAGCGTGCGACTCGCCAGCACGGAACGGCAATGTCGTTACGTGGAGGCATGATTCTTGCGCGCGCGAAGCTTAGTAGCGGAGCGCTCGAGGTACGACAAAGGCCACCGAAGACGCGCGAGATGAATTGTGGTAGGGCAACGCATCTTGCGCGTGATGTGGACAAACGCGGATGCGTGGAACGCGTGCGAACTGTTGTACACGTGGTCATGAATTCATATGAAAAACTTGAAAAGTACCTTGTTTGTGTCGTAGAAAATTAGGAATTCGGGAAATGATGAACCCAGAATAGGATGGATCCAGCTTGAAGGATCAAAATGTTCGGAACACAAGTGGACGTAGAGCAAACAAACAACGAGTACTAGTTAATCTTCACTACACTCCGTATTAAATGAGAATTATCGCATAGGGAATGAAATTATAAGAATTAAATAACTTGTAGGCTGAAATACACACACATATAATAACGAACTAAATACTGATAAATTACACTTTAATCACAAACAATGCGCGAACCACACTTCTGCTCCGCGTTCGGTTTCGTACTGAATAAAAGTTAAGTTTTCAACGGCTTTGACACGTGCAAGGGATAAAAGCCGCAAATAATGATTAAATGAAAAATGTTCTTGGTACCCTCTGCACATTGATGCCTGTGAAGTAGATAGTGCGTTATAACTTTTTATTTGTGTTAGCGCTATCAGTTCGTATCAACCACCTCTAATAAGCCCTAAAGTTATTAAGAAACATAATATATACAGATGTTCATTTAACGTGGTACTCTATTTCTATCTCGAGAAGTATAGAATCTACAAAGTCGATAAATTAGCAAACAATTATACTGTAATGAGCTGAACTAGAATTTGTTTAGACCAGTGGTTCTTAAAATACGAAGTGCAAGTTTCTTATTTCAAATAGCAACCTATTTTCTTATTTGCTAAATCGATTCAGTATTTTATTTTTAAATTTAATGTTATAGATATGTTATACCCCAATATTACAAAATATTTGGAATAAATGCAAATGAAGTTATGCTTGTTTCAACAATTAAATATTTTGTTACATATTAATTGTAGTTTAATATCAAACCAAATATTTTGTAAATTTTCGCAATGATAAAAAAAAAAATTTCAACACTAGCTACACAGAGCAATTTTTTTTTCTGAATAAACTGCCGTGAAATTATATATCTCATGGTTACTGGTATATCATTTTTCATTATTAACCACTAGTTAATAAAGAATAAATTTATATTTTTCTGATAATTCTGTGAGTTCAAAACGAAAATGTTTTATTATAGTTTACCCTGCATAATTAACATAATTAATTAACATAATTTTAGATCTTAATTTATTTTTATAAAATCAGTTTAATTTGAAAATGTGTTTTTTCGCGCAGGTAACAAATGACACATTTGATAATTCTTTTATTTCAAATCAATTTCGCTTATTTAGTGTTATAAGCAGTGTTTAAAAATAATATATTTAAATATTTGTGATTTGACAAAGTAGGTAAGTAACGAAAATACATCTTTCTAATAGTAAATGACTTGTATTTTAAGCCTCATCTACACGCTGGCCGATGTGTAGTGTTTCTGGTGCACGAGTCAAAAAAAAAACAGAGAAACGTCGGCACTGGCTTGATGGTTTGGGCCAAATATTTACCAACGTGTATACGCAAAATACTTCCACCGACTCGCCTTGCTTTGCCGCGACTGTATTTATTTATATTGGTTTATTGGCGTTAGTTGGCTTTTGTTTAATGTATAGCCAACACTATTACCGACACCGCTGAATTTTCCTGTAGTCAGACAGAGAACTCAAGAAATATAAAATTATGGTTAGAACCACAAACTAAAGGAATAAATAAATTACTGTTATAATCAAGTACTTGCTAATTTATTTGTAGAAATTATAATTAATTGAACAGTTTGACAAGTCATGTTTATTGCAGATCTTGCAGTATTTAAAGAACCTGTTTAAAACTAACATGTTTTAAATGAGAGGAATTGGAAATTATTAACCCCTTGAGGTAGCAACCCGCTGCACATGGGAATAGAACGAGTAAGCCCCCCTGATTCTATTTAAATAAGTCAATAAATAAATAGAAATAATTGTTTCTGTTACTGGAAAAATTAGTTATATATTTTCTACGTGTTTAAGTTTAATTTTAGAATTGTTTGAAATAGCTGTAGTATCTTAAACTATTTATTAACATTAATATATTACTGCGACTAGTTTCACGCGAGTGCGCGCGCACCCCCACGCCAAGCGCAGGGCAGCTACAGCACTGATCGACGGCAGAGTGTGTCTGGCTTGCAAACGAGATATACGTATCGCATCGTCGTCCGCGAGAGTGGCTTTCCACCATTTTGTATAAACTTTCTGATTTTCATATGGTCAGCAAAGTAATTTGTTGTTTAATTATCGTTCGCGTAACTTGATTAGCCTAGCACGACTAATTCAAGGAGTTATCGTTCGGTTTTCATTTAATTTGGTACTTTATAGTCCGTGAATACTTTCCGGCGCCAATTTATGCAGCTAATAGACACATCTCAGGAATCAATTGTAAAATCGAACTGTACAATTTGATTTCTCACGAGAACTCGTGTTGTTAGGGATTTGATTCATATTTCCTTGGGTGTAATTATTATTATTATTTCTTTGTAAACCTGTTTGCACACGTTCACGTTCGAGTGACGTCATCCACAGCACATCTGCTGTTATTGTCGCTTAGGTACAGTCAATACAACAAGTTTTGCATTCTAGTTGGTTATTATTAAGTTCATTTAGAGTTCTTAATATTGTTTAACTAAATTTGTTTGGTCATACACTTATTAAATGATTTAGTTAATTTCTACAAATATCGTATTTGTTTTATCTTTGGTTTATTATTGTTTATGTCACTTTCAATACGCTATCACATATCTCTCAGAATTGGGTTTCAGTTGTTTGTTATTTTGTTGCAATTATACTTAGCACGTTTGTTAGTTCGTAAAACTAGCTGGTCCTTCGTTCGTTGTTAATTAGTACGTTTCACAAATTAATATTATCCCGTGTATTGGCCAAGTCCAGTGATGTGAACCAGCTTTCGAAGGTTGTAATTAATTTGGTTTACATATAGTTTTGTTTTATTCATTGAATTTAACATCAAACACATTGTTGGTGCTTCTAGACCGGATTCGCTGATCTAGAGACATCACATTTAGGTTTGTGAGCAGGATCAAAACATTTTGGTTCTTCTAGACCGGATTCGCTGGTTTAGGGTTTGAACGTTTGGTCCTTCGAGCCACTAGGTCCTTATTATTTAGTCCTTCGCACCGGAGGGACGCAACAGAACCAGTAGGCAACATAGTTTAATTTGATGGTATGTTAATTATAGTATTATAGATAGTATTTGTTTCATTCATTCGTGCATAAAGATGTTTCGATTTTTCAGGCAATAGCTTTTTATTTAAATGTTCTGCAATCACCCGTTATTCGAGTGGGGTACAACTTAAACCTTCATTGATAATGACTATTTTTTATAAAACTTTCACAATAAAATGGAATGAAAAAATTCATCTTTTCTTTTAATAAACAATTTTACTAGGCCAACTGTGGCATCACGTGCAAAACTAATATGACATCATGGTGGGATTAATCTAATATATAATTATTACAATTACGTGCATTATTTTTCGCCCGGTTAATAATGATACTCTTAACACCCTTATGGAAAATGTATTATTATTCAAGAAGAAAAGCTTGATATATATGAAGTTTATATTTTGTTTTTTTCACACCACTATTATTACAATTAGATTTAAATTAAGTCAGCATAATTTTCAGTTGCATTTTTCTCAATTATTTTGTATTAGTGTATGAGAGTATGTATATCAATACTGAATCGAATAGGCGAATGAAAAAAGGTTGTCATTTAAAATAAGAAAGTTGCAACCGGTATTTTGAGAACCACTGGTCTAAAAAAAATTTGCTCATTGTAATAGTCTAGTAAAACAGAAATTACTTGCTGATTTTATTAACAACAGTTTGTCAAATTTCAGGACAAAGTTCGTGTAGGGGTGCAATGGCGGAACGGCAATCAGAAAGAAGATGCTTTTCAATTTTTTGCACCAGCTCAAAAGTCACCACGGACGGCCATCTATTTTCTCTTCGTCGTGAATTTCGATCCTTCCAGCATTGAAATTCGGTACCCATTTTGTCACATGTTGATATAACATCCTCCCCATAAACTTAAACGATTTCTCAATGAATCTCGGCGGCGTTCATGCTTTTTTTCGCGATCGCCCAGAAAATGAGCTCTTTCTGATCACTTTTTATACCGGAATATCTTTTTTTACCGAGCTAGCTCGGGAAACTACAAAGGATCAAAAAGTAGGTTACCAATCCCTACATGAATGTATCCATGGTAATAAAATGTTCATTTATTTATTACTTACTTCCTTGCAATAAAAAATAAAATAATGCATAGCTATAGATTTATTCTTTTTTTCAGGACCGGGAAAAAAGTTTGTACCCAACATGACCTGAAAGTGTCTTCACTATGCTCACAAGCTTCCAAAGCACGCCAATGGCTCACTTTGTAGTATGCTTGCTTACTCAGTAAAGTATCACTTTCAGGTCTTGTTACCTAAATTACTACTACATACAGGCAGCATATTACAGTGCGAATTTCGCACTTGACGGGAGACGGAATGAGGGCGCTTGTCTTAAACCTTCACTACAACGAGAGTTATGAAGCTACTAACGTCCAGCATCGCTCGTTTGCTTCGGCTGGCTTCTTATTATAGGTATAGCAGTGATGCCTACTTTGGAAAAACATTTCCCCGCGAAACCAACGCGACATGTAACCTTCTTTTCCGGATAGCCCTTGTATAAACATACAAAGGGGCCTGTTCTGTAACTCAGTGGTTAATTTTAAACCGATGGTTAAATTTTTTAACCAATCAAGTATGTTGACATGTAACAAAAAAGGGATTTTTAAATGTCAAATTTATATCTATTGGATAAATTTTTTAACTAATAGTTAAAAA
>OY720457.1:26678669-26788669 GCA_963082715.1 Harpalus rubripes
GCATTTCATTTGTGTTTTCAAATTCATTTATACCAAGTAGTAATGAGAGTTTTTAGTACACAAAATTTTATTCATTATTGTAATCTATGAGGGAACAATATGATTTTAATTTTACATTTAACATCTTTATTCGTTTCATAAATATGTTTCATACAACAGATCGTTACATACTTATCCAAGTAATGTTTAAAAGCGGGAAAATAGTAAAATTCCAACTGGTTGATTATAATATACCTTCTAGTATTTAATGATTTCGTTATTTGCAGTAAATTTACACCTCTCCTGTCCAGTTTTACATTTGCAATCATACCTATTGAAGGGATATAAAATAAACTTTAGGTTAAAAATTTTTGTAATGTAAATAATTAATACAAAATATGTCAAATTCATTTTGCTTAATATTAAATTACACAAATATGTGAATTAAGTATTATTTTTATAATTGTTGAGGGGATAAATTCCTTGTTAGGATTTAACTGGACGTTGACATATTTATCTGTCATTTTAAGGTTTACTTTACGATTAAATGTTTGAATGTTTTAACCTGTAATTTAAAGGTATCTAACAGTTAAATTATTTAAGCTTGAAACCAGCCTTAAATAACACGAAATATTATTCTTGCAGCTTATTTTACTTTTTACAATAATTCACTCTACTGCATTCTCATTCTCAACTTGTCAATAGGTGCTATTTGCTTAATTCACGGTACTTAAGTAAAAAAATTAAGGTCTTATTTAAAATAGACGGAATCAAAAATCGTTATATTTTATAATTTTGTGCACATCTACATGGTAACAGCTTTCATTTAAAAAAAGAATCTTCAAAATCGGTTCGCTGGAAGTCCATAACTAAGGCCCAAAAATTCTTATTTATATATATATATTACAAAATAAAATTTGCGATTAATACTTCATTCTGCAAGCTTTGATTTATTATATTTGTATTGTTCTATGGGGCCTCGTCACCGCGTGCCTGAGTGTCAGGTCGTGAATCTGGGGAACCAGGTTTGATCCCGACCGACGCCAAATATTTCTAATTTTAAATGGCACAAAATTAACCCCTGTGGTGCATTCTCCACGCCAGCAATGAGTGCCCTTGAGGTGACACCTGGTAAGCGCCCGCACGGTGTAAATATTTCATGATTACCGATGTCTGTGTACAGAGCAGGTTGGCACACCCAGCAATCGGTAATAAGTCGTGATGATATATTTATTTTTCTTTATTTATATTTCTTGAAGTACTATAAATAATTTTAAAAATTTGACAAGGGTGTGGAATATCTAGTGAATGCGGATATGTATTAGCGTGATATTTATAGAAGGAAATTTGTTTGTCATTTATGAAAATCCGATACCCTTCTATTTCGTATAATATAGTTGTTACAGTTCGAATACCTTTCTGGACTGGAATAGGACTAAATTTTTCTTCTTTAATCCATTTACCATATATGAACAAATTTAATCCAAAATCATTCTGTTTGGTCCTACAACAAAACATAAATATACCTATCAAATTGCATATGCACGATATACGAATAAGTTGTTATTGTTAAATTCGAAATATTACAATGATTAGATACTGGTAGTGTATTGAGGGCATAAAAGCGTTATCCATTTTGAGACCACCATTAATTTCTCTATTTGGAATGGTGATTTTTATGATTTGTTTTTTACAATGTTACTCTTGTAAAAGTATCTATGTATTAATTTAATAATACCGGAGAGCAAATTAGTAAAATTTAGGGAATTGCTTGTGACGTAATAATCCTAAAAAATCTGATCTGGCCAGCACATTACCTTTCGTCAGTTCAATTCCATACAGAAAGTTTCTCGCACAAGATTCCATATTTCAAGCACATTACCTTCTGTCAGTTTTATGTATTTTGTCCAAATTTCATACTGAAAGTTTCACGTATCTAAGAGCTTCTATATATTCAGTAAAATAAAATAATATAACACACATATCAATTACACTTGACACTGACATCTGTCAATCAGCATTTTCTTAATACAGTAGCGGTTTCCATGGTTATAGCATAGCTAGCTGCTTTACGAAATTTATGCCCGGTTTCTCCACAGCAACTTAAGTCGTTGATTATTGAAGTGCTACTTAATTGTAAGTCGGTCTTATATCCCAATTGCTTTGCACCAGCAAATTCAAATGCGAACTTAACTTATGTCACAAATTACATTGGCAACAGCGTAAAATATGTCAAAGATGATTGTATATGTTAGTGTTTATATACTTACATTTGTATCAACAGTATTCGATATGGATTTACCGGATTTCCCTAATTTTGACGACGTTAACATCGTGGATAATGTGGACGAAGTTGATTTTGTCGATATTGTTGATAATGTTAGAATTCCGCGTCAAATATATAATAGGATTGATTTGTTTCAATTATATATCGACAAAGATTTCTTCTTTGCTATAATTAATACGTTTTTTGTCCATATCGCTGAAGACGCGTAACTTCACAAAATGAAACAAATTTACTGTGACTGATATGACAACTGTCATATATGACACATAAGTTACTGTTTTTTCGACTTACATTTAAGTGCTACTTACGTCTCACATTTTGACATTTTTTCGTGGTGCAACAGTTTACGGTGGAACTTAGGAATAAGACACGACTTAAGTCTTAAGTTGCTCTGGAGAAACCGGGCATAATGCCCGGTTTCTCCACAGCAACTTAAGTCGTTGATTATTGAAGTGCTACTTAATTGTAAGTCGGTCTTATATCCCAATTGCGTTGCACCAGCAAATTCAAATGTAACTTAACTTATGTCACAAATTACATTGGCAACAGCGTATAATATGTCAAAGCTGTCATTGTATATGTCAGTGTTTATATGCTTACATTTGTATTAATAGTATTCGATATGGATTTACCGGATTTCCCTAATTTTGACGACGTTAACATCGTGGATAATGTGGACGAAGTTGATTTTGTCGATATTGTTGAAAATTTCAGAATTCCGCGACAAATATATAATAGGATTGATTTGTTTCAATTATACGACGACAAAGATTTCTTCTGTCGGTTCAGAATAACTAAAATCACAGCTATAGATATTCTGAGGCAAATCGAACCTCAATTGGAATATATTCAAGACAATAAGTAAGTAAATGCCAGCAATTTCTATAAAATAGTAATGAATGGGCTTGCCCAAGAATCATTACCAATTCAATAAGAAATGGAGACATTCCAAACGCAATAATTAATGATAATGCAAATCATGTGAACAATAGAAATCATGATTACAGAAGAAGTCTCGTAACAAATTATTTTATTCGATTGTAATATTATAAATAAATCATTCAATTAAATTTTGTTTTTTATTTTTCGGGCAAAACTAATAATATGAACTATAAACTAAATATAAAACAATAATAAAAAATATAAAAACTAAACTGATTTTTTTAATACTTCTAACTCCGATTCATGTTTTTCTAATTTTAATCTTTTATTTAGTTCGTGCATTTCTAATTTATGTTGTATATCTAATTTATGGCAGTGTCTCGCAAAATCCAAATTTTCTTGTTGTATTTGCTTTTGGATATTTATAGTATCCAGTTTTGCCTGTTCCAAAGCAGATATTTTCTCGTTCAGGCGCGGCCTTCTTCTCCCAAACCAAGCTCTTTCGTTTCCGGGGTTAGCCACACTTTCATTACCGCCTTCAGTGGGAGTTGGGAGCGGTGGAACCGCTGCTTGTGGCATTGCTGCTATCGTTGATGCTACTTGTGTAAATGTTGATGATGGCAATGTTTCCATCACTTCCACTTCAGTTTCTTCTTCACTATGCCTTCGTTCTTCTTGGCTCCAGAAAGGACTGTGAGAAAATTCAGTACCTACAATAATAATAATATTAATATGTGAATAGTACTAGTAGCAGAAGTCATAATAAAATTGATATTTTAAACATAACACCGTACTTTGCAAATCCACAGCATCTGAATCAAAACAATTTTGTAAACCATGTACTGTTTTTTTATTAACCACTGCCATAATTAGGGCATTATCTGTATCATCATTTTTCGTAAGTGGACCACCGCCAGTCTTATATAGAGAAACCCTTTCCTTCGCCGACGTCTTCCTGGTCTCGGTCTTCAGATTTGCCCACATTTTTCTTAGGCTGGCCACATCTCTACATACATTTAATACATTTCTATTAAATGTGGCGGCAATTAATTTCCATGTATTGTCCTTTTGGATATTTGAGACTGCATTCGTTTTTTTATTTTCAATTATCGCCTTATATTCATCCACAATCTCCCTTAGCAATTTTTTTTCTTCTTTGATATAATTAACACGTTTTTTGTCCATATCGCTGAAGACGCACCGTAACTTCATAAAATGAAACAAATTTACTGTGAACTGATATGACAACTGTCATATATGACACATAAGTCACTGTTTTTTCGACTTACATTTAAGTGCTACTTACGTCTCTCATTTTGACATTTTTGCGTGGTGCAACAGTTTACGGTGGAACTTAGAAATAAGTCACGACTTAAGTCTTAAGTTGCTCTGGAGAAACCGGGCATTAGTTTCTTTATAATTTATACTGTATATCCATTTAATTGAATATGAAGTATAAAATGTAATTAAATCGTATAGGGAATAAAATGTTCTTTAATATTTATAATAACAGTAAGTAAATAAAAATTATATTTAACAGTGTTTTTTCAAGAAAAACTTCAAATCTAAAAATTAAGGTACTTCCGGTTGAGCAATTATAACCAAAATGCAATCATCTCTTCACATGGATGAATAGAAAAAAGAATGCGAAAGAATTATGATTTTTTCAATTGTAGTATTTGAGTTATCGGATCCGAAAAATCGTCACACACACACACACACACACACACACATACATATATATATATATATATATATATATATATATATATATAAACCGTATAATAGTGATTCTTATAAACGAGCGGCTTGCCGCGAGTTTTCTAAGGGAACAAGTGCGCTGAAATGTCTTATGAAACGTGTATTTTATACTATTTTTTCTAGTTTGGTAATTTAAAAAAAAAATGTACATTATTTTATGTCCAGGAATTTCAATTTCGGTTGTTTAATATGTACTTTATGAAACTCATTTGAATGTCATAAAGGAGTACTGTATGATATCCAAATGGGTTTCATAAAGTACACATTAAAGAACCAAAATAGAAAAAGAAAAATTAAAGGTGTGTCTATTTCTGATTTATTTAATTGGATTATGTTGCAATTTCATTATATTATTTTCTAGTTAATAATTGTATTATGTACTCGTATGTTTGTTTGGTGATATATTAGTCTTTGGCTGAACTCCGCTATTGACTGAAGTCAATAGAGTTTATATATTATTATTTTTTAATTTTGAAAGGACTTGTTTATGTTGCGGTACACCATACAGTGGCATTTTCCAATACTATTTTGCATTCTCTTTTTATTTATTATTTTTAATCACCATATCAATTATTTGTAAAAATTCTAAACAAGCAATTAAAATAAATTTATTTAAATAGTAGATTGTTAAAATGTCTGGCTATGTTTACTAAACTGAATTTATCACGTCAATAACTATATTCTTATAATTATATGATAAATTCAACAACCTTATTTTTAAAAACCACAAAATTCCAGTAAAGAAAAATATTTACTAGAAATCTCACTGTATATAGTTGTTTAAACGGAGACATTGGGGGGCCTATTCTGTAACTCAGTGATTAATTTTTAACCACTGGTTAAATATTTTAACCAATCAAGTATGTTGACACGTAATAAAAAAAGGTATTTTTAATTGTGAAATCAATATCTATTGGATAAAAATTTTAACCAGTGGTTAAAAATTAACCACCGAGTTACAGAATAGGGCCCATTGTATTGTCATTCAAGAGGACAATGCAGCGATATGTCTTGTGAAGTACTTGATAAAGACCTAACCTTCACAGTTCAGGACGATGACACAAATGGATATATAGGAGAAAACACTCCTGAATCCACAGCATGATATGACATCTGGGCAGTCATCCACGTTGCTACAAACACAATCGATTCCAATGAGATCTATTGAAGATAAGTTGACATATGGAAGAATTGACACCTGCCAATCTGTCAATTAATTATGTCATAAATTGTTTTATTTTGAAAATGTAATTAAAGTAGTTGTTGACAAAAGATCGTTTTTTCAATAAAATACAAAACTGTGTTGTACTATTTATTTGTAGTCTTCTTTACAGCCAGTTTCAGTGCCTTCAACAAGATCAATATCGGGTATACGTCCGGCATTAACATTTTGAGCGGTCAGAGCCGTCGATTGCGTTCGGCATTGACATTAGAGCGATCTGTAGCGTTTGGCATTAAACTCGCTGATCATATTGAGCTCGCTCTGTGTGCTCGGTGACCAAGCGCTGAGCATACAGAGCTCTCGAATTTGAGCATAAGTATAAGCCTGTATCTTAAATGTTATGTGGCGCGTCAGTTAAAAATTTCCTTTCCCCATAAAAGCTAGCAAACTCAGAACTTAAACCAGCGGAGGATAGTTTTTAAAATTCTGTACCACACTCTCGCCTGATAGTTCTAAGTTATTTTGATTCGTTTATAGCAAAAAGTTTGAAATATAAACAACAAATTTATTTATGTACCCTTAATGTTCATTTACAGTTAAAGCATGTTTTATAGAATCATGGCAAAAACACGTTGATAATGAACATAAAAATATTTTGTAAAAATTAATTAAAAATCATATAACCGTTATCATAAAGCTTTATATATATATATATATATATATATATATATATATATATATATATATATATATATATACATATATATATATATATATATATATATATATATATATATATATATATATATATATATATATATATACAGATATCATAGTAAAAATAGTAAATCTTATTCCAGGGACTCTAAAACGTGCTTATTCATCAAAAACTCACCACCGAATTTTTTGACCACAGACAATACCTTCCTTACCTAAAGATGACGGAATGTAAAAAGAGAGAAATATTTTTACAAATTTACTTTGTTTCTTAAACTATGTCAGACTTTTATCACCCTAATATGTAAATCTTAAATTTATGTCTACCACATAGCGTCATTATTTAGGATATTAGAAATTAGATTTTGAGTTGTGTAGGGGCATATTACGCTGCCCCTGATTAAATAAATAACACGCGTTGTCAAATGTCTTATCGAGTAACTTATTTGGTTTTATTTTTGAAATATGCCTAACATTAACAGTGACTAAATTTCTCAACTGTGCTATAGATTAGCTATTAGCAAATATTCAAAATATATCATACAACATTTATTCTTATATAACCGACGTTTCAGTACACTCCTGTACCTTCTTTGAGGTTTATAAATATTCTAAAACAATATAGTACATATAATAATAACATGATAAAAGAGAATTATCACAGTTATGAATTTATATATTTATTAAATACAATCAGGAACACATAATTAGGTCGTTTAAAATAATTTTCTGAGTGAAACACATAGTTTATAATAATCTTATGCATACAGTATTATCAATAAGAAAGAAATATGTATTTGATATTTATAACGACAGGTTCTCATGAAAATGTGAAACTAATTACTTGACTTTATTATTTATTGTAGTTCAACATTATTGGTTGATATGTAATGGATTTTATAACTGTAACATAATTGATTACTTTATACACTAAAATGGGCTAAATAAAATGTGTGCATAAGAAGTGGAAAACATATCTATGAAAGACGTGTAGGAGTACATTGTTCTGAATATTCTTAATGGGTACGTTCGGCATTGAAATTTACGGATTGCTCAGAGCTCATAGGTCACGTGACAGATTTTACAGATGTTAATACTAATGCCGAATACTCCAGATTGATAGGTTAAGCGGGAAATTAAAATACTCAAAAATATGCAACTAGGAACAGGAATAATACAGGAGAAAACGTGTGTTAACGATTTAATAGTTTTTCACATTAGTTCTAAAATATATTTTTATAAGTTTTCTTAGTAGGTAACAATGAAATAACGTTTCAGTAAAATATTATTTATAATTACCTATCTTCATTATCTAATTGTCGTGTACTTGATTCACCGTACAAGCTTTATGATAACGGTTATATGATTTTTAATTAATTTTTACAAAATATTTTTATGTTCATTATCAACGTGTTTTTGCCATGATTCTATAAAACATGCTTTAACTGTAAATGAACATTAAGCGTACATAAATAAATTTGTTGTTTATATTTCAAACTTTTTGCTATAAACGAATCAAAATAACTTAGAACTATCAGGCGAGAGTGTGGTACAGAATTTTAAAAACTATCCTCCGCTGGTTTAAGTTCTGAGTTTGCTAGCTTTTATGGGGAAAGGAAATTTTTAACTGACGCGCCACATAACATTTAAGATACAGGCTTATACTTATGCTCAAATTCGAGAGCTCTGTATGCTCAGCGCTTGGTCACCGAGCACACAGAGCGAGCTCAATATGATCAGCGAGTTTAATGCCAAACGCTACAGATCGCTCTAATGTCAATGCCGAACGCAATCGACGGCTCTGACCGCTCAAAATGTTAATGCCGGACGTATACCCGATATTGATCTTGTTGAAGGCACTGAAACTGGCTGTAAAGAAGACTACAAATAAATAGTACAACACAGTTTTGTATTTTATTGAAAAAACGATCTTTTGTCAACAACTACTTTAATTACATTTTCAAAATAAAACAATTTATGACATAATTAATTGACAGATTGGCAGGTGTCAATTCTTCCATATGTCAACTTATCTTCAATAGATCTCATTGGAATCGATTGTGTTTGTAGCAACGTGGATGACTGCCCAGATGTCATATCATGCTGTGGATTCAGGAGTGTTTTCTCCTATATATCCATTTGTGTCATCGTCCTGAACTGTGAAGGTTAGGTCTTTATCAAGTACTTCACAAGACATATCGCTGCATTGTCCTCTTGAATGACAATACAATGGGCCCTATTCTGTAACTCGGTGGTTAATTTTTAACCACTGGTTAAAATTTTTATCCAATAGATATTGATTTCACAATTAAAAATACCTTTTTTTATTACGTGTCAACATACTTGATTGGTTAAAATATTTAACCAGTGGTTAAAAATTAATCACTGAGTTACAGAATAGGCCCCCCAATGTCTCCGTTTAAACAACTATATACAGTGAGATTTCTAGTAAATATTTTTCTTTACTGGAATTTTGTGGTTTTTAAAAATAAGGTTGTTGAATTTATCATATAATTATAAGAATATAGTTATTGACGTGATAAATTCAGTTTAGTAAACATAGCCAGACATTTTAACAATCTACTATTTAAATAAATTTATTTTAATTGCTTGTTTAGAATTTTTACAAATAATTGATATGGTGATTAAAAATAATAAATAAAAAGAGAATGCAAAATAGTATTGGAAAATGCCACTGTATGGTGTACCGCAACATAAACAAGTCCTTTCAAAATTAAAAAATAATAATATATAAACTCTATTGACTTTAGTCAATAGCGGGGTTCAGCCAAAGACTAATATATCACCAAACAAACATACGAGTACATAATACAATTATTAACTAGAAAATAATATAATGAAATTGCAACATAATCCAATTAAATAAATCAGAAATAGACACACCTTTAATTTTTCTTTTTCTATTTTGGTTCTTTAATGTGTACTTTATGAAACCCATTTGGATATCATACAGTACTCCTTTATGACATTCAAATGAGTTTCATAAAGTACATATTAAACAACCGAAATTGAAATTCCTGGACATAAAATAATGTACATTTTTTTTTAAAATTACCAAACTAGAAAAAATAGTATAAAATACACGTTTCATAAGACATTTCAGCGCACTTGTTCCCTTAGAAAACTCGCGGCAAGCCGCTCGTTTATAAGAATCACTATTATACGGTTTATTTTGAGGTATAAAAATTATGAAATATTGCACAAATAGTAGATACAAAAACAAAATTAAAAATGTCAGTAATCAAATAATTAATTTCTTCTATTTTTATAACACTGAATACACAGATATTTTAAATATATTGGAATAAAGTTATATAAAGAAATCTTAAACCCTTAAGAAGATTGGCCACTTCTGTACTGGATTTTGATTTTAATGTGAAAACCGAAAGTCAGTAGCATTTCTCGTTTTCCCATTAAAATTAAAGTCAAATACTAACAGATTTTAATAATACTTTTTTAATGTCGGTTCATTTCAGTGGTACGAATAAGTCTAGTGATGAATTTTTTAAAATGTCTATAATTCCAATACAGGAATAATTTATTTGAATTATTGCTTCTTATTTTATTACAATAACAGCCATTCCTATGCCTATTAAAGTATAATAATAAATTTTCAAGCTCAATATTTTTTAGATAAATTGTAAGAAAGGTTATTTTAATTTTAAGATATATTGAAGAAGGGTTTTTGTATTTTAGCATCAATATCTTACATTTTTACTGATGAAATAACAATAAGCATAGCGCAAGCATGAATGTTGTATAACCTTAAACATTGTTTTCTCATTTTGCATTAAGTTTAGAGCATGCACGAGACACTTCAACGAAATACTGAGAAAATTAAACAATTTGCCAATTTTATGTTGTAATTTTGAAGAAATTTGTTGTTCTTACAAGATTTATAAATCTGTAAATAATGAACAAAATCATAACGAAAGCTGTTACTCTTATGTATAATTTTAAATTAACCAACAAAAATAAATGCGTTATTGTCCCTTTTTAACAGATTTGCAGACCTGTAAGATTTACAGATTTGTTAAGAATTGCAACATTAATTTTACTTGTGTTAGTATGTATGCTATTTTAACTGCTCTCAATAATATTATAACAAATACAATACCTAATTAATCTTGTCAGTATTCATTATTATCTACAATATTAATATTTGTTTTTGTCTTAAATTTCACTTTCAGGAGAAAACTTTTTTTCACTGTTTAAAACGTTATCGGTATCCTCTTTTCAATTCACAAGTAGTCCATTAAGAACCAAATTAATTTTTTGCGCGACCTTAATAGAGATAAACGTCTTAATCGGCTTATTCTGTTCACAGTAACGTGTAGGTCGCGATCGCCTATCCTATAAAGTATCATGTACTCCAGATAAAAAATCTGTCTTTGGTAGGGCTCAAAAACTTCCTAGAGGAAAGTTCTAACCGTCGTTCGACAGCATCGAACGCCGAAACACGCTAGATATAAACATGCAGTGAATGAGTTGATCTTTTAAGAAGATTAAAACCAAGTTTTTCTTTTCTCTTTTTATCCTCGGGATTGTTTGCCTTTTGATTTACTTTCGCTCCAGATCAATATCGAACTGTTTTGTTGTTAATCTCTCTGTTAAAAGGAATCAAAAGATTTGTAAGGGAGAAATGACCCTGTTTTACAACTGGAATTAAAAAGATGGACGACGCAATATATATTTTGTAATTTGTAATCCAGCTTAAATAATAAAGTACTTTTTAATTGCCAAGAATGAATATATTAATTACTGAAAGACAGTAACAGAATGGCATTAAAAATGGAAAAAATATATTTTTTGAGAAATGTGTATTATTCTAGTTATTTATGTATTGAGAATATTTAAATTTCTCTTTTTTTGAGCGAATCACATTTACAACATCTTTAAAAAATCAATCTGATGTGGCCAACACAAAACCTCCCGCTATATAATTTTTATTAATTTAAATATACATACTTACATATTTAGTTGTATTAAGATCCACTCCATATAACTATGGTTCTATTTACTATTTTCTTTTTAAAACGTTACATTCTATCTGTTTTAAATATGGAGTGGTGGGAAGATAAGAGCAGTTTGATCTATCGGGATATTATCCAATCAAAATACAAGATCAAACTGCAACTTTCTTCTCACCACTCTATATGTAAAACGGATAGAATATAGTATTAATAATTTCAAATGATTAGTTCATTGACAGTGAAATTTATCTGTCAGTTACATACATTTGAGATATGAACTGTGTAACCAAGGAGTTTTGCTTGTTGAAAGCGTAGGCGTATATAGGAAAAGTATTAGAGCAAATCTGTGGACAATTTAATAGTCTTTAATTTTTATAATAACACAAATCTTAAAAAAATAACTTTCGAAGGTATTTCTTAAAGTAAAACTTATTTTGAGCTTCAAGTAAAGTACCATTTCTGATGATGATGCTGATATACACCAAAATCTCTTCCTATGTTAGAACACACACACAAACACATATACACACAGCATTATCGTGAAAATGTTAAAATTTGATTCTACGGACCTTAAAACGTGGTCATTTACGAAAATCTCGATATGTGATTTTTAGCACGATCCCTATACCGCCCTTACCAAGGGTAGCGGGAGGTAAAAAGTACCATAGCGTTTCATTTCTGCACCTACTTATACTTAATAAAAGTGCACCTATGTTTTTTAACGTAAATAGAACCATTAATGGCCAACGTTTAGCGACTATTTACAAGATAGAAGCAAAATTGATGAAAGAGCTGAAGGTTATACCACTAAGATTATTCCACAAATGTTTTGCAGATTGGAAACAACATTGGCATACGTATATTATATCTAATGAGCACTACGTTTTGAAGGGTTGTTAATAGTGATGAATAAATTATTACTTTTTGAAACAAATGAAAATTCTTGTTAACTTTTGATCAAACCTCGTATATGCATACCAGTCTGATTATATGGCTTCAGTTTAAAAGATTTTTAAATACTTACAAATACAAATTACTTTCTTTTATTGCCATCAAATAATATTTAATGCAAATGTAATTCTTTAAATTTAAACTCTTTTTTTGGAGCTCCTATTTTTTATAGCCTCTAGGTAACCCTTTATTCGTCTATGCACAGATAGGATCTTGCACACATAAAATAATATGCATGTGAATTACAGGTACTCAGAAATAGTAAACAAAGACAAATTCGAGGAAAAATTGTTTATATACCTTTAACTTATTATATCGACTATGCTGTAATATAATTCTTCTACATTTAATGATAAAAAAGAATTCAGCACTCTTCTTTAACTAGAGAGAGAGAGAGAGAGAGAGAGAGAGAGAGAGAGAGATGCTCTAATTTCTAATATGAAAAAGATGCAAACTACCTTATTACTATAGTTACTAGAGACGATCACTACTCCAGTGAAGAGTGCTGAATTCAGTCCAATATCGATGGTTAAAGTGCAAAACCTTGTGAGTCATTTTAGTCCATTTACTACTACAGGAAATCTTTAATAATTTAATGTTCTATTTAAGCAAAAATTCTCTTGAGTTCAAAACTACTATCGCCATCTAACAAAACGTCATTAAACATGACTGGTAGTATTTACACATGTTACTGGTTTAAGAAAACAAGGTATGCCCACGCGCATCGTATATTCCCATATTCTTTTTTAATTACATTATTTTATTTCTCTACGAATTCGAAAGTGCGTAAAATTGACGTTAAGTTATCAATTTTAAGTTTGCAAAAAAGTGGATTAGGCCCACTTTTACAATTGATGGATAAACTATAGTATAGTTATAGGAGGTATTTATCCTAGCAATTATACCTCCGATAAGACTGCCTTTTATTATAATGCATTTTTATCTATTAATTAGTTATAGCAGGAATAACGTTCAATCACTTTAGGTTGGTATTAACACAATGATATTAATTATGTTCCTCTTATGCCCGGTTTCTCAAGAACAACTTAAAACTTAAGTCGTGACTTATTCTTAAGTTCCACCGTAAACTGTTGCGCCACGCAAAAATGTCAAAATGTGAGACGTAAGTAGCACTTAAATGTAAGTCGAAAAAACAGTGACTTATGTGTCATATATGTCAGTTGTCATATCAGTTTAGGGTAAATTTGTTTCATTTGGTGGAGTTAAGCCTCATTTCCACCGAATGTTTTAGTGATTTGTGCATAAGGCTTAATGCATTATGACAATTTACTAGGATACCATTTCCAGTTATGTACTTTGTTTAGTGATTAATTCGACAGACCAATGTAGTGATCTGTGGAACAATCGGTAGTATCGGCTGAACGGGCTGAACTGTTAACAGTCACCGTGATTATCAGTTTCTCAGCATATAGGTAGCACGGAAGAAATATTAATTGCTTTGGTATTTAAAAATAAGTGTCTGTGGGACAGAAGATCCACAGAATTTAAACAAACAGATAAAAAAATGCTATCTGGGACAAAATTAGTAAAGAATGCAATATAGACGGTAAAATTGCAACTTTATATTATATAATTGAGCGGAGTTTAGAATAGGGTCCAGCTTTAAAATGCATTTTTTTCTATTGGACTCTATTCTTGTACGTAAATTATCATATAAAAATCTATTTCATTTCATTTTCATTATAATATGTATATCTAGTCAAAGAAGCAGAAGATTTATTTAAAGCAATGCGTACGAAATAACAAAGGGAAAAAAGAGAGGATAATTTCGCTTGTAGAAGTAAAGCTGGCGCATCCAATAAGAAAAAATGGGTTTACAAAGATATGCTCAAATTTTTAGATGATGTGATAGCACCTAAAAGGTACTTTTAAACTTTAATAATAAGATAACAGTGAATTTTAATTTAAGTATATTCACCTACAGAACTTTCTCTTCAATCAAAATGACCGAGTTAACAGAAGACATCACCATCAGATTGGCGCGACCTGAAAAGAAAAATGGGCTTTCGTATTTGGAAAACGAGTCCCAAACATCTTATGTGTTACAAGATGGGGAACTAATAGTAGACGATTATGTTGTGTCACCTGGATGCGAAAGCCAACAGACTCTTATTTTACTAGAAGAATCACAATCCCCAACCCCGTTACCGACAACTCCAGGGTCATCCACAGCCACAACATATCTCAGTTGCTCAAAAAACACTGGAAGTGTTGAAAAAGGAAAGAAACGGAAGATAGAAACGACAATAACAAGCATAGAATGCAAACAACTTGCAGATATAGCAGCTGCGTTATCAACTCCGATTACTATACCCATTTCATCGGGTCAGAATGTGGACGTTCATTCTAAATATTTTTGCACTAGTCCAGTAAATGAAGTATTTTGTCCTACAAAAGGTCGAGTAGTTCTGAATTTTTGATATGTTGTAAAGGATGGTTGGTTAATGAAAAATCCAAATTTTCACAAATCCCCTTCCTCCGCTCCCTCCTCCATCATGTAAAAACCACCATAAATCGGCACTTTTTTCAGTTTTTCACCTATATCTTCTATCTGGTGAATTTTAGCGAAAAAAAAAATATTTGCCGACTGGTAGAGGATGATATTTCCTAAAAATTTGATACAAAAAGTTTTTTCCACGATTCAAAGAAACGGAGCTATGAATCTCCCAAAAAAGGCAACAATTGCGCACTTAGCAAAATTTTGAGTTTCTTTCCATTTTACATCGCAATAACTCCCGTAACACTTCATTTTAGCGTAAAAGTCCTCATAATGAGTCTTGTAGAGAATTTAATTACCTATAAAATCCATGTATTAATTTCTTTCTACTACCAATGCAACAGAGCAGGGTTAAATTTACAAAAAAACGAGAAAGTGTGTTTTTTTACAAGTTTAGTGCAGCAACAGTCTTTGGCTCGTCACTTCTAATTATACAACTATTATTTCAAACAGAATATCCTATATTGATTCAAAATAAACGTAATTATGTGTCAGTGAAATCTTGTGGGACTACTAGAAAAAACTGTTATAAAACAGCACCTACTTCTTTTATTTGCCTGCAAGATCTTTCTAGTGCTCTTAACTCGACTTGGGACATTTGCCGTATATTATATATATTCTAAGACTCAATTTTCTAAAACTTTGTCATAGTATGTATTTTGTCAAACCAAAAAAAAAGTAGCGACTTTAGAAAAATATTGAGGTTTTTCCCATTTTTCATAGCTATAAATATATCATTATCATAAAATTTCATTATATAGGTTTAGTTGCTATACTCAGCTCTATAGTTACAAAACGGAGAAAATATAGAATACACAGATTACCGCGAAACATCCATTTTTTATGCGTATTTTAATAACTGCAAATTGGTACTTTTTCCAGTTTTTCGTTTATAACTTCTTTTTGATGAATTTTAGCGCGGAAAACGTTGTTTGTCGACTTGTAGAAGACAAAATTTCCTATAAATTTTGTATGTGAAGTTTTTTGGTCCAATTAATAGCAATGGAGCTATGAAGCTCCCAAAAAACTTACCAAAAAAAAAAAACGAAAAAGGGTTTTTTTACTTTAGTGTAGTGTATAATATACGGCATGTCGAGTTAAGAGCACTAGAAAGATCTCGCAGGCAAATAAAAGAAGTAAGTGCTGTTTTATAACAGTTTTTTCTAGTAGTCCCACAAGACTTCACTGACGTTCACCAACACATAATTACGTTTCTGTTTGAAATAATAGTTGCATAATTAGAAATAATAAGCCAAAGACTGTTGCTGCACTAAACTTGTAAAAAACACACTTTTTCGTGTTTTTGTAAATTTTATCCCTAGTCTGTTGCACTAATCGTAAAAAGAAATTAATAAATGGATTTTGCGGGTAATTAAATTCTCTACAAGACTCATTATGAGGACTTTTACGCTAAAATGAAGTTTTACGGAGTTATTGCGATGTAAAATGGAAAGAAACTCAAAATTTTGCTAAGTGCGCAATTGTTGCCTTTTTTGGGAGCTTCATAGCTCCGTTGCTATGAATCGTGGAAAAAAACCTTTTGTATCAAATTTTTAGAAAATTTCATCCTCTACATGTCGGCAAATAACTTTTTTTTCGCTAAAATTCACCAGATAGAAGATATAGGCGAAAAACTGAAAAAAGTGCCGATTTATGGTGAATTTTACAAGATAGAGGAGGAAGCGGAGGAAGGGGATTTGTGGAAATTTGGATTTTTCATTAACCAACCATCCTATACAACATATCAAAAATTCAGAACTACCCGACCTTTTGCAAGGTAACACCCTTTTTCGACCTCTGTTTACTGGACTGTAATAATGAGGCTGAACAATCTTCTAACTCTAGAAAGGCGGGCATGTGAAAGAAAAATTCTAAATGATTTAGCCGAAGTTGAAGATAATTTAAAAAATAAATAAAAATGTGTTAGTTAATATTTTTGAATAATTTAATATATTATATAACTAGAATTGTACTTATGATTAAAAAGTTTATCAACAAATATAAAGTGTTTTCTTAAATTATGTTATTCTGCCATGGTACTGCACCTGCAGAGCTATTTAAATAATCCTTTAGGTAGTTCCGGTATTTTTCAACAGTTGCACTTGCGTTTCTTGCTCCAACTCTTCTTTTTAATTGGCGAACGTTTTGCAATGCATGATTTTTAAGCATACTTCTACATCATTCTCCAGGAATTATATTTCCCGACGTATCAAATGTATCAGCGTAACTGTTGGGCAATATTTATGTTGTCCAGTAGTTACTTCGCTTTTAATAAAATTATGTAAAACAAGAGCAGCTTTGATAATTAAATCAACTGTTTCCGGGTTTGCATTAATAACACGATGAAAAATTCGAAATCGTGATACTAAGATGCTGAATGTATTTTCTATATAACGACGAGCACGCGATAAGCGATAGTTAAAAATTAGTTTATCGCGACTTAATTATGTACCACCGAATGGACGAAACAAATTTTTACTAAGCGGGAATGCCTTATCTCCCACGAAGAAATACGGTACACAAATATCCGTACCTGTGATATTAATTTCTGGAGGTAAATTTAGTTCGTTGTTTAGTAATTTGTTTCCAAAATTTGATTCAAGTAGCACTCACCGTCGCGTTGCGATCCGTATGCACCTATGTCTATATAAATAAATTTGTAATTTGCATCGCAAATTCCAAATAAAACGATACTGAACTGTTTCTTGTAATTATAAAACTGTGAACCCGTATTTCTTGACGCTTGCATCACACAAATTTTATCGTCAATTGCACCGAAACATTGGGGCATATCACATTATTTTTCGAATTCATAAGCAATTCTTTCTTACTCTTCCTTTTGTGACGGAAACTTAAGATAAATTGGTGATAATATTTCCCAAATTACTTGGCAGATTTCTCTTACAATATTACAAGCAGTAGTCTTGCTAATTCGAAACGAATATGCAATTGAAGGCAATGAATCTCCGGTTGAAAGATGACTTAAACAAATATAAGATTCCAGAGTAATACTTAGAAATTATTTACTTTGGTTACCGTAAAGTTATCGCTAATATAGCACCAGGTGGAATAGATACCCGAAATTCATTGTTTTTCACTATTTTATGATGAATTAATGATAAAAGTTTATCAAATTGATAAATATTGAGGCGAATGTAATTAAAGAAGAGCATGTCGTCGCATAGCCTCATCTCTAAGATAAGATTTTCCCAGTCTCCTTGTTCAAACCTTTTTTGGTTTATAGGATAAACCCACGAACGATGCTGACATTTTTATTTTTGCTTATTACACAAGCAGTCTTCAAAATAAATATTCCCGATACCATTGTCGCAATTTTTCTTGTTTTAATTATTCATAATAGCTATTTATGTAATTAATCTAATAAACAAGGCGAGTCTATAAAGTTTGTTTTTGAACAAATTACATACAAAGCTTTATGTTCGACTGCTCTAGAGGAGTAGGATATCTTCTAAAATATTTTTTTAATTCCCTATACATAAATTCGGTATAACTTAGTGTGCTTTTCTGCGTTGATGCAAATGTCAACACTTGCTTAAATACGATTTAATAATTTATTATTAATCATATATAAAGAAATGGATTCTTTAGAAAGTCTAGAAAAGGTGGCAGCAAGTGCCAAAGAATCACTGTTGCCAAGCAAGTCGAAATATTTATGTGAAAATACGTATGCGGCATATCGTAAAAGGTGCACAATCAAGAAAATTGAGAAAACTACTGAAGACATTATTTTGGCGTATTTTAATAGCGAACTGAAGTCTTTTAAAAACTCCTCGTTACGAACCAAGCCTCCATGTTGCGGTCAACTATAAATCTTAATGAAGGCGTTGATATTAATAAGTTCCCAGCTATGATACCCTATCTGAAAAAAAAGCAGGACAATATGCACCAAAGGAATCTACGATTTTAAGCCAAGAAAATGTTGATAATTTTTTAACTGGAGCAGACAATAAGGAACATTTGTTGAATAAAGTTTGTTGTTATTGTTTCATTTTAAGTTTTATAATAAAATGTCATATTTTTAGATAATTGTTATATTTGGCGTAGCACTGTGCAACCTGTAGGGGTGCGCAAAATTACCGGTGTGCCAGGTGTTGTGGCGAAATATCTGAAATTAGAGAATTCGTCATTATACACAGTACATTGTTTCAGGCCCACATCGGCTAGTATTTTGGTTAATGTGGAGTACGATGATCGACTGGTAGCAGAATGGAAAATTGGGAAATGATTGGACACGCAGTCTAATGTAAATAATTTATTTCCTCGCCTACGTTTCGACTGTAGTAACAGTCGAAACGTAGGCCAGGAAATAAATTATTTACATTAGACTGCGTGTCCGATCATTTCCCAATTTTCCATTTTGGTTAATACTGGCGAATGGAGAATATAATGCGACATGGAGGATATCGGTCTTCAACAGTTGCCGCTGGTTATATCGAAGATTCTCACAATACTAAAATCAATGTGGCGACCAAAATATTGGGAGAATGTTCTACTAGTAGCAAGGATATTCAAGATTCTTTTGCTCAAAATAAGTTTCCTGGTCCTGAATATACGTGATAAAATATTGGGAGAGGAATGTTTTAGCAACAAGAACAATTTATCTCCGGGTCTGAATATTCGCGGCAACACCAATTGTGTCATAAATATAAATTATCATAATAAGTAATAAATACGTTAATTTCATTGTTTGAATTTGTTATTTCATATTAATAAAAAAAATCAGTTTTTGTGACATATTTTTGACAGTGACAGTTCTGTCCAATAAAATAAAGTAAAAGTACTAGTCCAATAATGTGTCACATTATGGACACTAAATGCAACCACAAATCAAGTGATTATGATGCAGTCGAACATAAACATAATTTTCTGTATCCATACCGAAATAAGATAGTCTTAAAAAATTATGAACTAGAACTCTACTGACAATTGACACTTGACAGTTCAGATTAGAAAAGGTAGACAAGTAGACAAATGACATATACATATATCCATCTCACAATTACGCTTAGGAATTACGCCTTAAACCTTGGAGTTTGCAAATTTTTGTTCTTAAGCATTGCTCTTAGTTCTTAAGCATTAAGTTTTATGCATAGCTGGAAATGGTAGTATACGTCATATGATAAACATTTTTAAGCATTGCGCTTAATTATTAAATATTGCTCTTACGCATTGGGACAATCAGTGGAAATGAGGCTTTACGCCGTCTTCAACGATAGTGTTTATACTATCTGAGGTTTGTAAAATAAAATTTTCAATATTATACCTAATATAGCGTTATACGAGGCTTATCTGCTAATTGTATGGAATAGTTTGTGTTAAGATAAATGCACACTGACATGTCAGCATGTACTTGTTAAGAGATTTGCAAAGGTAAGCGAAATAGAGAGGTCTTCACAATTTTTTCCAATTACCAAATTTAAATCAGGAAGCACAAATTAGATATTAAAATTCATAATAAATTTACTGCATTTTAATATTCAATATGTTTATACTTTTTTACAGTTTACAAATAAAAAAAATATGTACCTCCATAAATTAACAATCAACAATAATGCTGTAATTTGTTAATCTGCTCCTGGCATGTACTAAATTAATTTAAGCAACAATAAAATATATTAAAAATTGAATTATTAATACCCACAAAAGTATATATTTTAAAACGCGTTTCTTAATGCATTGTGTAGTTTATACGAAGTACAGCGTGTACCATAATACACCATACGCCAACGCGACGAATTTGAATTCAGCGATGAACATACCTTGTAATCTTGTACAATGGTATTTACATTGGATCAATTGAGCCATGACTAAAATAACAAATTCAGTTATTTCTTTTAATCCTCAACTGGTATGATGATTTCGGCAATCGCTTGAGGTATGATGTGTCAATTCGCTATTTTTACCTCCCGTCATACCGTAGGTAAGGAAGGTAATGTAATCGGTCTAAAAATTCGATGGTGAGTTTTCAGTAAATAAGCACGAATTAAAGTTCCCACAACACGTTTTTACTATTTTTACGAAGATGTCTGAGTGCGTGCGTGTGTGCGCGCGTGCGTGCGTGTGCGTGTATGTGTGGTGCGCGGTGTGTGTGTGTGTGTGTGTGTGTGTGTGTGTGTGTGTGTGTGTGTGTGTGTGTGTGTGTGTATGACGAGTTTTTTCCTCCACAATAACTCTTACTACAAACTTCCAAAATTTCATATTTTCCGTATTTAAGCTTTCTTCATTTATATAAAGATTTGTTTAGATTTTGGGTAAAATTGGACAACCGGAAGTGATACTTTGCTTGAAGCTCATAGCAGTTTTTAATGTAAAAATATATTAAAATATAATCCAAAGCTTCTCAATTTTAGTATTTACAACTCTCATATCAAGGGGAATAACACAGTAAAATTTGGCTAAAATTAATAAATCGGAAGCGATACATTACTAGAAGCTTGGAAAACATTTTCGTGAAAAACATATTTTTAAAATATAGTATTTAAGAGTTTTAAACGAAAGGGAACAACATATTAGATTTTGGCTAAAATTGATAAACCGGAAGTTATACTTAGCTCTGAACAGATTTTCGAGAAAAATTAAAAAAAAATAAATCCAAAACTTTTCAAATTTAGTATTTAAGACTTTTAGATTAATGAAAACGACATATCACATTTTTTATAAAATTGATCAACCGGAAATGATATTTAACTTAAAGTTCTGAACAGATTATCGTGAAAAATATTTTACGATATTTTCAAATTATTATTTAAAACTTTTATATTAATAAGGACATATTAAATTTTTCTATAATTGATAAACCGGAAGTGATATTTTTCTTGAAGCTCTGAACAGATTTTTGTGAAAAATATATTATGATTATTCCAAAACTTGTCAAATTTTGTGTTTAAGTGTTTTATATGAAGGGGAGCAACATAATAAATGATGAAGTGATACTTTTTTTGTAGCTCTGAACATATTTTCGTAAAAACTATATTAAAACATGATCCATAACTTATTAAATTTGGTATTAAGATTTTGTCTATATTTATATGGTAAACCGGAAGTGGTAAGGAACGGATGATGATGATGATGAGTACCCAAACTCCGATATTATTGTGAATGGAACAAATATCCGTGAAACGGAAACCACAATCCAAAAGAGAGATGGCGCACGTAAAATACGATACACGTAGCGGTGATCGTACAAATAAACATGGAATGGATGATAATACCAATACTCCCCAAAAGGGAAGAGAAAAACAAAAACGAAAAGGAAAAAAAAATAAAAAGCCTGAAAAGAAGGAACAAAATCAGCACATGGTGGTGGGCGCAAAGAAAAACAAAATGGCTACTGAATTTATGTATGAATTTAAATTAACTTATTCTGTATGAAAAATGTCAATAAAGTTACTGCAAATGTATTGAAACTACAGTTAATAATTATTTGGTCAAATACCTTGGCTGGAAGGCGGCTTTAATGTGGTAAAGTTATTGAAAGTTTTTAAAATCTAGGAACTTTCTGATAGAAACCTCTGATTCTCTAATAACGGACTACTGTGGATCAAATTCTCCAAATCCTCCAGAAAAAAAAACTTGGTACAATGACTTCAAGAAGTCTTACAATGCGGAATGCAACTACCTTAAGAGGATGTACTATAGTCGGGAGGGACAGGTCGTGTATAAGGGGGATAGCTCAGTAGGCGGACCATTCTGTTATGACGTAGAGTGGTAGGAGAACGTAAAATACCGAAAACTTCCAGTGCATCTTTTCCAAGAGTGCCGGCCACAGACTAGACGGCTAGAAAAATGCCAACAAATAATCACAGAATATAACCAGCATAGATAAAAACATTTTAATGCATCCTTAATTACAATTATTATTCTACTTAAACTTGTGGGTAAAAAAATAAAATTAGAATATAAATAGCGAGATAAAATACGAAGAATTTAGTTTATTAGGTAAATAAAATTAAGTCGTGTTCAAATTTTAGTAAAACAACTTAATTACAAAAAAAAAAATTAAAAAGTACATCAAGATGGAATAATAATAAATATATTTTATCATGTAATTAAAATTGGTAACATTGCTTTGAACAGTGATAGTTACAGTGAAACACAGAGTTTAAATTTTGTACGAAAATTTGAATAAATATCAACAAACTTAAAATTTAAAGTACCTAAATAGTGTTAATATTTGGTTTAAATCCTATAAAATAATAATAAAATTAGTGCAAACAAACTTCGTATAGTGAGTTAAAAAGTGTTTTATAAAATATTGATCAACTTGAAGGTCAGTACACGAATTAACTTAAGCCGGCAGTTTAATTAAACATCTTCTCGTGCGCACGACCTTGCTTAACTACAGTCAGTGTTGCCAACCATATTAAAAATTAATACAATGGTCTCGCTAGAAGATATAAGTAAATTATTAGAACCAATCAACACAACAATGAAAAATATACAAATCTCACTCAACCAAATAAATAACACTTTGTCAAATTTAAACGAAGATCATAAGAAAAAATTCGAACTATTAGAACAAAAAATTGTTGCCCAAGATAAACAAATTGATTTTTTGGAGCGGAAGATAGGGTCAATTGGGGTAAATGTAAACAGGGGTAAATGTAAACGTACTTTTAATAATGGAAATGCATGCATTATTGTTTGAAATATGGCGGGCAATCGAAGACGCGATTCGTTCATGTTCGGCTCCACTCGACTCAACACCACGATGCGAGCGTTTTGGAACATTTATTCCCGCTTTTGTGTAACGCTGCATTCGCCATTATAATGTCATTTGATATTACGGCGAAATTGTTTCCCGTATGAATCAATTTTGATGAGTTATGCTAGTTAAAGTGATGTTTTTAAGAGCAAGTGAACTAAATTAAACATTAACCTAAAATTTTACGGAAGTGTTTACATTTACCCCCATGTTTTGCATTTATGGGGGAAACGTAAACAGGGTTTTGGGGTAAATGGAAACGCTTTTTGGAAGTTAATTTGGCCATAAAAACAACAAAAATAGCTTACAGTTGCTTGATTTTATCCTATTTATTCTTAATACAGCATTTACCATGCCCCGAAATTACATAAAGAAGAGGGACGGACCTTCATATTCTGCTGAAGACCTTGCACATGCCGTTGAAGATGTGCTCAACCGAAATAAGAGCTACCGTGAGGCAGAAAACTACTACAGAGTGCCAAAAGCAGTTATTTATAATAGAATTGCGCGAAGGAAAACTTCAATGAACGTAACTGGACCAGGTCGTTCACAGGTTTTGTCACCAGTAATTGAAAACGAAATTGCACAGTGTTTGATAGCAAGATCAAAAATGGGTCTTCCTTGCGATAAGACAGAACTGCGACAGCTAGTTGGAGAATATGTTAAAGCAAAAGGACTGAAGACTCCTTTTAAAGATGGGGTCCCCGGAGAGGATTGGTATTACTCTTTCATGAGAAGACATCCTACTCTTTCTTTAAAAAAGCCTGAGCATCTTCAGAAATTAAGAAAAGATGCAAGGAAACCACAGGTTATTTACCAATTTTATCAGGATCTTGAAAAGGCCATAAATGAACATGATTTGGCTGACGAAAAAGGTGCTAGCTTTGTATTTAATGCTGACGAGTCAGGATTTAACTGCGACCCAAGTCGAATTAGGGCAATTGGAAGTAAAGGAAAACCCCTCTGTCGTGTATCTGGCGGTTCTGGCAGGGAATCTATAACAGTTCTAGCATGCGTGTCTGCGGATGGCAAAGCTCTACCACCACTAATCGTATTCAAAGGTGTCGGGGTCCAGGCTCGCTGGACGTCAGAAAATGCTTACCCTGGAACATTATATGCAGCTTCTACTAACGGATGGATGGAGGAGCCACAATTTTACCACTGGTTTACTGATGGATTCATACCGTATATTAAAGAGTTGCGAATTTCTAAAAATTTCCCAGAACAAACAGCTTTATTACTATATGACGGCCACTGCAGTCACATGAGTGTAAGGTTAATTGAAGAGGCAATAACACACAACATCATCCTAATAAAATTTCCAAGTCATCTAACAGACAGACTGCAACCACTAGATAAATGTGTGTTCGGCCCAGTAAAGATCAATTGGAATAGGCAGTTAATAAAGCATGGTAAAGAACAGATGGGTCGTGGTTCTGGGAGACTAACAAAATCCACATTTTCTGAACTCCTTGGCACTACATGGGCGGAATCTATGCTTGCTAAAAATATAATATCCGGTTTTAAATCCACTGGCATATATCCTGTTAATTCAGCCATGTTTCCTGAGGAAGAATTTAATATTGGAGATTTGGAAAAATACAGGGCTTCTTTACAGAGTCAACCAAAGAAGAAAAATGAAACTGTTTTAACTACCACGTCGTCGTTAAGATGCGACGTTGAACAGAGTTTACCACCATTTCCAATTGTTCAAACAGGTTTATCTCAAGCTCCAGATGATGCTCAGCCGTCGTGTTCATTTCAGGTTGCAGACAATACTCAGCTGTCACCTTTTCCAATTGTTCAAACAGATTTATCTCAAGCCCCAGATAATGCTCAGCCGTCGTGTTCATTTCAGGTTGCAGACAATACTCAGCCGTCAACGTCATCAGCAACTGATGTCACCCTAACTAGTATTTTCATTCCTAATGAAGTTAATCCTTTAATAATTGATAATAAACCACAAAAATTAGTAATTCCTAGATTGAAACAACAAACATATGGAGAAGTATTAACTACAAACGAAGTGTTAAAACGCCTAAGAGAAGCAGAAGAAAGAAAAAAGCCAAAACTGAAACGTAAACAAGAAACAACCAAAGATAAACAAAATAAAACCACAAGATTAGAGACAAAACCAAAGAAAACAAGAAAAGAAAAGGAAGAATCTACGGATAACGAAAGTGAGATAAGTATCCATGAGAGTGATGAAGATCCCTGGAACGAAACATTAGATGAAGATATAGAAGTGGAAAAAGTAGATACTATTTCAGAACTGTCAAAAGGGAAATTTGTTCTGGTACGTTTCAAAGGAGGCAAAAGAAATACCACCACATTCAAATATGTTTGTGTGGTTGAAGATTTTGAATCGGAAGAAATAAAAATCACCGGTCTAAAATCTTGGGACTCGTCTAAAATGTTATTTAACATCAATGAAAGTGATGTTAGTTACATTACAATGGATCAAATTTTAGGGGTGCTTCCCGATCCCGGAATTCAGATGAAAGGAGAAAGAATTCTTTATAAATTCTCGTCGGCTGTGCCAGTGCAGGAGCAAAATTAGTATATTATTAATTATTAGTTTAAATATTTCTTTTGTATAATTTACTTTAAAAATAAAGTTATTAACATTCAATTTAGTAAGTTAATTTTGCATGATATGGGGTAATTGTAAACATAGCTTTGAATAACCCAAATTTAAGTCAAAGGTAATAGTAAATACTTTGTTCACATTTGCCCCTCAATTTCAAGCACTGCAGTGTATGGCTGAAAAGTTACTCGTTTACATTTACCCCGATGGATCAGGGGTAATTGTGAACACGTAGTATGTTTATATATTTTTTTTCTGGAAACAGTTTGACTTTTTGTGTAAAACTGCATCACATAATTGAAGAAGAGAGTACGTATTATTTATATTAAAATTTGTGCGCAAAAAAAAATCATTTAAGCTGAAATAATAAATTAGAACTTAAGAGTTGAAAAAACCGTCTCCATTTACCCCAATTCACCAAAGAAAAAAATCTAATATTTTTTTGGAATAAAGGAAGAACAAAGAGAAAATTTGGATTTAGTAATAATAAAATTAATAAATGAAAACTTAAATCTAAAACACATTACAATGAATAACATCGAGCAGATAAAAAGATTTGGAAAATCTCACAATAACAAAACTAGACCAATACTTATTGAATTTATTTCAAAAAGATATAAATATGAAATTTTACGGGAAGCAAAAAAACTTAAAAACTTACAAATATACGTAGAAGAAGATTATACACAAAAAGTACTACAGGAGCGGAAAATACTAAAACCACATCTTATTCAGGCAAGAAGGGACGGCCTTAAAGCTGCACTAAAACAAAATATCCTATACATAAATGGTGAAAAATATATTGCAACAGATTTTAATGACGATACTACCCCTGAGGACAATAAACAACATAGAAATGAACTAGATGCGAATACAAGAAGACGCTCTGTGTCCTTAAATGCTCTAGATTACATACAAATACCTGATGCAGAAACTAACGATGATAATGAAATAATCCTTTCTCAAGAACAAGAACTAACTACACAAAATAATGAAACTAATAATACGCCAAAAAGTCAGCAAATGCAAATAAAGAATAAAGAGAAAAACGATACACCAAAAATTCAAACAAAGAAAAACAAATCAAAAAATGTACCAGTTCTTGGTCCACTCGACAAACATATACAAACGAGACAACGAACCCAATCAACATCAAAAAACTTAGTAGAGAAACAAATTGTGCAATAAAAACACAAACACAAAAGTAAACCATATATTATTCTGGAACATCCAAGGTTTTCAAAATATTTTTAGACTTAGCAAAGAAGAAGAAAATGTGATATTAAACCATAAACTTGTTTGTCTCGTTGAAACGTGGACTAACTTCTATTTAAAAGAAAAACACCCGTTTCTAAAAGATTATTTTGTTTATGAACAACAAGCCAGAAAAGAAGCTAGTACGGGTAGAGCTATAGGAGGAATTATAATTTTACCTGCAGTAGAAATTATAAATAAAGAACTTCACTGGATATTTTTGAAAGTCGAAAATAAAATACAAAATTTAATAATTGCAGTATGTTATTTCTCACCCTCATATGAGCATTCTATTTTGTTAGAACTTTTTTTAGAAAATTTGCAGAATATAACTACATTATATCCAGATTTTGCTTTAATTATATATGGAGACTTTGATGCTAGAATAGCAGAGAAAACCCAACTAGAAGATATTCTCCGGTACCAACCTCAGTGCTAGTAGAACAACCAAAGATAAAATCATAAAGAAAAAAGGAAAAGATCTTCTAGATACTCTGGATGAAGAAAGCCTAATTGTACTAAATGGAAGATCTTTAAGCGACACACCAGCCAGCTACACATACATAAGTTCAAGAGGCAAAAGTACAATAGACCTTTTGTAGATAAATACTATTGCATTACAACTCATTATAAATTTTGCTATCATTGAAGATATTTTCTTATCTGATCATCTAATCTGTTCACTAAAAATTCATAATATAATAGCGGACAACCCCAACAGAAATACGACAAACAATACAAAAAACATTATTGTGACAAAATGGAAAGAAACAGCAGCGGAATTATTCCAAGCAGATCTCCAATCAAACTGGAAAGACTGTGTTGAAGAATTATTGAGCAAATAAAAGCAACCTCAGAAAAACTGGGAATAATGTAATCTATAAAAATTAACGTAAATTTGCATAAAACTAAAAAAAATGGTACAATCAAGATTGTGCAAACCTTAAAAAAATGTAAGAAAAAACTATAAACAACTAAAAAAGGCTCAATTCAATAACGAAAACCTACAAGTTTACTTAAAATCTAAAACACTATATAAACAAACAATACACCTGCAAAAGAAAATAAATAAACTAGAAATTAAAGAAAAAATGGAAAATATTGAGGATCAGAAGACAATAAAATCATTTCACTCTTCAAACAAAACTTCGAATCCCATTTCATTACAAAACTGGGAAGAACATTTTTATAACTGGTACAGCCCTAGGATTGTTTGTAACCAACAATACCTTGACGCATTTCATCCTTATCTAGACGTAGATATTACATTAGAAGAACTTAACTCTGCATTGAAAAACAAAAAATAACAAGAGTCCAGGGCTCGATGGAATACTGTACGAACAACTGAAAAACCTTCCAATAGATTGGAATATTTATCTTATAAATTTATTAAACAAGTTTTTAAGACAAGAAGATGTTCCTCTAACGTTAAAAACAATCAAATTAACTCTTATCCACAAAAAGGAGACCAACTAAATACGAACAACTACAGAGCGATCGCTATTATAAACACCATATTGAAAGTATTCACATATATTTTAAATTATAGAATGCAGTGCTGGATAGAAAGTTCATTTATATTACCTGAAGCACAAGCTGGCTTTCGGAAAAGAAGTGTGGATAACATATTTACGTTAAACAGCATAGTGCAGACCTCGTTACTCTCAAAAAATAAAGGAGTATATGCTATATTCATAGACTTCCAAAGAGCATTCGATACAGTACCACATGATCTTCTCTGGAATAAAATATATTACTCTGGTATAAGTGGTAAAATAACAAGAATATTAAGTAACATATATAAAGACGCCTCTGTGCAAATCATGACTAATAATGAATTATCGAAGAAAATATCGATTACAAAAGGAGTACTACAAGGGGAGTGCACTAGCCCCCTTCTATTTGCACTATATATATCCGATTTGGAAACTTATTTTAAAGAAAAACATCTAGAAGGCTATTTTATTAATCCAACGACTGATATATTATCTTTACAATATGCTGATGATATTGTAATTTTTGCCCACTCAACACCAGACGTTCAAAGAAAATTAAACACATTATCAATGTATTGTGATAATCTTCAGCTAAAAATGAATCCCGATAAAACAAAAATAATTCATTTTCATAAAGGCAGACCACCACGCCGAAGAATTCTACATACTTGTCAAAATCAAGAAATAAAATTTACAAATAAATACAAATATCTAGGAATAACTTTTACGTCAGGGGGCACATTTAATGAAAATACGATGGATTTCATTAGTAAAACAACAAGAATAACGGGCACAATTAAGAATACACTTTCAAGAGCAAAAATTAATAGCTGGGACACAAAAATCAAACTTTATTCTTCTTTAATTATTCCAACTCTTCTATTTGGTGCTGCAGTGTGGGGACCGCTGCAAGCCAACAGTGTAGAAAAAGGACTGGTGCAATATTTTAAAACCATACAATTACTGCAAAAATCCACGCCAAATTACATTATCAGAAGAGAGACAGGAGAAAGTAACGTTGAGGTGGTGATAGTAGACAAAATGATGAGCTGGTGGCATAAATTATTAATTATGCCAAATGACAGATACCCAAAAATATGCTATGATCAACTGTTAAAATTAAACCAAACAGATAATGCAACAATTACACATGAGAAACAAATTAAGCATAACTGGGTAAGAAATCTTGAAAATATTCTACATAAAGCAAATTTTCACTGGGTATATAAAAAACAGAGCTGTATAACAGTAAAAGAAGCGATGAAAAACATAGTACTTGCATACAGAGAAACACTATATAACGAAGACACACAAAGAATGCTTAACTCATCCTACAATCATCTATTCCGTTTGTACAATATTAGCTACAACTACTTTTCATTAAATATCCCACACAATAACCTTAAGCTAATTGGCCAGCTCCGAACATCCAATCCAAATAATATGTCCCTATACCAAGACGGCTTTTCCCATAAATTTAACAATGAAACAATTTGTGACATCTGCAACATCTTACAAGAAAATAATCTGATCCATTTTCTACTTCGTTGTCCCATTTACAACCCCCTCCGAGAGCAGTACATTAGAAAACGTATTCAACAAATCAACTCCGAAGAAGAAGCGATCAAGGTACTGCTGGGAAGCCCATCCAAGGACAACATATACGATGTCTTCCGGTATACCCAAGCTGCTTTGAAACTTAGAGCATTTATATTGAATATATAAAACATCTTTTATTATGTAATATAAAATACAATTATGTACTCACTTTATTCTTTAAACCTACAATGTTACTAATCTATTGTATAAAGTTGAATCTTTTTATCAAATAAATTATTATTATTATTATTATTATTATTATTATTATTATTATTATTATTTTATCATGTAGACTATAGCATTACAGTCAAATAAAATTAAGACCAATTTATTTAATTTTTTTTTTCAAAACATACACATGTTTATTTAAAAAACTGCCAAGATAAATAAAAACAAAGGGACAAACAATTTGTTCTTAATTAGCTTTATTATTATATACATAAATACCGTTTGTGAGTATGACAGAGTATGTCTAACTGAAACTTATCTCAATGAATCGATAAATGATAGTTAAGTCCTATCCCATCATTATCATATAGTGCGACGAGACAGATCATCTACACACAGCCTGTGCTACCCTAGCGCTCACTCGGGTACCTTTATAACCAGGGTATGGCCATGGCGTGGCTCACGTTTCGTCCGCCATTACCGGGACATCTGTTATATGTGTTGTTCTTGCGCAAAGTATTATGTATTTTCGTGGCTATTTGTTTTATTTTAATGAAAAACACATTTAATTATCATTTTAATATGTATTTAAAGTGTAAGTAATATATTTTATCTTATTTACTTGTGTAGTTTGTTAAGTTACCCATCACGATTACTGTCACTGAAAACAACTAAAAATTACCAATATTAAGCACAATCATTTAAATTTTTAAAAGGTAAGTTTAGAATATACAATTATTATGTAAATAAGAACTACAGATATTAAATTAGATGTGATAATAACAACCCATGTCATATATTCTACATAACCTCTAATTGTATATCTTAATAATAATTGTGTATCTCTTAAATAAATTAATTTTTCTTACCTTTATAAATTCACAGTGTGATAATTTAATATTATTTTATAATATAATATCACATTTATTACAAATAAATAGGAAAATCAAATACCGACAATGGCGGCGATCTTGGCCCATGGCCATACCCTGGTTATAAAGGTACCCTAGCGCTCACTAGGGTACCTTTATAACCAGGGTATGGCCATGGCGTGGCTCACGTTTCGTCCGCCATTACCGGGACATCTGTTATATGTGTTGTTTTTGCGCAAAGTATTATGTATTTTCGTGGCTATTTGTTTTATTTTAATGAAAAACACATTTAATTATCATTTTAATACATATTTATAGTGTAAGTAATATATTTTATTTTATTTACTTGTGTAGTTTGTTAAGATTCCCACCACGATTACTGACATATTGAAAACAACTATAAATTACCAATATTAAGCACAATCATTTAAATTTTAAAAGGTAAGTTCAGAATATACAATTATTATGTAAATAAGAACTACAGATATTAAATTGGATGTGATAATAACAACCCATGTCATATATTCTACATAACCTCTAAATGTAAATATTAATAATAATTGTGTATCTCTTAAATTAATAAATTTTTATTACCTTTATAAATTCACAGTGTGATAATTTAATATTCTTTTATAATATAATATCACATTTATTACAAATAAATAAGGAAATGAATTACCGACAATGGCGGCAATATTGGCCCATGGCCATACCCTGGTTATAAAGGTACCCCAGCGCTCACTAGGGTACCTTTATAACCAGGGTATGGCCATGGGCCAAGATCACCGCCATTATCGGTAATTCTTTTCCCTATTTATTTGTAATAAATGTGATATTATATTATAAAATAATATTAAATTATCACACTGTGAATTTAGAAAGGTAATAAAAATTAATTAATTTAAGAGATACACAATTATTATTCAGACATACATTTACAGGTTATGTAGAATATATGACATGGGTTGTTATTATCACATCTAATTTAATATCTGTAGTTCTTATTTACATAATAATTGTATATTCTAAACTTACCTTTTAAAATTTTAAATGATTGTGCTTAATATTGGTAATTTATAGTTGTTTTCAATATGTCAGTAATCGTGGTGGGTATCTTAACAAACAACACAAGTAAATAAAATAAAATATATTACTTACACTTTAAATACATATTAAAATGATAATTAAATATGTGTTTCATTAAAATAAAACAAATATCCACGAAAATACATAATAATTTGCGCAAGAACAACACATATAACAGATGTCCCGGTAATGGCGGACGAAACGTGAGCCACGCCATGGCCATACCCTGGTTATAAAGGTACCCTAGCGCTCACTAGGGTACCTTTATAACCAGGGTATGGCCATGGGCCAAGATTGCCGCCATTGTCGGTAATTCATTTCCTTATTTATTTGTAATAAATGTGATATTATATTATAAAAGACTATTAAATTATCACACTGTGAATTTATAAAGGTAATAAAAATTCATTAATTTAAGAGATACACAATTATTAATATTTACATTTAGAGGTTATGTAGAATATATGACATGGGTTGTTATTATCACATCCAATTTAATATCTGTAATTCTTATTTACATAATGATTGTATATTCTAAACTTACCTTTTAAAATTTAAATGATTGTGCTTAATATTGGTAATTTATAGTTGTTTTCAATATGTCAGTAATCGTGGTGGGAATCTTAACAAACTACACAAGTAAATAAAATAAAATATATTACTTACACTATAAATACGTATTAAAATGATAATTAAATGTGTGTTTCATTAAAATAAAACAAATATCCACGAAAATATATAATAATTTGCGCAAGAACAACCCATATAACAGATGTCCCGGTAATGGCGGACGAAACGTGAGCCACGCCATGGCCATACCCTGGTTATAAAGGTACCCTAGCGCTCACTAGGGTACCTTTATAACCAGGGTATGGCCATGGGCCAAGATTGCCGCCATTGTCGGTAATTCATTTCCTTATTTATTTGTAATAAATGTGATATTATATTATAAAAGAATATTAAATTATCACACTGTGAATTTATAAAGGTAATAAAAATTCATTAATTTAAGAGATACACAATTATTATTAATATTTACATTTAGAGGTTATGTAGAATATATGACATGGGTTGTTATTATCACATCCAATTTAATATCTGTAGTTCTTATTTACATAATAATTGTATATTCTAAACTTACCTTTTAAAATTTAAATGATTGTGCTTAATATTGGTAATTTATAGTTGTTTTCAATATGTCAGTAATCGTGGTGGGAATCTTAACAAACTACACAAGTAAATAAAATAAAATATATTACTTACACTATAAATACGTATTAAAATGATAATTAAATGTGTGTTTCATTAAAATAAAACAAATATCCACGAAAATACATAATAATTTGCGCAAGAAAAACACATATAACAGATGTCCCGGTAATGGCGGACGAAACGTGAGCCACGCCATGGCCATACCCTGGTTATAAAGGTACCCTAGCGCTCACTAGGGTACCTGTATAACCAGGGTATGGCCATGGCGTGGTTCACGTTTCGTCCGCCATTACCGGGCCATCTATTATATGTGTAGTTCTTGCGCAAAGTATTATGTATTTTCGTGGCTATTTGTTTTATTTTAATGAAAAACACATTTAATTATTATTTTAATATGCATTTAAAGTGTAAGTAATATATTTTATCTTATTTACTTGTGTAGTTTGTTAAGATACCCACCACGATTACTGTCACTGAAAACAACTAAAAATTATCAATATTAAGCACAATCATTTAAATTTTTAAAAGGTAAGTTCAGAATATATAATTATTATGTAATTAAGAACTAGTGATATTAAATTAGATGTGATAATAACAACACATATCATATATTCTACATAACCTATAAATGTATGTCTTAATAATAATTGTATATATCTTAAATAAATTCATTTTTATTATCTTTTTAAATTCACAGTGTGATTATTTAATATTATTTTATAATATAATATCACATTTATTACAAATAAATAGGAAAATCAATTACCGACAATGGCGGCGATCTTGGCCCATGGCCATACCATGGTTATAAAGGTACCCTAGCGCTCACGCGCTATGCGCGGCGCATAGCGGTGGAATGTGAAACTGGGAGTGTCAACATGACAGTTGGACGACATTGAAGGTTACCCACACCAATGAAATGATGATAACTGATAAAATAAGGAATTATATCAGAAAACAAGAGGGAATGTTAGGGCGAAGAAGGTGGGTACAACACAACATTAAATGAGAATGAAATAAGCTACGAGGAACTGATTTTTAGAGGATGTGCGGATGTGATGCTGTGAGCGGTTGGGTTTAAAAAGACGAAAAATGATATAACGGCAAAAAATAAGATTTACAAATAGTAAATTACAGTCGGTGACATGAAAGAAATCGGTCTGAGACACTTTAAATGCTAGTAGGATGTCTGTAAAACGGACTACGATGTCCCTTACCGCATCAGCTTTCTTTCGTGTCGTCGACTGTATTTTATATATTTTTTCTATTTTGGTTCTTTAGTATGTACTTTTGAAACAACCAAAATAGAAAATCTTAAATGCGAAATAACGTATATTTTTAAATATTTTTTAACAAAGGGATTAAAACAGATTAAATGACATAAAATACACGTTTCATAAGACATTTCAGCGCATTTGTCCCCTTAGAAACTCGTAGCAAGCCGCTTGTTTCTAACAAAGAGGCGTGCGCTAAAATCATGTCTTATGAGTTATGAAACTAGTATATTAACTAGCCTAAGCTCGGCTTCGCCGAGTTTACCGTAGGGCTCCGCCGATAGTGTTTTATAATAGTTTATACGTACATCCAATCTGTCTACGCACAATTTAAAACTAAAGTGGTAACGCCAACAGTCTTGTTAGATACCCAAGTTCCCCCTTCTATCAAACGAATTAACTTTTTACATAAAACAAAAGCCAATCAACCTGTCATAAATTTCCACACTTGTGTCTAAAAGTTCGTAACCAGACCTCTCATTTGATACCAAACACGACATATTTCTAGCACCTTTATACAAAAACAAAAGCCGACCAAGATGTGTATTTGTTGACACTTCTATGTTATAGCCCTTCAGAAAAAAATTCACTTGATCCTAATCACGACATGGTTCTGACAACTTTATGTAAAAAACAAAAGCCGGTCAAGTTGATGTCAAAATTTTGAAAGTTCTATAGTTTAGCCATGCAGAAAACTTTTCATTTAATACCAAACAGGATATACAGGTGTTTCATATAAGAGTGCAAGGCGTAGGAGTATGAATTCTGATACCATAAGGGGGAAAAATCCCAATAAACATGGTGCTATAACGCTTCCTAACAGAGATACCCAGGATTTTATTTTAAAAAAAAGAAAAACAGGAAACAGGTTAGTTTTATTTATTATTATATTGGGTCATAAATAATTATTTATAAAAAGAATCCCAGAGCAAGTGTTCAAAATGAAAGACATTACATTCAATAAATAAATCAGTATTATTTAAAAATACTACTGTAAATTATTAAAATATTACATTTTCATTAAATACAGAAGGCTTGGCAATACTTTTTTGTATTAGAAATATTATCAAAATATTAAATAACAGGTGTAATAATTAAATAATTATCGGATTGAAATGAGTGGAATTTTTAATTAATTAAATCTCACTTAAATTTTAAATGAATTAAATGCCATCAGCCAACTATTTTCTGATATTTCAGTATTACGCTTCATTTAAGATAAATCCTCGGTATCTCTGTTATGAAGCGTTCTAGCACCAATGTTTATTTGGATTTTTTTCATGTTGGTGTCTAGAATTCATACTCCGAAGCCTTACATAGTTACATGAAACACCCTGTATTTCTGACAAATTTATACGAAAAACAAGAAATGTTTTCTCATGGACTGTCATAGAGAATTGTCAAAAATACGACAGCTCGATCGGCTATTCTTTTTTGCATAAAATTGTCAATAATATTTCGGAAGTGTAGTATCTATAGCTGATTGCACGATGTATAATGTATTACAAAGAATGGCTAAATAACCGGGTTAGTTCATACAGTATGCCGCTAGATGTCAGGTTTTTTGCGACCCGGTTTTTACAAAAATATTTGAAATAGTAAATTATTCCTATATATCGCACAATATTTTATATTTTCAATACATTACCTTTTATCTTTTGTCAGTTCTATGTATGTATTTTATACAAATTCCATACAACAGGCTTCTATAATTTCAGTAAAATTATAAAATAAACATTGTCATGTACTTGACACTGACATCTTTCAATCTGAATTTTCTTAATCGTAGTACCTGTTTCTATGGTTATAGCATGGCTGGCTGCTACATAAAATTATATAAATAAAAAATCGAAATAGCGCTATTTCCGAAGTAACGTTACTTCAAGAGGTGAAAATTCGGGTCTATATCTCCTTATTTGATCCATACCCTGTTGTGCATCCTATAGCACAACATTTTCTATTTAAACGCGAACTTATTTTGACCGCAACCGACACACTGCGGCACACCAACTGCCAAACGCCTGTCAAATGGTAACGGGTCGCGTTAGCTTCTTTTGTACCAGCTAGTTATGTCAACGCATCTCGTACTCTCACCTATAGATACTACACCGTGGTAGGAACTGATGAAAACATATAATGAAATGAACAAATGCTGCGCATTTTATGCGAGCAAACAGGAAGAAATTACAGGATAAATATAAACATAATACAAGGTGACCATTTTATATGTTCCCGCCTGAAATTTTAAGAATAAGCAAAACCAAATATATTTTATAAGCCACTTGGTGAATATTAGTACTTTAAATCGAATAATCACAGTAGGTATAAGAGCAAAACAAAATTTTAAAAACCAAGTCACTTATGAAATGTATCATGGATTGCCTAATCATGAATTTTCAGGCGGGAACTTTTAAAATGCGGACCCTGTATTAGTAACATGTATATGAGTACACAATACTAAAATTAAAGATAAAAATAAATCAAACAAAACTAAAAGATGTGATATTTTAATTCTAGAGTAAACAGTTAGTTACAAACTGCAGAAAACTAAGTACTTACATTACATTAGATCTGAACTTTTACAACGAATTTGAAAATATATCAATAAAGTTTGGATTGTTAAAAATGATAGGTATTAAAGATTACTTTTCTGGCTCATGCTGTATGATTATGTAATTTAAAATATTTTTTATAAGTACGATACAATAATTGGGAATAAAAGAATTTTAATATAGATAATTTTAACGTAATATAAGAAAATAAAATACAGACTAAATTCTATACCGTTTTAAAATAGATATCGAATTATGTATAATCTGAAATAATTTTAAACGTAATGTAAGAAAATGAATTACAAAAAAAGAACAGATTAAAACATACTATCTAAAATTATTGAATTGTCTTGTTCCAAACTATGATTCTCCTGTACACGTCTTAAAATCATTACATATACCTATATATACAATCGGTTTATAACGTTGTACCATGTCTTCCGATGCGAATTCTCCACTGTTCTTGCCATAGATCTTCATTCTCTCTTATTTCTTCCTGGATTCCTGCTACCCAATTCCTTCTAGGTCTCCCTCTTTTCTTTTTGCCGCTAGGAGTTTACTGTGGTATGTGTTTTGCCATTACTCATTTGCTGTACGTGATCGTACCATCTTAATTGACTTGTTTTTATATCATCGGTTATAGTAATTGATACATGCATAATTTGGCATTAACATATCAAATATGACATGACAATGTTTATCTTTTTAATTTTGTACATCGATTGTGATATTATTCCTACCTTTCTGATCCATTTCGACGTGTTTCCTTATACATTTTCCAAAATTCTATTTACAAAATAAAATATGTAACATAATAATAAACATGGCTTAAAATCATTACATATACCTACCTTGTTAAATTCATCATCTTTTCTTTAATTATTACATATTATTTAAACATTTTATTGCATTTAAAAGGAAGAAAACTGATAATTTGTCATCACTGACATTGACATAACAGCGTTTATCGTCTTAAATTTTCAAGGAAAACTGTGATCGTTACTGTGAAAAATATTGTTTAGTTAGAAATATTTGTTTTTTACCTAGTTACTTATGACACATTTGGTAACACTGTCCAAATACATATGAACCGTCAAATTTTATAATTTTTAATTAAAATGGTTTAGGCCTTTTTACCTGTGCGGATATAATTGCCCATTCTCAATATTTATAATTATGAATTAAACTTCTTTCAAATTGTCTCCATTTCATAAATATTTCCATTTAAAGATTCAAAATGACATGACAAACATGGCGTTCTTCGTCTTAAATTTTCAAGGAAAACTGTGATCGTTACTGTGAAAAATATTGTTTCTGTCCCAATTTTCAATCTTTTATAATTTTTTAGTCGAAAACTATGCATCCTACAGAAATTCGTCCCATTAGAAGGGCCCTGAAGCCAATCATTTCCTACAATTTGATACAAATCTCATGAAAATCGGTCGCACCGTTTAAGCTGTAGCCTTGTCTAAAGTTTGGCGATCGTCTTGATTAAAATATATAACTATAGTGAGTGAATCTGATCGTTTAGTATTAGGACTAGCCTAACCTCGGCTTCGCCGAGTTTACCGTAGGACTCCGCCGATAGTGTTTTATAATAGTTTATACGTACATCCAATCTGTCTACGCACAATTTAAAACCAAAGTGGTAACGCCAACAGTCTTGTCAGATACCCAAGGTCCCCGTTCTATCAAACGAATTAGCGTTATGCATAAAATAGAAGCCAATCAACCTGTTATAAATTTCCACACTTGTGTCTAAAAGTTCGTAACCAGACCTCTCATTTGATACCAAACACGACATATTTCTAGCACCTTTATACAGAAACAAAAGCCGACCGAGATGTCTATTTGTTGACACTTCTATGTTATAGCCCTGCAGAAAAAAATTCACTTGATCCTAATCACGACATGGTTCTGACAACTTTATGTGAAAAACAAAAGCCGGTCAAGTTGATATCAAAATTTTGAAAGTTCTATTGTTTAGCCATGCAGAAAACTTTTCATTTAATACTAAACAGGATATACAGGTGTTTCATATAAGAGTGCAAGGCGTAGGAGTATGAATTCTGATACCAAAAGGGGGAAAAATCCCAATAAACATTGGTGCTATAACGTTGACTAACAGAGATACCCAGGATTTTTTTTTTTTAAAAAAAAACAGGAAATAGGTTAGTTTTATTTATTTTGTATTGGGTCATAAATAATTATTTATAAAAAGAATCCGAGAGCAAGTGTTCAAAATGAAAGCCATTACATTCAATAAATAAATCAGTATTATTTAAAAATACTACGGTAAATTATTAAAATATTACATTTTTATTAAATACAGAGAGCTTGGCAATACTTTTTTGTATTAGAAATATTATCAAAATATTAAATAACAGGTGTAATAATTAAATAATTATCGGATTGAAATGAGTAGAATTTTTAATTAATTAAATCTCATTTAAATTTTAAATGAATTAAACAAATGCCATCAGCCAACTATTTTCTATTTCAGTATTACGCTTCATTTAAGATAAATCCTCGGTATCTCTGTTATGAAGCGTTCTAGCACCAATGTTTATTGGAGTTTTTTTCATGTTGGTGTCTAGAATTTATCCTCCGAAGTCTTACATAGTTAATTGAAACACCCTGTATTTCTGACAAATTTATACGAAAAACAATAAATGTTTTCTCAGGGACTGTCATAGAGAATTGTCAAAAATACGACAGCTCGATCGGCTATTGTTTTTTTTTTATAAAATTGTCAGTAATATTTCGGAAATGTAGTATCTATAGCTGAGTGCACGATGTATAATGTATTACAAAGAATGGCTAAATAACCGGGTTAGTTCATACAGTATGCTGCTAGATGTCAGGTTTTTTGCGATCCGGTTTTTACAAATATTTAAAATAGTAAATTATTCCTATATATCGCACAATATTTTATATTTTCAATACATTACCTTTTATCTTTTGTCAGTTCTATGTATGTATTTTGGACAAATTCCATACAGAAGGCTTCTATATTTTCAGTAAAATTATAAAATAAACATTATGTCATGTACTTGACACTGACATCTTTCAATCAGAATTTTCTTAATCGTAGTACCTGTTTCTATGGTTATAGCATGGCTGGTTGCTACAAAATTGCACATTTTGGCACCTTAAAAAGACTATGGCCCGTATTTTTACATCTTAAAGTAGCGCTACTTTCGAAAAATCGCTACTTCAACTGTTAAATGTCAACTTTAACATTAAAATTAGTGGTAGGATCTGATTAAAACATATAATAAAATGTGCATTTTATGCGAGCAAACAGGACAAAATGTCCCAATTACAGGATAAATATAAACATAATACAGGATGCCCATTTTATATGTTCCCGCCTAAAATTTTAAGAAGAAGCAAAACCAAATACATTTCATAAGCCACTTTATTAATATTAGTACTTTAAGGGCCGGTATTTTCACTTGCGAATAAAGGTTTACATAAATTTATCCTTCGGATAAACATTTTTGTCGTCTTTTCACTTGCAAATAAATTTATTCGAAAGAATAACATCTGTTATTCGCGGAATAAATTATTCGGTACTTGGGTAGCGAATAACCGTTTATTTGTAAGTTCATTACATTTTCACATAGTGCAGATTTATTACCAAATGGATATATTAAATATTATTATGATATTTTCAAATATGAATTAATAAATAAAGTGAGAAATTGATTACACACCATCAGACAGCGACATAACCACATACATGAAACAATTTTTGACAGATCCGATTATGAAAACAATTTATTATCACATATTGGGGATCGCATTTGATCTCAAACAGTAAATCATTATAAAGATTCTGTCATTTGACGTTGGCAAAATATTTTCGAATTTTGGTTACTTTTGTTGAATACAAACATTTATTTGAACTGAAAGAAATATACAAAAAGTACAAAGACAATTTTACAACATACATATCTCCTTTACAACATATGAGTGCTGCATTAGATGGTACACTTGTTAAATTGCAGTCAATTACAGTCTCCCGGGGCCAAAAATGCACAATATAGATGACATTGACATTGAAGATGTCAAACAAAATTTTGACAACTACGGATTCAAAAGTAGTTGACACATTTCATCCTTGTCTGCTTAACGTGGCTACGCCAAACTCCATACTTCTCTACTGACACAAATTCACTCTGCAAGGCTACCAATTCACGAACGTTAAAGTTATTCGACAGATAGCTATTTGTTTGTGTAAAATGTGTGAAAAGACGCAATGGAATTATTCGTTGGATAAATATAAAGAATAAATTTATTTAACGAATACTTATTCGAAACTTTATTAGGAAGTGAAAATACCGGACCTTAATCGAATAATCACAGTAGGTATAAGAGCAAAACAAAATTTTAAAAACCAACTCACTTATGAAATGTATCATGGATTGCCTAAACATGAATTTTCAGGCGGGAACTTTTAAAATGCGCAGCCTGTATTAGTAACATGTATATGAGTACACAATACTAAATTTAAAGATAAAAATAAATCAAACAAAACTAAAAGATGTGATATTTTAATTCTAGAGCAAACAGTTTACAAACTGCAGAAAAGTAAGTACTTACATTACATTAGATCTGAACTTTTACAACGAATTTGAAAATATATCAATAAAGTTTGGATTGTTAATAAGGGGATAGAATGCAAAAATCATAAGATGACTTTTCTGGCTCATGCTGTATGATTATGTAATTTAAAAGATTTTCTATTAGTACGATACAATGATTGGGAATAAAACAATTTTAATATAGATAATTTTAACGTAATATAAGAAAATAAAACACAGATTAAATTCTGTACCGTTTTAAGATAGATATCGAATTATGTATAATCTGAAAAAAATTTAAACGTAATAAGAAAATGAATTACAAAAAAAGAACAGATTAAAACATACTATCTAAAATTATGGAATTGTCTTGTTCCAGATTTTATGATTTTCCTGTAGGATTTAATTTTTATTCTTGCCTCTAAATACGTATTAGATATTGTACATGTGTTCTTTGGCGACTGTGATGTTTATTATGTCTTTCTCAGCCTGACATTGTTAAATCTATTTACAAAATAAAATATAGCAATTAACAATAAACATACGTCTTATTTTTTTATTCTGTAGTGTTTAATCCTTTGTCCTGTGTTTAGCACCAAATCTTTTTGGGTTCCATTTAAACACGTATATTCTGTTTTGCATATTTACTTCCAGACTATGTTTTTAGTATTGATACGACATGCATAATTTGTCATTAATATATCAAATATGACATGACAATGTTTATCTTTTTAATTTTGTACATCGATTGTGATATTATTCCTACCTTTCTGATCCTTTTCGACGTGTTTCCTTATACATTTTCCAAAATTCTATTTACAAAATAAAATATGTAACATAATAATAAACATGGCTTAAAATCATTACATATACCTACCTTGTTAAATTCATCATTTTTTCTTTAATTATTACATATTATTTAAACATTTTATTGCATTTAAAAGGCAGAAAACTGATAATTTGTCATCATTGACATTGACATAACAGCGTTTATCGCCTTAAATTTTCAAGGAAAACTGTGATCGTTACTGTGAAAAATATTGTTTATTTAGAAATATTTGGTTTTTACCTAGTTACTTATGACACATTTGGTAACACTGTCCAAGTACATATGAACCGTCAAATTTTATAATTTTTAATTAAAATAGTTTAGGCCTTTTTTACCTGTGCGGATATAATTGCCCATTCTCAAAATTTATAATTATGAATTAAACTTCTTTCAAATTGTCTCCATTTCATAAATATTTCCATTTAAAGGTTCAAAATGACATGACAAACATGGAGTTCTTCGTCTTAAATTTTCAAGGAAAACTGTGAAAAATATTGTTTCTGTCCCAATTTTCAAACTTTAATAATTTTTTACTCGAAAACTATGCATCCTACAGAAATTCGTCCCATTAGAAGGGCCCTGAAGCCAATCATTTCCTACAATTTAATATAAATTTCATGAAAATCGGTCACACCGTTTAAGCTGTAGCCTTGTCTAAAGTTTGGCGATCGTCTTGATTAAAATATATAACTATAGTGAGTGAATCTGATCGTTTAGTATTAGGACTAGCGTAATCTCGGCTTCGCCGAGTTTTCCCTAGGGCTCCGCCGATAGTGGTTTATGATGCCCACGCAACATGCCCACCCAAACTACCCACGCAACATGCCCACCCAAACTGCCCACGCAACATGCCCACCCAAACTTCCCACGCAACATACCTACCCAAACTGCCCACGCAACATGCCCACCCAAACTGCCCACGCAACATGCCCACCCAAACTGCCCACGCAACATTCCCACCCAAACTGCCCACGCAACATGCCCACCCAAACTGCCCACGCAACACGCCCACGCAACATGCCCACTCAAACTGCCCACGCAACATGCCCAACCAAACTGCACACGCAACATGCCCACCCAAACTGCCCACGCAACATGTCCACGCAACATGCCCACTCAGACTGCCCACGCAACATGCTCACGCAAAATGCCCACCCAAACAACCCACTCAGACTGCCCACGCAACATGCCCACGCAACATGCTCACGCAAAATGCCCACCCAAACTGCCCACTCACACTCTCTTTTCTGGCTCATGCTGTATGATTATGTAATTTAAAAGATTTTTTATTAGTACGATACAATAATTGGCACCCCCCGCACTGGTCTTGAGGATATATTTATTTATTTATAAATAAATAAATAAATAATTAAATAAATAAAAAATAAATAATTAAATACATAAATTAATTAAGAAATTAATAAATTAATTAATTAATAAATTAATAAATTAATTAATTAATAAATTAATAAATTAATTAATAAGTAAATAAATCAATACAATACATAAATAAATTAAAAAAATAAATAAATAAATTAATAAATTAATAAATTAATAAATTAATAAATTAATAAATTAATAAATTAATAAATTAATAAATTAATAAATTAATAAATTAATAAATTAATAAATTAATAAATTAATAAATTAATAAATTAATAAATTAATAAATTAATAAATTAATAAATTAATAAATTAATAAATTAATAAATTAATAAATTAATAAATTAATAAATTAATAAATTAATAAATTAATAAATTAATAAATTAATAAATTAATAAATTAATAAATTAATAAATTAATAAATTAATAAATTAATAAATTAATAAATTAATAAATTAATAAATTAATAAATTAATAAATTAATAAATTAATAAATTAATAAATTAATAAATTAATAAATTAATAAATTAATAAATTAATAAATTAATAAATTAATAAATTAATAAATTAATAAATTAATAAATTAATAAATTAATAAATTAATAAATTAATAAATTAATAAATTAATAAATTAATAAATTAATAAATTAATAAATTAATAAATTAATAAATTAATAAATTAATAAATTAATAAATTAATAAATTAATAAATTAATAAATTAATAAATTAATAAATTAATAAATTAATAAATTAATAAATTAATACATTAATAAATTAATACATTAATAAATTAATAAATTAATAAATTAATAAATTAATACATTAATAAATTAATACATTAATAAATTAATAAATTAATACATTAATACATTAATACATTAATACATTAATACATTAATACATTAATACATTAATACATTAATACATTAATACATTAATACATTAATACATTAATACATTAATACATTAATACATTAATACATTAATACATTAATACATTAATACATTAATACATTAATACATTAATACATTAATACATTAATACATTAATACATTAATACATTAATACATTAATACATTAATACATTAATACATTAATACATTAATACATTAATACATTAATACATTAATACATTAATACATTAATACATTAATACATTAATACATTAATACATTAATACATTAATACATTAAGGGGGATGTAAAGTCAAATAGTTTTTCAGATTACAGGCGGGCCTGTGACTGTTTCTAATGTTCCATCTTTTTCTTTGCATGTTTAAAATGTATAGTTTCTCTGCATCACACAGCGCAAGTAGACCCTTAAGTTTTTGATGTAAATGTGCATGAAACGTACGATAAATTATTTGGGTAACTGCAACCCTTACCCTGCCTACTACTAACTAAGATCGCATTGGTTACTGCAAACCAGTACAACTATAATGCTGCTCATATTCAAAATATAATCAGTTTACATTTGGTCAACTTTAAGAAATAAATGCCGATTCTAACAGCACAACTTAAATGTTGTCCACCCAATTCCTAAATCCTAATGTAATGCTGATGTAGTGGTATGGTGCCGCACAAATCAATGTTGTAAAAAACAATTTTATTTTTCATTTTTTTATCTACATGAAAATATAGAATCTAGAATATTACATATTTTTTAATTTGGTTAGGTAACAAATAATAATAATAAATAAACTATTATTACAATGTAAGCAGTTTTTTGGGCGAATATAATCTGAAGAAGCAAAATTATTTAGAATCAAAAATGCATACTTTGAATGCTTGAGTAAATAATTAAGATTTATTTGTTTGTATTTCAAACGAAATAAATAAAGAACTTCAACCCATAATTATTGAATGGTTTTTATTTGTTTATACATAAAAAATTAAAATTATATAAAAGATTATTATATAGGTAAATATAAATAATAAAATAATAATAACAGTTTTCACATGGCATATAATTTAAACAGTTAATTCATAAAAATTTATTCTCTTGGCGGATTTCTAATACGCATTTTTCTTTTGTATCTAGAATCTATGATTTCAGGAAGTAGACAGCGCATGTAAAAATTTTGTAAATAGTTGATCATCCTCGTTTCCCAGAATGTGTTATCACGCATTATCAGAAAGTAAAAATGTAATTAGAATTTTTTTATTATTACGCCAATGAAATAAATCAATAAGTACCTTCTCAATTGAAATTCCCTATCTTTGGTCCCTTTGAAATAAGCAGGGTAAATTTACTTATTTCAATAATAAGATTATAAAATGTTTGCTAATATCCTTATATGTTTGTAGTACCTGTTTAAACCTCATTAGTGAAAAAAGTATAATCCTATTATCTTATTTATTGCTTCAAAACGAAATATATTTAGTTATTGAAAATAAGAATTGGTAAATAGCAAAATTGTATCGGCCGAAAGGTCTTCAAAAGTACTTGAAATTTTGATCTTCGTTTGATCTTTTTAACGATATAATATGTCCATATTTTATTGTTTTGAACATGAAAAAAAAAATTATTAATTTACTGGAGTGAAAAAAAATATTAAGAGACAAATATAAAAAAAAAACAATAACTTGTGTATGTCGTTTCTTACAAATTTGACATTTGTTTTGATATTATTATCTTAAGAATCTGTTATTAGAATTATGGAGACAATCTTGAAGAAAAAAATAAGTTTAGTGCCGCTTTGTGGTTAAAATGCACTTTTGTGCAAAATTATACTTCAGGCCACTCATAATGTATAATTTGCAAACTAAATTTAAAAAATTTATACTATATTTCGAATTCTTCAAAAAAGGCTAGATTTCGTTTGTTACATAGATTCTTGTAATCCTTTGTATTAGGTTATAATCTAAAAGGATTGTTGTAATCAACAATTTTACAGTTAGTTTGCAACAATGCCAGAAACTCATCCATTCGGAAAAAGTGTAATTCATATTCATAAGCATTTGATTCTTCGCAAAATGCTAGTATTTATGCTTTGGTACTTACACACGTATTTTCTTGATAACTATTCAAAAAACAATTTTTCTTTTTTGTAATATAGTTCAATTAAGGTTTACATATTGAACAAAAACACAAGTTGAAACTAAAATTAAAAAAAAAATAAATGTCATTTTTGACATTTATGTTACTATAAATATTAAAGAATATTTTATCCTTTGTACGATTTGATTATAGATTTCCTTTATATTTAAAAGATAAATGCTCATATTCATAAACACTCTCGTAAAAATATAAACGATTCGTTTAATTTTTATCGAGTAGAAACAGTCGACACTGAAAGAAAAAATAAAATTTAATTTGTCAATCTTGATTCAATTTGTGAAACATTATAACGTGCCGTTTTGATTCTTTACGAGTGTTTATGATTATGGGCAAAAGAGTTAGAGACTTATAAAGATATTAAATTTTATAAATCATTGTATGCTATGGTTAAAAATAGAAATATAATTATTATATTGTCATTGGGTCATTGGGGTAGTTTTCTGTAAGTGGAGGGATTTATGTACCCAATCATATTTCATAATTATTCTATAATCAACCAATAGGGTGCTGCTTTATAACGATAGGTAGTATACAGGTAGCATGATATTCATTTAATGTTTAATTATTTTGTGTAGACAATACAAATAAAATAGTTTACATTACATATTTATGAAAGAAAAAGAGTGAACATTCAAAATCAGATACCGAAAGTATTATTTTATCTAATTCCAATAATCAACAACAAAATGATTTGTTCAACAAGGCGATTACCTTAACTATTTATAATATTCGTTCTACTTTTTTGTAATATATAGTTATTGTTTATATACTCGTTCATACAAGTGTATATGTACATAAATATTTTATCAAAAATGTTTATAAAACTTGATATTTAAATTGTAACGATTGAAAATTTGGCGGCTAGGTAAATGTTTTAATCTGTTGTCTCATTGGTGGTTGCTTTTGGCGAATGGAGGGGATTACAGACGGACCTGTGCTCGAATCACACCCTGATTGAAGTAACTTTGAAGCAAAAATTTTATATTTTGATGTTTACAATTGTTGTATTTTCTTGATAATTACTCAAATAACGAATTTTCTTTTTTGTAATATAGTTCAATTAAGGTTTAAACTATGTCCTACAGTTAAAATATTTAACAAAAACAATTTTAAAATGTAGGAAATATGTATCTGAAAATTGATATAATTTGTTTACTATTATCTTTAATATATGAAAGTTTGTTGTAAAATAATTAACTTCATACCAAACTAACATATATTTTCTTTATAATAGTTCAAGAATTTTTTTATATCTTGTATTGTTTCTGAGATATACTGACAGAAAGAATGGACTATTTGTACCTAAAAATATGTGACTTTACATTCCCCTTAATACATTAATACATTAATACATTAATACATTAATACATTAATACATTAATACATTAATACATTAATACATTAATACATTAATACATTAATACATTAATACATTAATACATTAATACATTAATACATTAATACATTAATACATTAATACATTAATACATTAATACATTAATACATTAATACATTAATACATTAATACATTAATACATTAATACATTAATACATTAATACATTAATACATTAATACATTAATACATTAATACATTAATACATTAATACATTAATACATTAATACATTAATACATTAATACATTAATACATTAATACATTAATACATTAATACATTAATACATTAATACATTAATACATTAATACATTAATACATTAATACATTAATACATTAATAAATTAATACATTAATACATTAATACATTAATACATTAATACATTAATACATTAATACATTAATACATTAATACATTAATACATTAATACATTAATACATTAATACATTAATACATTAATACATTAATACATTAATACATTAATACATTAATACATTAATACATTAATACATTAATACATTAATACATTAATACATTAATACATTAATACATTAATACATTAATACATTAATACATTAATACATTAATACATTAATACATTAATACATTAATACATTAGTACATTAGTACATTAGTACATTAGTACATTAGTACATTAGTACATTAGTACATTAGTACATTAGTACATTAGTACATTAGTACATTAGTACATTAGTACATTAGTACATTAGTACATTAGTACATTAGTACATTAGTACATTAGTACATTAGTACATTAGTACATTAGTACATTAGTACATTAGTATATTAGTATATTAGGACATTAGGACATTAGGACATTAGGACATTAGGACATTAGGACATTAGGACATTAGTACATTAGTACATTAGTACATTAGTACATTAGTACATTAGTACATTAGTACATTAGTACATTAGTACATTAGTACATTAGTACATTAGTACATTAGTACATTAGTACATTAGTACATTAGTACATTAGTACATTAGTACATTAGTACATTAGTACATTAGTACATTAGTACATTAGTACATTAGTACATTAGTACATTAGTACATTAGTACATTAGTACATTAGTACATTAGTACATTAGTACATTAGTACATTAGTACATTAGTACATTAGTACATTAGTACATTAGTACATTAGTACATTAGTACATTAGTACATTAGTACATTAGTACATTAGTACATTAGTACATTAGTACATTAGTACATTAGTACATTAATACATTAGTACATTAATACATTAATACATTAATACATTAATACATTAATACATTAATACATTAATACATTATTACATTAATACATTAATAAATTAATACATTAATACATTAATACATTAATACATTAATACATTAATACATTAATACATTAATACATTAATACATTAATACATTAATACATTAATACATTAATACATTAATACATTAATACATTAATACATTAATACATTAATACATTAATACATTAATACATTAATACATTAATACATTAATACATTAATACATTAATACATTAATACATTAATACATTAATACATTAATACATTAATACATTAATACATTAATGCATTAATACATTAATACATTAATACATTAATAAATTAATAAATTAAAAAATTAAAAAATTAATAAATTAAAACATTAATAAATAAATGTATAGATAAATATATAAATAAATATACAAATAAATAAATATTTAAATAAATAATTATATAAATAAATTAATCTCGGAAACTATAGAAGATCGGACCCATGTTGATTAAACTTTTTACTCACTTGAAATGTATCATGGATTGCCTAATCATGAATTTTCAGGCGGGAACTTTTAAAATGCGCACCCTGTATTAGTAACATGTATATGAGTACACAATACTAAATTTAAAGATAAAAATAAATCAAACAAAACTAAAAGATGTGATATTTTAATTCTAGAGTAAATAGTTTATAAACTGCAGAAAAGTAAGTACTTACATTACTTTAGATCTGAACTTTTACAACGAATTTGAAAATATATCAATAAAGTTTGGATTGTTAATAAGGGGATAGAATGCAAAAATCATAATTTCTGGCTCATGCTGTATGATTATGTAATTTAAAAGATTTTCTATTAGTACGATACAATAATTGGGAATAAAACAATTTTAATATAGATAATTTTAACGTAATATAAGAAAATAAAACACAGACTAAATTCTGTACCGTTTTAAGATAGATATCGAATTATGTATAATCTGAAAAAAATTTAAACGTAATAAGAAAATGAATTACAAAAAAAGATCAGATTAAAACATACTATCTAAAATTATGGAATTGTCTTGTTCCAGATTTTATGATTTTCCTGTAGGATTTAATTTTTATTCTTGCCTCTAAATACGTATTAGATATTGTACATGTGTTCTTTGGCGACTGTGATGTTTATTATGTCTTTCTCAGCCTGACATTGTTAAATCTATTTACAAAATAAAATATAGCAATTAACAATAAACATACGTCTTATTTTTTTATTCTGTAGTGTTTAATCCTTTGTCCTGTGTTTAGCACCAAATCTTTTTGGGTTCCATTTAAACACGTATATTCTGTTTTGCATATTTACTTCCAGACTATGTTTTTAGTATTGATACGATTTGGTAACACTGTCCAAGTACATATGAACCGTCAAATTTTATAATTTTTAATTAAAATGGTTTAGGCCTTTTTTACCTGTGCGGATATAATTGCCCATTTTCAAAATTTATAATTATGAATAAAACTTCTTTCAAATTGTCTCCATTTCATAAATATTTCCATTTAAAGGTTCAAAATGACATGACAAACATGGCGTTCTTCGTCTTAAATTTTCAAGGAAAACTGTGATCGTTACTGTGAAAAATGTTGTTTCTGTCCCAATTTTCAATCTTTAATAATTTTTTACTCAAAAACCATGCATCCTACAGAAATTCGTCCCATTAGAAGGGCCCTGAAGCCAATCATTTCCTACAATTTGATACAAATTTCATGAAAATCGGTCGCACCGTTTAAGCTGTAGCCTTGTCTAAAGTTTGGCGATCGTCGTGATGAATTCAAATATATATAGAACTATAGATAGTGAATCTGATCGTTTAGTATTAGGACTAGCCTAAACTCGGCTTCGCCGAGTTCAGCCTAGGGCTCCGCCGATAGTGTTTTATGATAGACTATACGTACATCCAATATGACGGATGACAATGTTTATCTTTTTCATTTTGTACATGTTCTTCGATCGATTGTTATATGAATTCTGCCTTTCTGATCCTTTTCGACGTGTTTCCTTATACATTTTCCAAAATTATATTTAAAAAATAAAATATATATTAAATTAACATAAAACATGGCTTAAAATCATTACATATACCTACCTCGTTAAATTTATCATCTTTTCTTTAATGTTACATATTATTGAAACATTTCTTACATTTACAAGTATGAAAACCGATAATTTGTAATCATTGACATGCCAAATGATATAACAGCGTTTATCATTTTAAAATTTTCAAGGAAAACTGTGATCAAACACTTGTGTTCGAACTTCACATTAATCTAGTTAGGAATATTTATTTATTACCTAGTTAATTATGACATATTTGGCAACATTTTCCAGGTGCATATGAACCGTCAAAATCTATAATTTTTAATTATAATGTTTTACGCCATTTTACCTGTGCAGATATAATTGCCCATTCTCATAAATTATGATTATGAAATAAACTTCTTTCAAATTGCCCTCATTTCATAAATATTTCTATTTAAAGGTTCAAAATGACATGTCAAACATGACATGCCAAATGACATGACAGCGTTTATCGTCTTAAATTTTCAAGGAAAACTGTGATCGTTACTGTGACCATTATTGTTTTTGTCCCAATTTTCAATGTATAATAATTTTTTACTCAAAAACTATGCATCCTACAGAAATATTACTTATTACGAGGGCACTCGAGACAATCATTTCCTACAACTTGGTGTAAATTTCACACAAATCGCTCACACCATTCAGGCTGTAGAGGTGTTCAAAGGATGGCGATCGTCGTGATGAATTCAAATATATATATATATATATATATATATATATATATATATATATATATATATATATATATATATATATATATAGAACTATAGATAGTGAATCTGATCGTTTAGTATTAGGATGTAATATTTTATCGTATATTGTTATACCTAGATGTTAAACAATTTTCTTGAAATGATCCATTATGTAGTGAAATTTAAAACATAACCTAGAAAAACTCTTAACGATATCTTTACGTCAAATGCATAACTAACTTCCAGAACTTTAATTACAGACCTTTTGTTGCATCCGTCCCAGGATTAATTAAAAATTTTATAGTCATGAAACTCGGTAAATAAAATCTACGCAACAATGATAGTTAATTAAGACAAATTGCCGCTATATTTTTTAGCAGAACTTACATGTCCACATACTGTACTGTGCATTACGGAAATTATATTAATTCTTTGATAAAACCTACGCTACGCTAAATGCACGCAATGGTACTGACAATGTAAACAATTGAATCATTGATTTTATCTGTTCATTTGTCTGCATCAAATGACGAATGATACATAGTACATTCTATATTGTTCTCTATTCATTTAAAATGGTTTTTATGATTATTTTCATTGCTACGTTTAAATCATTCTATCTGTTTGCATTGTGCGAGTTTTACAAAAAGTCTGTGTGCGTAAAATAAATGAAATATACAATGTTATTAATTTTACTGACTAGTAGGTTTCATATAACATAAGTTATGGATAAGATTATATAAAATGCACTTATTCGCATATAAGCATCTTGAATAGTAGAAATTATAGCTTTTTCGTGATTTATATTAAAATAGAATAAGGAATAAGAGGCTCATAAAATATTATCAAAATGCTAGTTATTTATGGTTGGTACAAGTGTGTTATATTGCAAATCAATCATTCGAAAAAAGTATTAGTCACGAGGTCTTTAAACGAATTGGGTTACCTTCCTCAAGTTACTTATGTAATTAACACTGATACGTGTTCCATACAAAATTTTGTCCAATACCCCTTTAAATAATTTAGAATTAATTTTATTTTAATTTGACTTTCTACAATGACATTTGATAAAAATAATGTAAAGTAGGTCATGCACTGTTACTATGATCGTATTATAATGCTTATCTCACGTTAAGCAGCGACACTTATGACTTTTAGCTTTTTACCTAGCGTGAGTTATAAACGAACATTATTTATTTAAAATCACTAAGGTTTAGCATAACAGTTCATATACCAATTCTAAATTTTCGTCATTTGTAATAGTTCTGACTTTTTACTCCAAGCTTTTCTGAAAAATGATCCAATGTTTAGTCACGTATAAATCTAACTGAGAGATCACGTTTAGATTGTTATCAAGAAAAAATTAGGATGACAAAAAATTGCGGAAGAATTTCCAGAGACACAATGGCCATTTTCTAGCATCAATCGTGCTATAAGTGAGATGCTACTAATAGAAGAAATCTTGGGATAATTAGATAAAACTTAGAGCAAATTTAAGACAATTCTACAAATTACTCGAAATATCACTTATAGTCATTTGTTTCAATAATAGTGTAATAGCAGATTTGAGTGGCAAATTTAGAAAATCACTTTTCATTTGTATTTGTATATAAATGTTTGAAATTTGCTAGAAATACTTTTCAACCCTTTGTCTACAAGGGATACTAATTCCATCAAATCGATATCTTAATGTAATCAATGTACTCCGAAGTAATGGAGTTCTGGCTTGCAAAAAAATCGCGGATTGTGTCGATATTGATTTTTAACTCGTCAATATCACTAGAGTCAATTAAGATGTCAAAATTAACAGAAATACAAATACATGCTTGGTTGTTCTTTAATTTTTTTAGAATAAATTTTCAGTAAATTAAACACAATGAAGAACTTTCTCCATAATAGATCAAATACTGATGACAGGGAGGGACAACCGAGGTGACAACATTGTCAGTATTTACTCTATTTACATATCTAAAACTTCACAAAAACTCGGTTACTTGATTTTTAAGGTGTACGCGATTTTTTTTGCAAGCCAGTGTACATACAGGATTCGTTTTTAAAAGCCACCCGATATATTAAAATCGTAAAATATCTAATTACTGATTAAATAAGTGGCGCAAAAAATAAATCGCTCAGCATTTAAAATTTTAAAAACATATTTACATCATATGACATTCTTAACAAACAACAATGTACATACATACTTTTTATAAGAATATAAAATACAATTCGAACGTGGTTCATAAACTTCATTGCTCCACTAAAAATTGCAAAGCTACTCATACGTAGGTACTGCAAAAAGATACATCAAGATCCAGATGAGTCCTTAGATTGAACATTCCAATACACTAAAAAGTTTCGATTTTGAAAATTTAAAGATTTTGGAAGAAGAACAAAATTTCTCCAAACGTATATTTTTTGAGATGCTACATATCAGGGATGATTGCGACAACATCAATGCAAGAACTGATATACTGGGACTAAATAGAGCATATTTTAGTGTATTGGAAAAGTTCAAAAAGAAAAAAGCAAATTTCAGGCCAAATTAAGAGTTAATTAAATTCTTTACATTTTATTTAAATACCTGTACAATGCTACACAATCATTAGTGTACACACGGGAGTCCATATCGATAATGTCACCAAAGAATCCTTCCACAAAATACATCCGGCTGTTTTTGATTTATTCTGGTGTCGTTTTTTATGTGTATGTGGTTTTTATGAATTTTTGTATCATATTGTAAAACTGAATGTTTAGTAGGAATGGATTTTGCGTGCCTTAGATCTAATATTTTGTAAGATATTATTTGTAAGTGTGATAATGTCCATGTTCTTGTTGTATGTACTCTTTTGTGATTTCTTGAATGATTAATATTATTATTTTTATTATTGTTATTATTACTACTTCTATTATTATTGTTATTATTATTTTATTATTATTGTTATTGTAATTATTATTATTATTGTAATTATTATTATATTATTATTATTATTATTATTTTCATATTATTATTATTATTTTATTATTATTATTATTATTACTATTATTATTATTATTATTATTATTATTATTATTATTATTATTATTATTATTATTATTATTATTATTATTATTATTATTATTATTATTATTATTATTATTATTATTATTATTATTATTATTATTATTATTATTATTATTATTATTATTATTATTATTATTATTATTATTTAAGTTCTTTTTGCTGAGAGCTAATAGCTCTTCGGCATTTGTCGACGAAAGTGAAATGAATTTTTTCGAGTGACTAATGCCCGGTATGTCTCTCCAATAGGAGGCTATGGCTGCCTCCTCCAAGTTTTTGACTTACTTCTTTACATAGCTATTCAAGAGTCCACAAGAATGTTCAGGTCCGTAAAACGATAATTTGGCTTCCTTTTTAGCGAGCTCATCTGCTTTTTCATTGCCTAGAACTCCTTCATGCGCCGGTACCCACCACAAAGTGACGTAGTTGTCTATGGCAAGCTGTAGTAGGGTGTTCATGCAATTCCAAACTAGCTTTGACTCACAAGTGAAGGAAATTAGTGCCTTTAAAGCAGCCTGGCTCTCTTACATTATGTTAATTATTGCTCCTTTGACACCTTTGTTAGGTTTGTTTGAGCACAGAGATTTATTGCGTAGATCTCTGCTTGAAATATAGTGGAAATGATGCCTGTGGATTCCTTTATTTGGTGAAAGATTATATACCGAAAAGAAATGCAAGAGTGCATCGAAACGTCGGTGTTAAATAAAGTAAGAAAATAATTGCTGTTTGACTGAGATTTCGAGTAATTTAATCTTCAAAACTATTTTCTCTGACTGTACACTTCGTTCAAAAATAATCTTTTTCCGGTATTTTCGTTACATAAATATGAGGTGAGTTTTGAACAGTGTATTCAATTACATTATGTGTAGCTATTTTTCTTTATGGCACAATACGTGCATTGCAGCTTTCATGTTTCTTGTTTCACAATATTCATATTTTTAAAAAAATCCAGTTTACAAATTCTATAAAATAAAATAATATATTGCTTAAAAAAAACATTAATTCCATTTGATATACTTACAAAACGACACATTACTACACATTTATAAATCATAAAGAAGAAGTAAAAGTAAGTCGAAAAGTATTATACAATATGTGTCCAAAAATGAATTGCTTCGGATATAACACATTTCATATAAATTTAATAATTGTTATGTATACTTCAAAATCCATGAATTTATTTTTGTAAAATTTGGAACAGTTGTTGCATGGAAACGGATAGCCAAGTGTTAAGATGACATAATTAGATCCCGACAAAATCAAGAAAACAATAGCATTTTTAATATAAATTTATGAAGTTTTATATTTTTTACAGTTCTTATTAACAACACATATATACTTAAATTATGACTAATTGTACGCTAAATAAGATGTTCGAAAAGCTTTCCTTCCATTTTAATACGCGCAATACACTTCCGAAAAAATGAACAACGAACTCTTTCAAGAATGTCCGGCATTTATCGAATTAATTGGCAACATGTTCGTTGAATGTGGTGCGGGTATAACAATGGATCGTGAATAATTGGCCAAATAAGAGACGCACTAATATCCACTTGAGCCGAAATTCGTCGTACATTCGTTCCGGGGGTTTCTTCCACTATTTCTAAGTTGTTCTTGTATCGCGGGCGTAGAAACTGATCTGTGACGTCCGGTATCACGTGCACGTTTTTTTAAATGAACTCACTTCTCGTACTCGCCTATGAACTCTTACAAACTTTTGATGAGACGGTAATGCATGGTTTGGAAAACCCTCGGCATAAATACGACTTGATTTACAAGCGTTGCCATTAGAACGACCGTACATGAAACGCATGGCTGCCATTTCTGCATTAAATTGTTTTCCTGGCGCTATCGGGATCTAATTATGTGATTTTTAATACTTGGCTGTTCCTTTTCACGCAACTATTTGAAATTTTACAAATAAATTACTAACATTCGGTATTTACATAGTAATTAAATTCATATAAAACCTGTCATAATCTCCGAAACAGTTAATTAATTAATATTCGACTTATTTTGACTTCTTCTATACGTCCTTAAATGTGTAACACTTGTTTTTTCATACTCTGTGTTTATACATATACAACAAACAGAAAAAGCACTATTCTAATTACCAAAGTGTTAGATTTCATCTAAGAGAGTGGGCATACCGAGTTTTAAAAAATTCCCTCTTTCAATGTGAATGTTCCTTCCCCCAACACAAGATTATTACTAGGTTATTGCATATTTCGAAGTTTATTTGCAAAACTCATAAAATAAAAAAGTTATAAGAAAATAAATAAAATGTTAGATTTTGCGTGATACTAACAGTAAAATCCTTTATTTATAACAATAGAAGAGCATTCTACTCCAAATGACATACTATTTTTCTTGAAATAATTGAATTGAAATAATATTTAATTTGCAATTTCAGCCAGAGTGCCAAAGCTGGCGGTGCACACTGCATTTTTACCTCCCGCTACCTTTGGTAAGGGAGGTATAGGGATCGTGCTAAAAATCGCATATCGATATTTTGGTAAATGACCACGTTTTAAGGTCCCTAGAATCCAATTTTAACATTTTCGCGCTGATGTCTGTGTGTGTGGATCCTCTATTCTAACTCAAATACTATCATTCAGAAACCTTGTATTTCGTATTTTTTCTGTAATGGAAAGAGCCCATTAGATTTTGGTGAGAATCAGATAACCGGAAATGGCAGTTTACTAGAAGCTCAAAATAGTTTTACTTCGAAAAATACCTTTAAATGTTATTTTTTCGAGACTAATAAAAATTAAAGATTATTAAATACTTTTTCTATATATTTTATGGATAAATTTATAAAAATATCTATAATTTAAATGCTAGAGTCTCCGCTTTAAACAAAAAAAACGCAGTTATTCAAATGTATGTAACTGACAGATAAAATTTAATTTTTATTTTATTATAGCTCCGGTGGCTCTGGGTTCGAATCCCACTAAGGCATGGATTTGTGTGAATGTGAACCCACTCTGTAATTTGGATTTAATCCTGTTGAGGAGTTTAAAAAACAGGTAGTTACTTGGATTAGATTAGAGTATATTTTAAGAAATAAACTCTCAAAATTAGAGTAAAATTCGCTAATCCAAAATAAGGATTAACTTATCTTTTTTGTGACTCGGGCGGGAGGTACTGTGTTGGTCACGCCAGATTTTTACCTTCCGTCACCTTTAGGTAAGGAAGGTATTGTCTTTTGTCAAAAAATTCGGTGGTGAGTTTTTAATGAATAAGCACGTTTTAGGGTCCCTAGAATACGATTTTACTATTTTTACGATGATGTCTGTATGTGTGTGTGTGTGTGTGTATGTATGTGTGTGTGTGTGTGTGTGTGTGTGTGTGTAACAAAATTTTCGTCTGCGATAACTCTAATACTACAATTACAAAAATTATAATTTTTTCGTACACTTCTTCGTTACATCCAAATAAAGAGCTGATTAGATTTTGGTTACAATTGGTCAACCGGAAGTACCATCATTTGAAGATTTTAACAGTTTTTCTTGAAAAAACTATGTTAAATATAATTTTTTCACGTTTGATGTTATTATAAATATTAAAGAATATTTTATTCTCTATACGATTTGACTGCATTTAATACTTAATATTAAATGGATATAGAGTTAAAAAATTATAAAAAAATTAAATTTCATAAAGTAGCCATAGCTATGGAAACAGCTACTATATGAAGAAAATTCTGATTGAAAGATGTCAGTGTCAAGTGAAATTGGCATAGTGTGTTTGTCTTATAATTTTAATGGAAATATTAGATCTTTTGCTTTCTGTATGGAATTTGTATAAAATACATACAACTGCTTTAAGGTAATGTACAAGAAATAATAATAATAATAATAATAATAATAATAATAATAATAATAATAATAATAATAATAATAATAATAATAATAATAATAATGATAATAATAATAATAAATTTTTTATTCCTGCAGATACATTACACTGTATATAGAAAACGTCACAAAATAATAATTTTCTGTATGAAATTTGCATAAAATACATGCAACTGCCGGAAGGTAATGTACAAGAAATAGAATATTTAATTTAGCAAGGAACTTTCCGTATGAAATTTGTACAAAATACATAGAACTGACGGAAGGTAATGTGCTGGCCACATCAGATTTTTTCTATTTATTGCAACATTTTGCACTTTAAAACGCTAACGAATATATTACTGTTAAATAAAATTTTTCAATATGATCGGTGTAGCTGCGGCGATCTACTATAGCTAACGGTGAGCTAAAATGCTAATATTATTTTATTTTAAGGAATACAATTATGGAAAACATTATTTTGCTAGTAATATAATAATTATGTTCTATAGTGAGTCTATACATGCCTTATTTAAGGACTTCGGCATCACAGCAGATTCACGAATTCAAATGTTAATAATTTACATAAGTAAGCTTCATAAACATACATAATTTGTATCTGAGCAGCATAAATTTAGGACTAACTGTGGATAGTACTGTTAGTGAAATATTATTATAAATAATAGGGGATTACACTTAGCATCACGTCAAATTCCTAAATTTTACTGTCAATAATTAGTGAATGTAATCAACACAAACTTTTATAATTTATAATTGAGTAACAAAAATCCCTGCACTAAATGTCACTAACATTGTTAGTCCTACCGACTACGCATGTTTTATATTTGTATATTTAAATAAGACACCATACAAGTATGATGTAAATATTTTATTAATGAAAGATTTTAAATATTCTATTATAAAGTCATGTGATATCTAATTATTTTTATAACCAATTAAGATTGTTGCCAGATGTTGTATTATTTATTAATGTATATCCTAGTAATGAACAATGCGGGTATACAGTTTATACAAATTCGGTTTCTAGCACAACTCTAGTACTAACTTTTCAAATTTTTTTTAAATTGGTTTCAGGTAGGGCCATCTTACCTGACTTAAAACCATAACCTGTAAATCCAGTAACAGTAAAAGTACTTTTCGAACGTAATGCGTTTTTACAACTGTGTGGTGTACCTACCTAGGGTGCGTTCCAAAACAAAGATACAGAGTAAGTGGATCCCCTACTTGGAGTACGGTCACGTGACCATATTTGCCGGAGTATTTACGAACGGCTTTGAGTAAATAAAATAACATAACCTTAAAAATAAGAAAATATCTTTTTGATACGACATTTTGACTGCCAAAAATTATTTATTGTGTGCACTTCTTATTTTATCAAAACATTTTTTACAATGAATGTAGGTTTTACTATTAAGTTTTTCAAATGTCTTTTTTTATAAGATAAATAATCATCAATTACTCCAACATATTGATAATTTTCAAGATTTATCTTTATTTCAAACTCGATTTCTGTGTTTCGTTGTAAAAATTTGCGTAGGACACGCAAATTCTCATTGGAGTATTTCGTACCCTACTAGCGTAGCAGAGTACGAAGAGTATGCTCTAGAGTGCAAACTCCGAATTTTGGAACGTTTATCGCGTAAACTCTGAGTAAGCGCAATAGTTTTGGAACGGATTTTACCATACTCGATACTCCAGAGTAAAGTTTTGGAATGCACCCCTAATGTATACAGAGCCAGTTCGCCTCTTTGTGGTGAATTCTGGGTAACATTAAATGACCAATCAGAAGTTAGCGACCAGATAATATCCTGCATCTTAAGGATTTTCTTTGGAAGGGGAAATACAAACCAGTACTATACCATCTCCAACGCCGTCTTCTACCACTTCGACCAACTCTCTCTATTAAAAAGTAACATCGACCTTGGTGACCCCATTGCAACAAGCGCTAATTTCAACTCGTCCAACATATTATTTTATTTATCATCTGATTGTTAGTACATTTAAAGTTTTTGTGACGATTGTACTGCCATATGCTAAAATAAAATAAAACTTCTATCTTTTACCTATAATATATTCAAAGCAGAATATTTGCATAAATATCTCACTCATCAAAAAATAGAAATCAGAGCACATAAAAAATCTGCTAAATACTTTTGTCTTGTTACTTTGGCTATGAACATTGTTTTAAGGGGTTGAAATATATACCTATTCTGGAAAATGAAACTATGAAGGCTAATCCAGTAAAGCATTACAAATATTAGGATTATTTTCTCATAAAAAATTGAAATTGTTAATTTTCTATTGGCTTACAAATAATTTTTTATCAAAAATTGTTATAAATCTTTGATTGTATAAACGTGTAGACATTTTGTGGGTGTAGCTCTAACTTTATTATGCTGTATAGTTGCTTTTTGTAGTTTATAAGCCATTATTCTCAATTTTTCAATAATACCTCCCTGCTAACATTCTCTGCGATTGATCTTCCCGCCCTGTATGTCGTCGCGACGTCGCCACGTGCATCAATGGAGTCATTTGTCAATAGAAGAGCATCGGGCAGGCAAGCGCCACTCGTGAACTACTTCACTACCTATACCATGGATACGTGGCCCAGTTAGTTGGGCGCTCAGATGATGTATGTGGTGCCTTACTTCTACCCGTGCGGTGAACCTAGCAATTCGAAGTGTTGAATTGTTGCCAGTGACCCCATAAACGAAACTCTTAAAGAGTAATTCTAGAAGGAAAGAAATCTTACAATGCTGGCAATATTAAACAAGTAAATTTTAAATACAAAAAAAAATTATTAAATAGAAATGGAGACGTTTTTGGCTTGATTTACGTTAGCAAGAGAATTGCTAAATGATACCGTTTGCGTTTACTATTTATAATAGACCTATTTATGTCTTATCACGTGTTTTATACAAACTGGACATAATATGGATATTATGATCCCTTGATTTACACTAGCGACACAATACAATATCGTTTCGCTTCCATTATAAAAATATTGTTTAACAATATTGTCGTATGCAAAATTAAGTAGAGGGTCTCTTTTGAGTATATATATATATATATATATATATATATATATATATATATATATATATATATATATATATATATAAAGTATCGTTGCGTTTAATATATTAAAACAATAAAAAAGTAGCTAAAATGAACTAAAATTATGAATATATTAAACAAATACATAAAGTAACATAAATACCATAAATTTTACGGAACATAAATAAATAACAAAATATTATCGGCATCGAATTGTTATTGTATCTATTTTGTATCGCTGATATAAATAAAGCCTTACAATCATTTAATTTAAAAATGTAATAATATTAAATAATGCGGTGCACATAGCCATATTCTTTATACCAACGGAGTAGTTCTGTTGTCACGTCACAACCATATCCCACGATACAATGTATTGGAAATTTATTGCTGTTAAGGGCGCTATAAAATGATGCTTTTGTATAATTTCTTAATTATTTTGATATATAAGAATAATTTGTTACAAAATTATATATTAGTTTTATGGAGATTGACATAAAAGTTTCAGTTTTTTATATAATTAATAAATTATTAGTAAATTAAAGAAAATTATAGAACTGTTCAAAACCAGATTTTTCAAAACCACTTTACCTTATTTAGGATGCAATTTCAACCAGAATTTTGCCTTTGTGTCCAGGGAGTAAATAAATACTGTAGTATTATTTAAAATTTATAAGTGAGTATGGCCCATATTTTCTTATTATTAGGAAATTTTGTATCGTCCATAGGCTTTCAATGCTATTTTAGTTCAGCGTTTTGCCGCTCACAACTGTGGCGCTTATGTGTTCTAAAAATTAGTTTCTCTTTGGAGAGATAGAGACAAACAGAGAAAGAAAACTTGACGCAGCACCGCTGATAAAATTTATTTCACTCACCATAATTATGATATGACATACTGTTTGTAAAATCTATTACATTTATGTCAACAATTATATATGTGGCACCGTTTGTTTCATTAACAAAACTATAGTATATAAAAATATATTTTAATATGATAAATAAAAATATTTGTGTGAAAATTATTTTCCAAAAAAAAAACACTCGATCGGGTTTTTAGACATTTCGGTAGATGTATAATAAAAACACATCTCATTTGAAAAAATGTATTTTTCGTATAGGTACATTATATAATATAATAACATAATACAATTTGATAGGAATTTTATTGGATAGAAGCTTCATACGTTGTTTAAATTTTTTATTATTTACAATTAGATGACTTTTTGGTACATGGTTATGGTCATTTTCAAGTCAACAATGTTATATTACATTTAGTCAAATTTAAATTAGTTACATTAAAGGAAAAAAAATTTACTAAATGTAATATAACATAGTTGGCTCAGTCGCTGTTGACTGTCCAACCTGCCGCAGGTTCTGAAAATCAAATTCATAAACATGGTTTGCAATATAACAACAATTTTTTTCTATAAAGTAACTAATTTAAATTTGACTAAATGTAATATAATATTGTTGACTTGAAAATGGCCATAACCGTGCGCCGAAAAGTCGTCTAATTGTATTTCCAACAATAACAAATTAAAACAACTTATGAAGCTTCAATCGAAAAAATCAAGTAATCTTCACAGTGTCATATGTAATACATTAATATTATTTACATTTTTCTCTTACTATTAATAATTTCTGGTAACAAACAGTTTTTATAAAAATTTATTCATTTTTGTTCCATTCTCTCTTTCCAGAATATTTTGTCCCTTTCCATTATTTCAACAAATAAACTAGATTCGTCATTTTTGTACCATTTTTACAAATTGTAAGTATATTATTATTCTTCATGCATAATAAATATTATCAACACCTCATCGTATAGTTATTTTGGTACATAGGCAAATAACTCTGATAAACCGAATAAAATAGTATCATTTATAGTTCCCCATGTAGTAAAATGTATTGTTGTTGATATAAATATAGTACTTTTTATAAATTGTAAGCATATTATTTACATTATTACATTTTATTTGAAATATATTTATCTACATAAGTTTAATAAGGACGGCATATTCCAAAGAACAGCTTTACAAACATTGGAAATTTATAATCTGTCGGTTATTATTGAGGTAAGAAATTGAAAGGGAAAACACAAGGGTTACTTGCCGGACAAACAATTCTTTTATCTGTATAATTCGTTTTTCTCGTTTACCTGTAATCTGCGACTAATGATACCAATGTTTTCCAATTCAGTAGGATTATAAAATTCAGATATCGGAAGGCAAAAGCCGCATCTCACTATCTCAAAACAGTAAAATCAAAATCCGAGTCCGAGGTAAAATCTTACGCTACAAGGGATGTTAGTTATGTTTTCAATGTCACATGGCAAGTTCAATTTTGGCTCCGTCCAAAAGGAAATAAGGTTTGATACACGATTTATTTCCATGGAAAATCGAGAAAAGGACTACTAGCGCCTTTAGAGAGCGTACGACGGTTGTTATCATAAGTTAGATTTTTAACCGCACCCTTAACGGTAACAGTTGCCCGTATGTGTGACAAAACATCGTTTGGTAGTGTTTTTCAATATCGACAATTTTTTTGAAGCAATTTGTTTGAGCTCATGCGCTAGATCCCAGAAGTAACCAAAAATAACTATCTAATGTTCGAAGCATCAGATGACTGCACAGGCGTCATTTATATCATAGTCATGTTAGCACTTCTCCTTTTCACAGGGAACTTAAGAATTAAACTGCATCCACTTTTCATTCCTTTGTTCCACGAACTTCTTTATTGCATGTCCTTATGTACGTATAATTAAATAAATACATAAGTACTACTACTTAGTTTTGTTATTTCCTATAACGAATCTTTTGAAAACACAAGCTGGTACCTAAGGAATGCAATACCGGGCGAAAATTTGAATACTGGTTTTTCAATATTTTTATTGCAAAAACTGTAATAGGGGGTATTGTTAAGATTACTGAAAATAGAACAATATTGAAATTAATTTACAGTAAAATATGGCACATGATTATGTGAAAGTCAAACTCGATAAAAAATAATAATTTTATTTTTGTAATAGGCCTACAAACCAAATTACCATTACGACTATTAATGAAAACCCGACATGAAAATTCCTTATTTTAAGAAACAAATGTTTTTTTAAAAGTTTTGCGATTAATTTAAGACGTCACGGTTGCAGACCAATAGCATTGAAGCAATATTTTTTCATGAGTGTTCCATTATCTTTTTGTTGGTAATATTGCGGCGTGCGTAAAACAAGATTTAAGCCCAAAGACTAAAAAACAAATCAAATATTACATGTCAATGTCAATATATGATAGCCTACTTAATATGAAAGCGTTATTTATTTCTGTACTTTTCTCACCAATAGGACATGAAAATAGATAGTCTGTGGGCTGCGCTCTGTGGAATTGTAGACGGGATTCCAAGCTTTCCTATTTCTGGCCAATAAAATAAAATCGACACGTTCTACTATCCTTGAAAAAAGTTTGCCAACTCTTCAGTAAAAAATAGTAATGTTTTAAGTACCTAATAACTAATAATACATAAGTATAATCCATTAAATAATATCTTGTTTTTCATTAAAAAAATATATTTTTTATGTTTAATGCCGGTTTTAAATACTAGCCAAAGTTTGTACGGTATCCCAGTTTTCAGGATCACGGTATTGTATTCCCTACTGTTGTACCACAAGCCTTGTTTTAAAATGCTATTTAAAAAGGTGAGATTTCATTATTTAATTTTACTCTTATCTTTAAAAAACGATTTTTTAAAAATTATTTGTTTCATTACAGAGTATGTTCTGCTTTAAAATAATATTTTAATGAATTTGAGTGATAGTATTTTTTATTATTATTGTAATTATTGTTATTATTATTATTATTATTATTATTATTATTATTATTTTCATTTTATTTTTATTTTACAAAAGTTTTGTATAACAACCTCATAAGAGGTAAGTATATACAAAATATGATATGATATTTACATTATATAGTAATAATATAAAAGAATTCTTGAGGTACTGGTCTTCCTGGTAGTTCAAATATCCAAGCGTACTTTTATTGATCGTATTTTATATTATCACTTTGTTGACTTGTTAATCATTATTTAGCACACTTCTTACTATTCCGCATGTTTCAATTATTACAATCTTTTGTAGAGTTATAAAAATTTTAGGTGGTAGTTTTAATTTTAGTAGTTTTTGATGAAGATGTTTTGGGATTTCACCTGTGGATCCGATGATTACTGGAATTATTTCTACGTAGTTAATATGCCATAAAATTTAATTTCTGGAGCTAGATATTGATATTTTTTATTTTTCTATTTTTAGTGGTTTCTATGTTAGTTGCATATGGAACTCCGATATCAATGAGGTACACTTTACTTTCTAACGTATTTTCATATACAATATCTGGTCTGTTATGGTTTGTATATCTGCCAGTTACTACTGTTCTATTCCAGTAAAGCTTACCTTTATTTGTAACTATGACGTTTTCCGGTTGATATCTGTAGTAAAGGAATTGTTACTTTTGTAGGCTCTAGTGCAATAGCTAGGTGTTATTATTATTATTATTATTATTATTATTATTATTATTATTATGAAATAATGAAAATTAATATTTTTAAAATTAAATTGAACTCAAAAAATTAAGGAACTTTTTTGCTTTAATTTGAATAAGCAAGTAACGGAGTATCCATTATACATATATTTTAATATTCATAATTAAAAAAGCTTAATACGTGTGAATCAACTTCAAAATCCAGCCGTGTTGCGAAGTAAGCATTTCAAGCGGAACAGTCATGAAAACTGTTATTGAATCTGCTGTTTCCGATTAACTAACATGGACAACAAAGGCAAAATAGAAATTTAATTTAAAAAATAATGGACAATATGAATACAATAGATATTTTCTCTTTTTGTTTTTAATAAAATAAAATAATTTCGTGCAAGCTCTGTTTTAAATAACACGTGATCAGCAATTTGTTAGTTTGTATTGTAAACAACGAAAATAGGGTTCAATTTTTGAACAGAATTTTATAAAAATTATAGGTGTTAATCAGTGTCACAAATACAAAATGTACTAAAAATACTATAGTCTATATTCACGCAAGGATTCGTTTATTTAAAAGTCTGTAATAATTAACACACATAATATATTGTACCCTACCCCGACCCTGGTAGTGTAATGGGCAACGTAGCCGACTCACCACCAAAACATCCAGAGTTCAAATCCCGGATAAGGTATTGTTGTTTGTGTGTGTCCCTTTCATCATCTCATCTTCATCTGTGCAATGTATATAACGTATCAGTTACAAAATTAGCTACAATTAACTCCCTTCCCATTATCATAACTGTAATAAGATGTAAAGTCTTTAAATGCAATAAAGAATTATTATTTGGAATATTCTTTGGGAACCTCCTTGGGATTTACCGTGGAATGAATTGTACGTCTTACTGTTCCAATTTTTATTTATTAACAGAATAAGTACAGGAGAAGCTCGCCTGTCGCCATGGAGAACGCTACGTTTCTTAAATCTGGCTACGTTTATCAATAGATCCTGGATATGTATTGAAACGAAAGCTGTAATTTTATGTTTATATAATGTAAAACCAAATTTGCTGTTCTTTGGTTCACATTAATGTCTCTATACTTGTTTTGCTGATGATGGGCTAATTAACGCCCGAAATGTAAATAAATAAAAATTAGAACAGTAAGACCTACAATTCATTCGACGAATTATAATAATAATAATTATTATTATTATTAGTATTATTATTATTATATAATTTATTTCATCATGCACGAAAACACTACATTTATAATTATATTCCACTTCAAATGAAAAGTACGCGATAATTGGACGACAGACAGTTACTAAATAAGCAACATTTACTTAACTCATCCCCATTATCATAATCGTAATAAGATGTAAAGTCTTTAAATACAATAACAAATTATTATTATTATTATATAATTTATTTCAACATGCACGAAAACACAGTATATTCCACTTCAAATGGCAAGTACGCGATAATTGAACGACAGACCGTTACAAAATAACCAACATTTACTTAACTCATCCCCATTATCATAATTGTAATAAGATGTAAAGTCTTTAAATACAATAACAAATTATTTTTATTATTATATGATTTATTTCAACATGCACGAAAACATTACATTATATTCAACTTCAAATTACAAGTACGCGGTAATTGGACGACGGACCAAGTAGGCAATGATAAAGTGGTCGGCGGTCATCTGGGCAACAGAAACATTAAATTGACACGCTTAGCAGGCATACAATTTGGTGTATTTTTTACAAAAGAAAGAAACAATAAAATGTATAAAGAAACGTCGGTTTTATAAAAATAAAAATTCTTTGTGACAGGTTTCAAATATTTATTTTTCTAGGTTTTATGTTTACTTTTCTGCCAGGTTTACTGTTAGTAGACTATAAAGCGTGTCCGGATTTCGAAGGCCACCATTGGAATCTTATAAACTATAAAAGATATGATATTGGTTAAATGGGACATCTAAAAATATATTTTTCGCGAGACTAAAGAGCGATTCTAATCGCTCATTTGAGGAACTAAAGTTCAAATTCAGTCCCAGAGGGATTAAATATCAAAAAAATCCCTGAGGGACTAAAGTAAAAATAAACAAGATGTTTCCATAACATTATATAGTTACTATGATTTATTTATTCGTATCTGCACTACATTTTGAGCAGGCGTTGAGTTTTAATTTGAACAAAATTTTTGACATTTGTATTGTCAAATTGTAAGATTAATTTCTTTTACACTAATATGGTTCCATTTGATATGGGAATGCAAAAAATAGCGTATATACCACAGGACTAAAGTGCATTCAATCCCTCAGGTGATTATTTCCTTCACCTTCGGCTCGGGAAATAAACTTCCCCCACAAGATTGAATATGCACTTTAGTCCCTGAGTATATAATATACTATTACATCAAATATCTGGTTGAGATACGTACAGTATATTCAAAAGTATATAATCATAATTATGTTATGAAGCAGGATACGTATGATATAAATTACTGAGGTAAAGTACAATTCTGTTAACCTATATGCTAGTCGAAAGAAGAGAAAAAAGGTGTGGGATCCTGATGATAAACACCAAAGATAATTCTCGAAAGATCACCCGTAAATATACGGGAATAAAATGTATTTTGATAAATTTTATTTTATTTTTCGAAGAAATTAAATATGTACAATATTTACAACATACGAAACTTTTATTTAAATATTGTGAGTGATTATTTATTTGTTTAGTGTCTAGTCTCGAGTCTCGACTATTGTTTAAACATGACTGGTTTGCAGTAAATTTTACATTGTCGTCTCTGATTTCTGCCGTGTGGGGTGTACAATTGACCAGCTACGTACTGGACATCCTGGCCGCAATTGAAACTTCCGGTTCAAGTAACAAAAAATACATGATACATAATAATATAAAAATATAAATAAATATACAACTTCAAATGAATACAGTTTACATTTCGCTCATAACAACTTAAATTGATATTTTTAATCAATTTATTATATTCAGCCTTCAATTTTCAGTTATACTAACATTTTCTAAAATATAAGCGTTAACAAAGAAGTTGTTACTATAGTTACATAGAAATAAAAATAGAATTTGAAATGTATAATATATATTCTGACATGTAATAAAGATTATAATAAATTATCATACATTTATAATTCGTAACGATTACACTGCATATTTAACAGGTTATGGGCCCAGGGACGCGTTCGTTACAGTAAAAGTACAGAAATCGAATCAATTTCAATTTCAGAAAAAAATGACAGAATTCAGTCACAGAATCGAAAAACTGCAGGGTAGTGAAAACTATATTCATAGTCATATTTAATTACCATTAATACATTTACATATTGTTTACGGCAAGTCAAAAGTTACTTATATATAAAAAATTAATTAATATTACATTAATAATAATGAATTACAAGTGTCTGCATCAGCAATGGCGGTCAGATATTCATCTAGACTATAAAAACATTGTTTAGTCAAAAATTTCTTTATTTTAAGTTTAAAAACATAATTTATTGACTTACTTGATGCTGGTAAGGCGTTATATAAATTAATATTTAAAGAATTTCTCTGAGATCGATCTAATCTAAATCTGGGCACTTGAATTAAATTAGCATTTCTAGTGTAGTAGTTATGAGAGAGAGAAACTAATGGAAAATTGTGAGCGTTGATATGAATATCTAACAAAGTAAAATATATAAATAAGCTAGGCAGTGGCATAATTTTAAATTGTTTGAACTGGAACACAACTGGAACCTGGAAGTTGAACATGCGATCATTGTTTGTAACCAAAGGGTTATGGAAAGTTGTTGATCCAGAATTATCAGAAACCGTTACCGTTGACGCCGATTTGGATGCATGAGCGCTAGCAGAAATAATATTGTGTAGCAGTAGTCTCGTAGAACCGTTCCTGGAAGACTCAACATCAGCGAAAGCCGAAAGATAAATCAGTAATGCGTCTAGTTGAAATTCAAAATGAAATTTCAACACTGAAACTAGAAGAAAACGGAAATGTTGAAGAATACATAGCGAAAATCACATGCTTAACAAAAGAATCAGCACGTGCAGGGCACACAATGTCAGAACAGTTAGTAGCAATGTTTATGTTAGCTGGATTACCACCGTCCTGGTCAAGTTTAGTTATGTCAATTCGTGCGCCAGATGATATGAAAATTGATGTAGTGAAGGGGAGAATTTTACAAGAAGCGATGAGAAGGCGTAGATACTGATTTGCAATTTTCCATATTGAATTGTTGTAAAATGTCCTTAATATACTTCTTTTGATGTAAAATCAAGGTTCCCTCTTCGCTATTTTGTTCTATTTTCATTCCAAGTATATAACTTACTGGACCTAGATATCTCATCTTAAATTGTAAGCACTCATAAAATGGCATAAAAGATTTGGATATATAAATTTTAATAATCTGCGTAATATATTGAAGCAAAAGAACATATATTTGAACAATAATAATAATAATAATAATAATAATAATAATAATAATAATAATAATAATAATAAACATTTAAAATGTGATACGTGTGAAGCAGGAAAATTTAAAAAAATACCTTTTCCGAAGAATTACAACACGAAAAAAATGTGTAGAACTAGTACATTCCGATATTTGTGGTCCAATCGGTCGTCATCGTTAGGAGGTAATAAATACTTTTTGACATTCACTGATGACTTTTCATGAAAATCAAGACAGAAGTACTAGACAAATTCGTCGAATTCAAGAATGAAGTAGAATTGCAGAACAGAGAATAAAAACATTACGTACAGATAATGGCACAGAGTACGTGAATAAAGAATTCAAGAAATATTTAAAAGAAAATGGAATTAAACACGAAACCACAACCCCTGGTTCACCACAACAAAATGGAATTGCCGAGCGTCTAAATAGAACCCTCGTAGAAAAAGCAAGATGTCTAATTTATGACGCTTGCGCACCGAAAGAATTATGGGCAGAAGCAATATACGCATCGAATTATCTGAAAAATTGAACACCTACAAGAATATTACATAATCGAATTCCTGAAGAAATATGGACTAAAAGGAAATTCAGTATCAAACACTTAAAAATATGGGGATGTAAAACAATTGTTTATATTCCAAAAGAAAGAAGAGAGAAGTTTGATTCAAAAATGAAAATATGTTCATTAGTTGGATACTGCGAATTATCTAAAGCATATATACTTTACGATTTAAAAAATGAGAAAGTATTCAAAAGCAGAGATGTAAAATTTATTGAAGAAGATTTTGGCTCATTTGAAGAAACAAAATCAACTGAAAATAAATATATTTTAGTTGAAAATCAATTAATCAATAATGAAATTCGAGCAGAACCTGATAATGTACCTGAAAATATAGAAGAAATCGTAGAAAATGAAACAGAAGCAAGTATAGAAAACAATTATTCAAGAATAGAAGAAAACGAAAGAAATTATAAAACAAGATATGGTCGACTAATAAAACCACCAGAGAGAGTTGAAGTTGCAGATATTTGTACTGAAGATAACGTTTCAGTGGATGAAGCATTGAAATGTCCAAATACTTCAAAATGGCAAGAAGCCATGGAAGAAGAAATGAAGAGTTTAGAAGAAAACCAAACATGGAACGTCGTAGATTTACCCCCTGGAAAAACGACGATTGGTTGTAAATGGGTGTTAAAAATAAAACGCAATGCAGATGGAAGTATAGAACGTTACAAAGCTCGATTAGTAGCTAAAGGTTTCGCACAAGAACATGGAATTAATGTCGATAAAACCTTTTCTCCCGTTGCGAGAACGACTACACTAAAAATACTTTTAGCATTAGCAACAGAATTTGATTTGGAAATTCATTAGCTCGATATTAAAAACACATACTTGAACGGAAAAATTGATGAAGAAATTTACATGGATCAACATAAGGAATTTATTAGTCCTGGATATGAAAATAACGTTTGTAAACTAAATAAAAGCTTATATGGTTTACGTCAATCAAGCCGAATGTGGAATAAACGACTAGATGAAGAGTTAATAAAACTTGGTTGCAATCGACTGATACTTGCGTATATTTGAAAAAGGAAAATAATAAAATATTAATCATTGCAGTATATGTGGATGACGCCCATGAACTTACCAAAGAAAAACGAAGAGAAAGAAAATAAAAATGATATTAAAATGGAACACCAAAATTTTCCATACAGAGAAGCTGTTGGAAGAATTTTGTATGCAGCAAATTCCAATCGTCCAGATTTATCCTTTCCAGCACATTATATTTCACGTTTTTGTACAAATTATAATAAAGAAGCATAGATGACAGTAAAAAGAATTCTTAGATATTTGAGAGTAACTACAAATTATGCACTAAAATTTCAAAGAACAGGGAAACCGTTAAAGGCCTAAGTGGACTCAGATTGGGCAGCAAATGAAGAAGACAGACAATCAACAACAGGCTTTGTAATAATGATGTCAGGAACAGTAGTCAGTTGGAAGACAAAACGCCAACAAACAGTTGCTTTAAGCAGTTGCGAAGCAGAGTATATGAGTTTAACAGAAGTTCTCAAAGAAATCATTTATATACGAAAACTGATAGAAGAAATGAACGTTCTTGACTTCACAAGATTGATGATCCAAGAACCAACTGAAATTTACTGCGACAACCAATCAGCTATCAAGCTTGCGAACAAACCTACTCTGCATGAAAGAATCAAAAAAAAAATGACATAAGATACCATTTTATTCAGAACAATGTAAATAATAATATCGTTAAGATTTCTTATTGTCGAACAGATAAAATGGTAGCTGACTACCTCACAAAAGTTGTATCTGCCAATGAATTAGAATTTTGTTGCAAAAATATAAATTTGGCTTCGTTTGAGCGGGGAGTGTTAGACAACTAGATTTAAATGTTATAAAAAGTTGGTACTATAGTTATAGTCCAAGATCCCAGAGCCCCCAGACGTAACTTATTTTCTGAAAGATGAAATGTGTGGAATAGAGTAGTATTCCTATGTACATTGGACGCACGCATACCTGCTAAGTTGGGTAGACGGCCAATTTACAGGTACCAGGTGCGAAAGGTAAGCAAAAATTGGACTTACTTCACTTAAATTCTGAAAGCTGATTTTTATGTATGGCTTATAGAATATTAGTACAAAATAATATTCAACACTCCCAGACACTTCCGGTCGGCCTTATCTTTTTTGATTTTTTGGAAAATAAATTTCCAATAAATTTTTATTTAATGAAAAAAATTACTTTTAAACTATATTTATATCCTAAATTAACATCTATGCTCTTACAAACTCAATATAATACTGTATCCCAAGCGACACAAAAAAATGTTGACTTTTCGATAAAATTTATCGAACAATAAGTCAAAAATTAAAAATTGTGGACTAAAATACCACAAAATATTTTATGTGCCACTTAGGATGCTACAGTGCAAACACACAGTAGAGTAGAGCAGACTGTACATGGCTATCTCGCTCGCTCTGAAACGCGTGTATAGTCCCCCGCGCTCATACTCAGCAGAATGTTTTTTCTGTCTGGGGGGATGTTTGGCCCTTAGCATTTGTCTGGCTGTGTACATATAGGTTTGAAATAGTCCCCTAAGTAACATATATAAAAATTAAGCATCAGAAAATAAGTAAAGTTCATGTATTTTTGTGTGAGCTTTAAAGCGTCTGTCGGAAGTTAAGGCCGACCGGAAGTGTCTGGGAGTGTTGAATATTATTTTGTACTAATATTCTATAAGCCATACATAAAAATCAGTTTTCAGAATTTAAGTGAAGTAAGTCCAATTTTTGCTTACCTTTCGCACCTGGTACCTGTAAATTGGCCGTCTACCCAACTTAGCAGGTATGCGTGCGTTCAATGTACATAGGAATACTACTCTATTCCACACATTTCGTCTTTCAGAAAATAAGTTACGTCTGGGGGCCCTGGGATCTTACTCTATTACATAGAAATAAAAATAGAATTTGAAATGTATAATATATATTCTGATATGTAAATAAAGATTATAATAAATTATCATACATTTCTAATTCGTAACGATTACACTGCATATTTAGCAGAATGTAATTCGTAATTCTGACAATATTAAATTTTAATAAACATTTATTTCGCCTGTTGAGCTTAATTTGGAACATTGTTAGTGAATTCGATCGCAAATCGTCAGTTTGTTAAAAATAGAGTTTAAGTAAATAAGAAAGTATTTGTTGCTAATACAACTTGTAGTCTAAATTCTAATTATCTACTTTAATTGTCACCACACACATATTTTGCACAGCTCGTTTCACAACACCATTTTCCGTACGTTTACTAACCACACGGGTGGCACCATCAAGGCCCGGATGCATCTCTACGACACGGCCGTACTTCCACGTCATTGGTGGAGTTTTGACTTCCTTGAGGATGACCAAGGTCCCGGGTTGTATGTTGGACGTATCCGTAGTGTTTCCCCTAGGTCTGGTTTGTAACTGCGTCAGGTACTGAGATACCCAACGCTTCTAGAAATGCTGATGTAATTTTTGACAAAATTGTGCGTTTAGTGTTAATATTATCTGATTTACTATTATAACTGTTTATAATGTAATTTAATTTGTCATTTTTGTAATTCCACCATAAACCTAGTAATTTTGTTTTTCCGTCTTTTTCAAGGTTGATCATATGATACGTGATACATTATCGCAATTATTAATTGACGGTAATAATTTTGAATCAAAACAACCGCGTTTTAATAGTTATTTAAGATCATATTGCAAATTTAGAGCATCTTCCATAGGATTAGTTCCGGTCGAAAGATCGTCCATATAAAAATCTGATTTTAAATGCAAGAGAGATATCTTGTTTTTCATCTTCAGCTAATTGCATCAAACACTTTACTGATAAAAATGGTGCACTTGTTGTGCCATAAGTGATTGTATTTAATTGATAAACCGATATGGGATCATCTCGATTATATCTCTAAACTATTCTCGGATAAACTCTGTCTTCAACTAAAATTTGTCTGTACATCTGTTTAATGTAAGTTAAGAGAACATATTGATATATACAAAATGTAATTAAAATGGAAAACAAATCTTCTTGCAATTTTGTCTGTCATAAGGATGTCTATAAGACTTATACCGGAAGTAGGTTTAACAGATGAATCAAAAACTACACGAACTTTTGAGGTGGTGCTTAATTCTTTGATTACGCAATGATTTGCTAAGCAGTTTTGATTAGAATCAGATGTATCAGAAATTGTGGAACTAATTTGTTTTTAATTTTTCATTTCATTTCATTCATAAATGAATTATAATGAAATTCTATTTGTGTGTCTTGCGCAAGTTTTCCTTCTGAATAATTTAATCGCTTTATTGCTAAATGTTTATAATAAGATGTCGATTTTATTAAGAATATTAAATTGGGGATCTGCTAGTAGCAATGGTATACGAATTTGTAATTATTTTGTAGATAAATGCTATATTGGTAATTCAGCGGTAATTTTGGGCAAAACTAAACATTTTAAATTAAATTGATTTTTGTTATGCACTGATTTTAGTTCAACATTAACTGATTGTTTTGCAATACTGGCTAATTCATTGACACCATTTATTGAAATACTCTATTTGAAGAGGTAAGTTTTAGTTTGTGAAATACATTTTTGTATATAAAATTCAATTGAGAACCTACGTTTAAGAGTGCCCTACAATTAGTCCATTCGCCTGCATTATTTTTAACTAAAACTTATGCTGTACATAATAAGATTTGATAACTAGTGTTAATGTTGTTATGCGCATGTGCGCTAACTGCTGTAACAATAGACTCTGTTTTATGTAACAACATATAAAATATTATAATTTTCTGCAAGAATAATTAAATTTACAATTTTATATTTTGTCAGTATTTTTAAAACAATTTATACATGATTTAAGTTTGTCTATTTTATTAATTCTTTCGATAACAGTTAAGTCTAAAAGTTGTTTGTTTTTAAATAGCGGATGATTGTTACTGCTTAAAGGACATTGGGGCTTTGAATTACTAGCTAAAAGACAATTACTAGAAAGAAATTTAAAATTTTGATTGTTATGCTTAATGAAATTTCATTGATTGTTTTAATTTGATGATTATATTGCTTGTTTGACGCGTTGAGAGTGGCCAAAAGTGCACATTTCGTTTCAACAAATTCTTTTAACTTACTAAATGTCGGTACTTCGGAATTTACAGTACTTTCCTCATTCTTTTTTGGTTTTATAATCAAATTTCTGAACTACAACTGGTGTTAGGAGCCCGTCCTAACTATCTACAAGTTGTTCTAGAGCTTTCAAAGCTGCTGTATTAATTACAACGTCATCTACCAATTGTCTCATAGCCGTGTGAGTTGCCTTTTAAATAATTGGTGGGCTTAAGATGGTACAAACATGTTCTTGGACAATGAGTCGCATGTTTTAATACCGCTTTATAAGAGCATCCCATGCAATTTGATAATTTGAATTCGATGTTGAGATTAATTCTATAGATTTAAATGCGTCGCCCCTCAAACACAAGAGTAAATAGTGAAATTTTTCAACGTTTGAATATGAGCTTTCGTGTATGAGTACTGTAAGCGTGACAAATGGTCATCCAATCTGTGTAATGTCCTTGAAACGTTGGAAGGTTTAATCTAGGTAAACGAACATTGCTCACTACCTGTGTACGAGTATTTGAATATCTAGCATCTACTGTTTAACTGGTCAGTGGATTAGTACAAAGTTTTTGATCATTTTTACCTCTCGCTAAGAGAGGTATTGTATTCATGCTAAAAATCGCATATCCAGATTTTAGTGACGTAAAATTTAAATTCGAAAATGGACTCTGGAAGATTTTGGAATCCGATTATAACATTTTTACGATGATGTCCGTATGTGTGTGGATGTTGGATTTACGATTTCTCAAATACTATAAGACTTAAGACATTTTTAACTACGGATTCCTCAATCTAACAATAATGAGAAGAGTTGAATAAGTTTTGGTAACAATTGGACAACCGGAAGTATTAATTACAAGAAAAAATCATCTAAATATTATTTATCGAAAATTTATGTAAATACTTATATTAAATAACGTTAAATTCTTTATTTGATAAATATAAATTCATTATTATATCTTCTACAGATTTAAAGATAAAGAAATGCGTATAAAATAATTTGATGTAAGATTCTCAGATCAAACTACTTCAAGGCAAGAAATTCAAATGTTTGTAAATGACACATAAATGTCACTGTCAAAAAAACTTGTATGCCACTGTCAATAATATTTGTACATTATTATGAATATTATGAAAATAAAAAAAAGTCAACAGCGCAAAAGAATATACGTAAAAAAGAATATAAAAGGAATTTGCGAAAAAATGACGAATATAAAGAAAAAGAAAAGGAAGTAGAAAAAAAAATTTCAGGATATTGAATATAAAGAAAATGTATGTATTGTACATAATTTATATTAAAATATCCCATAGATTTTACAAATATATGTAAGAATTATTTTGTAGTGAGACATGAATATATGTTTTTGCATTTAAAAATATTTTTCGTTTTATGCGTACAACCAGGTAAAATATATGGCGAGAGGTTATGTGCTGGCCACATCATATTTTTATCTATTAATTAAAATGGCAAATTGAACATCAAAGTATTTATTTTTAATTTTTTCGCGTTCCTTGGTGTGTTTATTTATATTAATTATATTTTTAATTTCTAGAACAATTTAAATGTTGTCGAAATCAGAAAATGTTGTTTTTAATCGAGACAGATGTGCTTTTAATTGGTTTATATTATCTTTATTTCTATCAAATTTTTCCACGGCGGTGTTAAATCTAGAGAGTGCGGTTTAATCAATCCACGCTTTTCTACTAATAGTTTTATATCTTCTAGGGACAGTTTAAAATGTTTTAAAAAATGCGAGTGCTTTCATTCGACAAAGAATACAACAAGTAGCAAAGCATGAACTTACCTGAACTGCGATACAGCAATGGTAGCTGCTGGTTTAGTTGCTGCTATTGCTGTTGCTGCTAATTGTTGATTTAGTGATTGTTGTGTAAATGATTCGGCTCAATAAAACCAGAAAAATGAGGAATTCTGATGATGAACCCTAAGTATATATCTCAAAGGACCACCCGTAAATATACGGGAATAAAATGTTGTACTTTGATAAATTTGAATTTATTTTACGAAGAAATTAAATATATACAATATTTACAACACATAAAACTTTTATTTACATATTGTGAGTGATTCTTTATTTGTCTAGTGTCTAGTCTTGACTATTCTTTAAACATGACTGGTTTCCAGTATATTTTATATTGTCGTCTCTGGCTTCTGCCGTTAGAGTTCATAAATATTTTGATGGGGTTTGCAAATGTCCAGCTAAATATTGGACAAAATTATTATTTTTACATAAAAATAACATATGAGTTCCATTTTAAAAAATGTAAGACTGTGATGTATTTCGAATAAATAACGATAAAAAATATTTTCTTACTCTGCTGGATGAAAGGTAATAGTATCTAACCTTTTTTTGAAGCTTAATATGTACAATTTTCATATACCGTGAGTTCAACTTAGATGCAACATTTACTCTACTGTTATTAATGTATTACTATGGATACTAGTTATTATATGGTATTGAATCGTTTCGGATAATATGCAACATAAGTTGTCAAAGTTATAAATGACAAATTAACTTGTCATTATAATTTACTAATCTATAAATAACGTAAGAAAGTAGTAAAGGCAGTAGCAAATGAAAAATAAATATATTTCAGAGAATAATTTAGACGAAAATGAAAGACAGAATATAATATTTCGGGAGTTATCGTTGACAAAGCCTCTCTAATTTTAAATTTTAGTTCTTTAGTATCTGGATCGATACTAATTTTCTCATAAGGTAGCTTACAAAACCCAATTCTTTTCTCATGGTCATTGTATTTTCACTCTTGGTGATTTTGACAATGGTAAGAATGATATTTTTCGTCTATTAATAATCTAAATACAGAAGTTTTATTTAATTGATTTGCCAAACAATTTTAGATAGCTGATTATTTTTTTCTATTGATCTTAGTTAATTTCTTTTTACTCAACGCTCTTTTTAATTTTGTCCTTATGATTTTTGTTTAAACATCCATTACTTTTAAATTTATAAAATATTTTTGAAACGATGGAGAATCATATATTAACTAGGATCCATAGTAATACATTAATAACAGTACATACAGTAAATGTTGCATCTTAGCTGAAACTCACGGTAGAAGATGTTTATTGTCTTTCTAGTAAAATAATGTTATTCATTATTGTACTTCTAAAATAAAAGGTTTGTTCCTATATCTAGTCCGGACTGTCATATGTACCTACATCAGGGTCATGCGCATTTTAAAAATATAGTTCCAACCAATTGTTGTACAGTCCAGCGGACTGTTGGTATGTTTGTTCCCACAGACTTCGGACGCATACATTAACGCATCCGCGGAATGTCAAATCCATCCACTGATCGGTGCTACGTACCATTTGTCAGCACATGCGTACCACAATTTTCGAGCCTTGCTAGGAAAATATGAAAGCGTAACCTGTGATTGTTTGTTTTCGTTTCGTAAGGGAACAAAATGAGTGATTTTAAATTTGAATCTGAACCAGAATCATTGTTATTTGATTCATCTGACGAAGAAACAGATGATATTTGGCTAACCTCCAGGGTTGTGCCTGTAATCTATGCTACGTAAAATACGTCTTTGACTACGCATAAACAGTGATGTTGCTTACGTGATTAAAATTTATATATTGTCTATGCGCATGTAAACTATAATTGTTTTATTTTTGCTTAAAAAGGACAAAAATATATTACTAAATTGCAATTACTCATTAACTCATAAAGTATATATGAATGAGAATAGTATACAATGTCAATTTATTGAAATAGTGAAGTATTTCACGTTGTACCCAACAGATGACACTAGTTTTTGGGCTGGGAATCACTAGTTCTTTTGGGTTGCCAAAAACCGGTAAAAAATTGACATTGTATGCTAATAATACATATTTTTGTAAAAACGTAACTTACATCAATCATAAGCACGTAAAAGTATAAAACAAGAACATCTATTAATAAATAAAATCATTTTTATTCAATTTTTTTCTTTGGTAGCTATTACAAAATTGTTTAGATGTTTATTTTTTTGTATTCCTAGACAATAAAAATAAAATCTAAAATTAATTGGCTAATATGAAATAATCTGTTGCGATGCACTATTATTTGATATTTTTAAACAAACCATGCATAGCACTTTGTATTTAAATTAACTTTTTAAAATTTTCGTTCGTTTTTCTACCTCCCATTTTAATCCATTAACTCGCTGGACTCTTAGATTAAGTAAGAAATCAGGTGTATTTCGCTAAATCACTACTGCGCATGTGCAATATATATATATATATACAAAGTTTACATATAGCCTACGTATTGTCTTCAATTGACATCATTCTTTGCATTGGAAAATTGGGAAATGATCGGACACGCAGTCTAATGTAAATTATTTATTTCCTGGCCTACGTTTCGACTGTTACTACAGTCTTCCTCAGGGCTAGAAATGGAAGACTGTAGTAACAGTCGAAACGTAGGCCAGGAAATAAATTATTTACATAAGACTGCGTGTCCGATCATTTCTGAATTTTCCATTCTGCTACCAGTCGATCATCGTAGTCCACATTCTTTGCATTGTTTACGCATGTAAGTAATCTATAATAGATTACGCGTAGACGCAAAACCCTACTAACCTCGAGTAAATAACAGTAATTATTTAGATATGTAACATGATAAATAATTTATTTATTGACTGATATTTTTCTGCATAAGAGAGTAATTAATTATACGACAAGCCCGCTGTCCATTTTAATCATCTAAAGTTTCTTACATATGCCTGAATGAGTACATGAACAAGACATGTGCACAAAAGGGTTCATGAATGCGTACATTAGAACCACTGGTCGAAAAATATTTTTTTCTGTTTTTATCTTCCGTCACATTTAGGTAAGGAAGGTATTGTATTTGGTCAAAAATGTCGGTGGTGAGTTTTTAATGAATAAGCACGTTTTAAGGTCCCTAGAATTTTACTATTTTTACGATGATGTCTGTATATATATATATATATATATATATATATATATATATATATATATATATATATATATATATATATATATATATGTACATTGAACGCACGCATACCTGCTAAGTTGGGTAGACGGCCAATTTACAGGTACCAGGTGCGAAAGGTAAGCAAAAATTGGACTTACTTCACTTAAATTCTGAAAACTGATTTTTATGTATGGCTTATAGAATATTGGTACAAAATAATATTCAATTAATATTTTATTATTTTCCTTTTTCAAATATACGCAAGTATCAGTCGATTGCAACCAAGTTTTATTAACTCTTCATCTAGTCGTTTATTCCACATTCAGCTTGATTGACGTAAACCATATAAGCTTTTATTTAGTTTACAAACGTTATTTTCATATCCAGGACTAATAAATTCCTTATGTTGATCCATGTAAATTTCTTCATCAATTTTTCCGTTCAAGTATGTGTTTTTAATATCGAGCTAATGAATTTCCAAATCAAATTCTGTTGCTAATGCTAAAAGTATTTTTAGTGTAGTCGTTCTCGCAACGGGAGAAAAGGTTTTATCGACATTAATTCCATGTTCTTGTGCGAAACCTTTAGCTACTAATCGAGCTTTGTAACGTTCTATACTTCCATCTGCATTGCGTTTTATTTTTAACACCCATTTACAACCAATCGTCGTTTTTCCAGGGGGTAAATCTACGACGTTCCATGTTTGGTTTTCTTCTAAACTCTTCATTTCTTCTTCCATGGCTTCTTGCCATTTTGAAGTATTTGGACATTTCTGCCTGAATGAGTACATGAACAAGACATGTGCACAAAAGGGTTCATGAATGCGTACATTAGAACCACTGGTCGAAAAATATTTTTTTCTGTTTTTATCTTCCGTCACATTTAGGTAAGGAAGGTATTGTATTTGGTCAAAAATGTCGGTGGTGAGTTTTTAATGAATAAGCACGTTTTAAGGTCCCTAGAATTTTACTATTTTTACGATGATGTCTGTATATATATATATATATATATATATATATATATATATAATTATATTTTTGGATGATGTTATTGTTATTCTTTCGGGTTTGTGCTAACCCACTAAGTGGGAAATGCGTGATTTTATGTATGTATGTATGTATGTATGTATGTATGTATGTATGTATGTATGTATATATACGTGTGTGTGTGTGTGAGCGTGTGTGTGTGTGTTTGTGTAAGTGTGTGTGTATGTGTGTGTAACAAAATTTTCGTCTACGATAACTTTAATACTACAATTCCAAAAATTATCATTCTTTCGTATTCCTCTTCGTTGTATCCATATGAAGAGTTGATTAGATTTTGGTTATAATTGATCAACCGGAAGTACCCTTATTTGAACATTTTAACAGAAAATTCTGATTGAAAGATGTCAGTGTCAATTGACATATTCGTAGTATATTTGTGTTATATTATAATTTTACGCGAAATGATCTTTTTGCTCGAAACTTTCTGAATTTGCATAAAATACATACAGCTGTCGAAAGGTAATGTACATACAAGAAATTTATAATCTTTTCCAAGGAAATTTCTATATAGACTTTATAGAAAATACATAGGCATTTACGAAAATTCTACCGGTAGATACCGCATCTACCGACTGTGTTCGAAAACACGAGTGGTAAAAAGTTACCGTGTTCGAAAATTGTACAGTATCTACCAGATCCATTTACCGGATTCATGAAGAATCTAACCTCAAAAAAAGGTAGTGATGCAAAGCGAAGCGCACGCGTTAAAAGTGGAAATGTGTTTAAAGTATGACTGCTCAGTTTGTTAACTATATCAAATATTTAACCTGTTTAAAATTTTCATTTTTTTATAGGTTATGGATCTACCCTGTTTACCACTTGCGTTCTTAAAATATCGATTCCGGTAGCTATAACCTGATAAACAGCTGTTTACCGGTAACAGTTCACAGGTAAAATTTTCGTAAATGCCTCATAGAACTGATGTGCTGCCCACATCAGATTTTTTAAATTTGTCTTGTCTTGAAATTGTTTGTATATTTAACCGTCTTTGTAGCTCTTATATTTCTCGAGAAAGCAATGGTGGCCTATTTAAAATGAACACTTTGTATATTAACAATAATCAGTTATTATTTAAAACATTTTTAGATTATCAATTGTTTAAGAATTATTTAATAAATGAAAAATTCTACCAAAATTAGTTTTTAGTTATTAAATATGTTTTTGGCAAAACGAAAACAAATTTGAGCTAAGATGGCCCTCCAAAGACCCACTAGTACTAATAGTAGTAACATCACGTAATTTAGAATTCTAACGAGTAATTTGTGTTTCTCTTTTCGGCGCGAAGTGAAAATTTGGTGGCATGCGTGTTTCAAAATATTCAATTTATATATTTATTATACGAATATCTACAACTGTCACTATATTTTTTATTTTAATTGTATAAAACCCGAAATTTCCAGAGACGGAAAGGGAATATAGAATAGACGGAACCGAAGTCGTGCCTTTACGGTTTACAGTAGGTACCAAGATCCCAATGATGGCCTTTCGAATTTCGGACACCCGTATAAAGCAGGTATGGCGTATATATATATATATATATATATATATATATATATATATATATATATATATATATATATGAAATTTTATTCTTTGAAAGTAAATTTTTGAAAACTAATTTTCAGCGAGCATACAAAATATTGTACATACAATAGTTATAGTTATTTTTAAAATTGAGTATTTCATGAAGAATATACTACTCGTATAGGTATGTATAATAAATTTAATTTGTGACGCTATTGATTCCAATTAATACTACTTGGGAATAATAAAAATGTATAATAAGGTAGATATCAAATTCTTTGAAAGTACGTCATTAAATGCTATCAAGATTATACCTTATCATATATCTATGTATTTATTTTCAGTATAAAGTAGAATAATTACTATTTATTTTGCATTGTAATTTTTATTGTATATAATTCTAAAATTAAAAGTGTACTAAACAAATAGGACAGTGCACATCAACGAGTGTCTCTTGTCAAACTATAGTAGAATTCAGACAACTTGAAGTTAAACAAAAATGATAATTTAGTCCTTAACTCAGTCAGAAGCGTGCAATACCACTTCATTTTCCAGTACATAAATTTGTCAAGCAGTTTACGAATGCATCTCATTGCGATATTTTAGCTTGGGAGATAGTTTGACGTGCGCAGTGAAGTGCGCGTCGCATCGTCAAATAACGAAAGTAAACAGCAACAGCACTAACAGCAGTGTCCTGCTGTGTTTCCCTGCCAACGAACATGTACACGTATCCTGTGCATTTTTACGGAATTACTTCGATGTAATAAAACGTAGCCACTGCTTGAGATCTTACACTGCATTTAGAATGAAGGAGATATAAAATACAGAATAGGTTTAAGCAAAGATGTTAGAACAGCAGTTATTATTTAGAGAACATAGTATGAATAATTGTGTTCTTATAACTCAGTGGCTTGAAATGAGTTTTGCATACGAGATGTGTTTAAATTCCGCGCAGAGTATTAATCTAAATAAAATTGTTGCATTCAAAAAGTAACGTTCTGCTATAAGTAGGATCACTTTCTGAAACTGACGAATAGTTCCTCCATATTCTGTAGAACAAAAGAGAATAGCATAAAATATATTCGTACAGATTATTTTAATTATTTGTTTTGCCTTAAAGATATTCAGGATAAAATAAGTTATAATATTTTTATAGTTTTTATAATGTCGAATATTCATTTCAAAACCTATCATTTTAAAAATGTAATTTCCATTACAAATCTGCAAACTTTTAGATTTGGAACTTACTGTTTCTGTTTTTCATACATTCAATTAACTTACAAGTAACATTATGGCGAATACGGATCAGTCAAGGAATGGAATGTTTCGGAAAAATGCATGACTATCGGAAGATGATATTAACCCGTGCTTAATAATGAAAACGCAACTAAACATTTATAGTCGTCAGAATGACGTAAAGTTTAAATTCGAAAATGGACTCTAGAAGATTCTGGAACATTTATTGGGAAATATAAATAGGGGCTGGCTTGCAGTGATCAGTCATTTTTCATAGACGACAGAGGTGATATTAAAGTAAAGGAGTGGTGTGAATTAAAAAGTGCAATAAGGAAGAGCTCAAAAAATTTGGTCGACCAAATTTTTTTAGTATTTTTCCTTTTGATTGCTATTTATTTTCAAACAGGATGTCAGAAATTAAAATAATAAAGATCTTGTACGAAACTATTAATATTACTATTACTATTAACTAAGCGAGAAATGCTAGTTTGAAAGAGATGAAAATCTATCGCATACGCATAGATCCTTTAATCTAACGGCGGGCGCGCTGCGGCATCTCATGTCACATGTGAAAAAAGCGTAAATTCGATATAAGTAAATTTAAATTTAGTATTAAAATTCTACTAGAAGAAAATAAAAAATATTTCTTATATAAATAAACAATTTAAATAATTTAATCTTTCTCCATAGCCGGATTTAAGCCTTTATTGTAGCGCAGTCTTTTATTGCTATGCTCTGTGCAAATAAATTTTTTATTCTATAATTTCTAAGTTTAATTGAATGTTGTAATTATTAACTTCAACATTTGTTCCCGACTTCACTTTCATCGCTGTCACGTATGCTGGAAAACACATGAGCAGTATATCTATATGCGTAAATTGTTATTCAAATACGATGCACACTTAATATCTATATAATAAATTAAAAAATTGACTTTGACTATGAATGCTGTGTTAATAGACATAAGTTGGTCTAGTCGTGTGGGAGTTAATAAATTTTTCAACATGACGCGGGTCAATCATGGTTTGCCTAAGCAAAAGTCACGGGTATATCCATTAAATATAATAAAAGAGTGCAATCTAGAATGGGGTCCTCAACTATTATTTTCTTATTACTTTAAATGAAAGTTTGTTTAATTTTAAAACAATTCATAGTATTAAAAAGTTATAGTTGTTTTTAGTTTAACTGAATTTGATTTTTAGCAACACCTATTGCTATCTTTCCCGTAGGCACCAGTTTCTATATTAGGCTGCGCGAGAAAGATAGCAATAGTGTGATGTTACAGTGAAAAAAAATTCAAATATCTCGCAAATTAATTATTAATCTCATATTATTTTTTATGTTGGAGCACCTCATTAAAACTAACCAGTAATTACCAATGTGGGCAATGCCACTCCCTTGGAGTCGTTGGCTAGATCAAGAAGAGATGGCGACTCCTCATAGACGACAAAGTCATTAAGGAGCTAAAAAATTGTGTCGACCAAAATTTTTTTAGTATTTTCTTTTTGATTGTTCATTTTCAAACTGGATCTCAGAAACTAAAATAAGACACCCACAAAAACACACGATACACACACACACACACACACACACACACACACACACAACACACACACACACACAACACACACACACACACACACACACACACACACACATACATACATACATACATACATACATACATACATACATACATACATACATACATACATACATGCATACATACATACATACATACGCAAGCACACGTACATACCACGGACACACGCGCACGCGCGCACACTCACACACACTATTATAGAAATTTCTTAACTATGAACTGCACAGAGATTATAAATTAACTTATTGAATATGTATTGGTAAACTTGCAGACAGTTTTCCACAAAAGATTCCATTTAAAACAAAATTTTATTGTAATAAGTACAAAAATAGTTCCATTAATAAATATATGAATATGTGAAAGAAGGGTCAATTCGATATAAGTAAATTAAAATTTAGTATTAAAATTGTACAAGAAAATAAAATGTAGTTCTTATATAAATAAACAATTTAAATAATTTAATCCTCCTTCACAGCTGGATTTAGCATTTATTGTAGCGCAGTCTTTTATTGCTATGCTCTGTGCAAATAAATTGTTTATTATGTAATTTCTAAGTTTGATTGAATGTTGTAATTATTAACTTCAGCATTTATTCCCGACTTCACTTTCATCGCTAATGTCCAAAACTACTCCTTCGACGTCTGACAAATTCTTCATAATTACTGCAAATTATCTATCTGAAAGGTACTTTCTTGGCCATTTATATTTGTGAGCGTAAATTAATGTTATGAATTTAATGTAACTTTCTAAAAATTATTAAAATTAAATATTTGTTTTCTGCAAATTATACTTACACGACCGGGCGCACTGTACCGCAATTTAAAACATGTCATATTTAGCGGCTTTAATACAAATGACACTATAATTATAATGCATCGTTTTTAGTATGGTGCGTTGTTATAATAGTTATTTGAGGATACCTAAAAGGGTATGGTTATATCAATGTAAATAAATGTGATATATGTAAAAATATAAAAATTGCGGCAAAGAATTAACACGGTATATTTAACTGTTGTCAAAAAGAGATAGTAATTGTTTTAAGTATGGAATTTATTATTAAAGATTGTGTGATTAGTAATATTAATTTTTACCTCCCGCCATACCGTGGGTAAAGGAGGTAGTGTAATCTTGCCAAAAAATCGATGGTGAGTTTTCAGTAAATAAGCACGAATTAGGATCCCCACAACATGTTTTTTACTATTTTTACGATGATGTGTGTGTGTGCGTGCGTGCGTGCAACAAACTTCCAAATACATCGATTTTCTGTATTTAAGCCTCCTGCATTCGTATAACGAGTTAATTACATGTTGGGTAAAATTGGATAAATGGAAGTGATACTTTACTTGAAGCCCATAACAGTTTTTAAAGAAAAACTATATTAAAATATAATCCAAAACTTTTCAATTTTCGTATTTAAGAATTTTATATTATGGGAAACAACATATTAGATTTTTTCTAAAATTAATCAATCAGAAGTGATACTTTACTTGAAGCTCTGAACAGATTCTCGTGAAAAATATATTATGATGTACTCCAAAACTTGTCAAATTTAGTATTTTCGCCTTTTGTATGAAGGGAAACAACATATTAGATTTTGGATACAATTGATAAACCGGCAGTGATTCTTTATTTGAAACTGTGAACAGATTTTCGTGAAAAATATATTGATACAAGCGTAAAGTTTTCAAATTTGGTATTAAGACTTTTATATTAATAAGAATGACACGTTAGATTTTTTCCAATATGATAAACCGGAAGTGATACTTTCTTTGAAGCTCTGAACAGATTTTCGTGAAAAATAAATTGATACAATCCAAAACTTTTCATATTTGGTGTTTAAGACTTTTATATGAATGAGACCGACATATTAGATGTTTTCTGAAATTGATAAACCGGAAGTACTACTTTACGGGAAGCTATAAACAAATTTTCATTAAAAAATATTTTAAAACATGATCCAAAATTTCTCGAATTTGGTATTTAAAACACGTATATAATTTGAAACAACATTATATTTTGACTATACCTATATGATAAACCGGAAGTGTTACTTAATTTGTAGCTCTTAAGAGATTTTCGAGGAAAGGCTTAATAAAATATAATCCAAAATTTCGTATTACGGACTTTTCTATTTATTGGAATAACAAATTAGATTTTGTTTACGAACGATCAACCGGAAGTGATACTTTGCTTAAAGTTCATTGCTATTTCAAACATGGGATTGACGGGAGGTCATGTGATGGCCACATCAGATTTTTTATTTATTTTATTATGACACGTTTCATATAATAATCTATGGTATTTATATGATAGTCTTTCTCATATTTTATATTTTAAACTTTAAAAATATGGCCGGTTTAATTAATTTATGTAATATAACTTAAACAGGCAGAGCCCAATACAAATAATTAAGTACATATACAAACAAATTAAAACAATAAAGAAATTGAGTAAATCACTCATTGCAAATCATTTGATTATAGAAGTCACATAACAAATATGGAAAATTTGAATAAAATATTGGATTTACATAAAGGTAAATGAAAAGAATTGCACATATTAGAGTATGTGCGTGGCACTCAAAAACTAAGTTTCGTTAACAATTGCGGACTGTCAATTTTGTTATTTATAAAATTTCTGTTATTTATTAAATAATAAATTAATAAATTTACTTACTCATTCCTTCAATTACTTATCTACAGAGTACATTACTCAAGAACAGTATCCAGGAATTTATTTGACTGAAAGTTATTTTTCTGTGAGAGTATCAAAAATACGAATCACATTATAACATGCAGGAAAGAAAATGTAAATAATATGCAAGTGTTAGTATTATGTAAGTGTAGCGTTACGGTTTAGCAGTTTGTATGAAAGTGTGATAAGGGCAGAGGGTGCCGGTTACGTGATATGTTTGTTATTGTAACAGTTAGGGGCTGAGCTAAAAATTTTATAGGGGTAAATTGATGACGTCACGCAAGTTGTTGCTCGTTCCCAGCCTACTTCCTTCGATCGAAGTATAATATTTCTTTTTTATGGGCGACGCGTCCTATGTTTACTCAAAGCAAATAAGACCTACAACTTCTATCCTAAATACATAAAAAACCTATTTGTAGACACGTTCTCAGCTAACTGAAAATTAGGTTTTCCGCCAGAAGTGTTCTTTATAAAAAGAAAATTACATTCCGAAATGTGCTTATCACATGATTGCCGCATGCCGAATTCGAAATATCTCCCGGAGCATCGAGCAGCGATCGGGATGTGGATGCCATAGCAGCTGCCAAACTGCAAACCGAGAGTAACCTGAATTCCACATGACATTTTTCTTATGATTTTATAAACATTTTTCCCAGCAACCTCCAAACAAAGATTTTTGTCTTTTGTATTATTTAAAATTGAAGTTATATCATTCACTTTTCATTTTCGATACTCTTCAAATGTAAACGATATTATTATGTTATTTGAATCCAATTAATATTTAATTTATAAAATAATACAGAAAACGTAAACAGCATTTTACCTTCAGCACAAACAATATTTAACCCTCAATATTCTGTTACTACTATTGTTTTTCGTATTTATTTAAAGTGTTTAAAATAATAATAGCCGTAATCTTTTTCAAATATTTTTGCTCAGCTTATTTGATACGTGAGTTGAGGTGAAATAAGCAGACATGTATATGAAAAGAACAACATTTCATATACAGAGAGAGTAGTTATTATTCCAAAATTCATTACTATACGAGTATGACATTTTTATTTTTAACCACGAATGCACATACAAATTGGTATTTCTCTTACACTGTAAGACGTACAATATTACCATTTTCAACAAACTGCATTGCTCAGATCATTTTCAGTATATTTAGCGGGTGATGCAGCATCGATAAGGGAGGGTTTAAGTACACTTAGTATCACTCAACACACAAAAAGAACAACTTACTGAGTTTACTATCTGAAGTGAGCTGAGACGAACTGAGATTTTGACCAAATGAATGCAGCTAATATGCCACATGATTTAGTGAAGATTCGAGTATATATATATATATATATATATATATATATATATATATATATATATATATATATATACTTTTAGATTATGTAGGACTCATCATACCGTACGTGTTAGTATTTGGTGTCAATATTTTGTAGATTTGGGTGGAAAAAGACAACTCACAGAACACTAATCCAAACTGGAGGTCTTAGATGTGTATACAGATAAAAGGTTATTCCAACGATGGGGATAAATATATCACCCACAGCCCACAGTTCAGATAAAAAAAGCAAAACAGTACCTATTTAAAAAATGTCTACATGTAAGCTAAAACACCTCAGTGAGTTTCAAAAACTCATAGAAAACACTGCAGACTTTTTTCTTTTGTTTAATGGATTTTTTTAAATTGTAACGTCATGAATCCGAATTTTGGTAGACATCTTCCTTTGTCAGCATATTTTTTTTAATAGCATTCTTAAAGCAGGTACATTAATTTATAATTATTGCAAATTTTGTGCTTTTTTATAAAATAAAGGTTATTTTATTATTACTGTTTAACTAAAGGCTTAAAGAAAAAGTAATCACCAGCAAAATGGCTTTCAAATCTAAAGTTTCAGAATGTTCACATCATCTGAAAACTAAACCAAATTTTATTTCAGTCAGTGACGAGTTTGTGTTTTAATATTTTAATAAGGTATAAAAATAAAAGGAAATATAGCACTATTAGTTTCTGTATATTAAATATACAGGCTATCTCACAACTCGCGCCCCAGAGCGAATGAGGAAACAAGAGACTGCACTCGGATGTGTAATTTCGAAGAAAAAAAAATCTAGCTTAAATGATATTCGAGAAAAGACGTCTTAAAATTGACCAATCAGATACCTACACCTTTAACGTGATTGCCGTAATTTTACGTTACTTACTATGTATTCAGCAACTGATTACTTAGAAATGATTATCTCGGATGACACCTTTGCTAATCTAAATTTGTTGGCAGTGAAAAGTCAACTCTAAAGTGTCAAAATTACAGTAAGTCAAACAAAATTTGTAACTCACTAGTAGTATTTTTAAAACCTAGCATCCAGTTTTATTTTGTAATAATATCATCACACCTCAAAATATCCTTCCGGGATTGATGGATTAATGCTATGTCAAGGATTGCATTTTTTAAATGACCACGTTTTAATGTCCCTAGAATCCAATTTTAGCATTTTCACGATGATGTCTATATATAATGTATGTGTGGATCCTCCACTCTAACTCATATACTATCGTAAATCGGATAATCGGAAATGGGACCTTACTAGAAGCTCAAAATAGTTTTTCTTCGAAAAATACCTTTAAATGTTATTTTTTTGAGATTGTTTTATAAAAAGTAAAGACTATTAAATTTTCAACAGATTTGCATTAATACTTTTTCTATATATTTTATGGATAAATTTATAATGTTATTTATAACTTATATCCCGGAGGCTACGCTTTAAACAAACAAAACTTCTTGGTTGCACAGTTATTCAAATGTATGTAACTGACAGATAAATGTCACTGTCAAAAAACTAATCATTTCAAATTAATAATAGTAAAGTTTTAAAAAGAAAAAAGTAAATAGAACAATAGGAGAGAAAATCAATACAGTTTCCAGCATATGTAAATATATAGGTATGTATTTAGATTAATAAAAATTAATGATTCGCAAAAAAGTTTAAGCTAAATCTCATTTTTAGATTAGTGAATTCTGTTTTATCCCGGTATTTAAAATCTTATCTTTATTTTATTATCAAAAAAGGTAGTTACTTAGATTAGATTAGACTATATTTTAAGAAATAAACTGCCAAAATTAGAGTAAAATTGGCTAATCCAGTTTAATCTCTTTTGTTACTCGGGCGGCAAATGGCGGGAGGTATTGTGCTAGCCACCCCAGATTTTTTTTATTTGTAATGCTTTAATAAATATAAAATATTTTTTCTTACACTATGGTCTTACTCAAATCTAAACTTCACATTATTCTATATATTGGCTGGAACATTGATGCATCGCATGTGTATTTTTTTGTCCTTCAGGCTAGCCTATTTGTTCTCTTCATTTAATGTTCTACAGACAATGAGGTTCGATTATACAAGATACAACTCGTAATGAATATGAATTGTTAGCAAACCTCATTGTCCAGATTAGTTAAATAACATTTAATATTTTTGTATCCTAGTGGATTCTATTGTTATTTTAAAATTCTATATTAATAAAGGTCAATATTATCACGTCAAATTTAAATTTACAAATATTTCAGTGATTAATAAACAAAGAAATCAATTTTTAAAGAGTACTTAAATTTATATTTAATTACCATTAACTCCTCAAAAGACATCAGACGTGTTCAGTTTTATAATATTGTAAGGCATTCATAAGAAACAATGAAAAAAACACGTATTTTCAGCAATAATAAAATGATGTACTCTATAATTATCTTCTGAGATCAAAACAAAATTATGTAATCCATATAAATCTACAACGTAATCAAATTACTTAAATTTTTTTATTATCTAAATAGCAATTACTTTCGTGCACTTTTTGCGAACTTTTTATATACGAGTATGTATGTAGGTATATATATATATATATATATATATATATATATATATATATATATATATATATATATATATATATATATATATATATATATATATATATATATATGAAGTGGCTTAGTCGCTGAGTTTGTTATATAGCCGGTTGTGGTTCGGCAAGCATAGGATCCAATGTAATTGAAGGTAACCTTGAAAGTAATGTTCAATTAACAAATAGTATAAAAAAGATCCTTGTATAGCGTTCTTTCAACAACTACAGTTCAGACCAGGCATGATCAACGTATGACCCGCGTAACGAAGTTAAATGGCCTGAAGTTAATTATTAAATATTACGTATTTAACAGCCATTTTTTCAAAAAAATATTCTATAATTTTTTTAATTTAAAAGTAATTATAAATATTTAATAATTATGTACTTACTGAAATAGTAAATCTATTCAAAATTGCGAAAAAAAATTAAAAAATAACAAAATATTCGTGCAAAACTAATATTTCAGACATATCAAGAAAAGTTAATTCTTTATTAATCGTTGTTAAAAAAATATTATTACGGTATCAGGTGTACCTATATATAGAGGGTACTGTATAAAAATAAAAATATTTTTTTTGTTTTTATCTGTGTTATTAGTTTCAAATTACTGCCAGTAATAGATCATATTCCACATGTGCATTTAGGTCATTAGTATATACAAATATCTAAAAGTGATATTAAAGCTCACGTACTTTGGTTTAGTATAGTTACATAACTCATCACTAATTTTTAGGAACATTGTACTTTGCGTCCGAAATTTTATTTTCTTTACTGAAAAGATATTTTTTTTATATTCATTTCTCATTGCCGCATTTCACTTTTGAAATATTTCCCATCAACCACTGGAATATGGCCGGGATCCACCAAACCCTAAACCGTGACGCTCAGATTCCACGAGGCATTTTGCATACGAGTTTATAAATAATCATGTCATTACTTTCGCATTTGTTATGATGAAAAAAACAGGCATGCTGGAGGAAAACCTACTTTGGATATATAAATCATGATAATTAAATTTTACTTTATACACATCATGGCCAGCTACGCTCTTTCATTTTTCTAACTATAAAATTCCAGCAAAAACAAAAGTACTAATAGAAAACCATGCGTAATTAATTTCCTTTTAAATGATTTATTCTGGTTGAACATAGCAAAAAGATATCAAATTAGTAAATAGAAATATCAACCAGAGCAAAAATTACAATTATTACAGTAGTGTCCCCTCATAACGAACTACATTGAACAATATTAAACGGTAAACGAAATACATACAAGACAAAAAAGTTACATTTTGCACATGACCCGGCAGTTCATTATAATCAAAAAATCTGATGTGGCCAACAACAAAACTCGCGCTATTTATTTTTTATTAATATTTACTTGTGCTGGAAACTGTATTAAGATCTACCTATTCCATATAACTATGGTTCTGTTTACTATTTTCTTTTTAACACGTTACTATTATTAATTTTAAGTGATTAGTTCTTTGTCAGTGACATTTATATGTCAGTTACATACATTAGAGGTATGAACTGTGTAACAAAGGAGTTTTGCTTGTTTAAAGCGTATATATATATACAGACATCATCGTGAAAATGGTAAAATTGGATTCTAGGGACCTTAAAACGGAGATCAGAACAAAATTATGTAATCCATATAAATCTACAACGTAATCAAATTACTTAATTTTTTTTATTATCTATATAGCAATCACTTTCATGCACTTTTTGCGAACTTTTATACACGAGTATGTATGTAGGTATATATATATATATATATATATATATATATATATATATATATATATATACATATATATATATATATATATATATATATATATATATATATATATATATATATATATATATATATATATATACAGACATCATCGTGAAAATGTTAAAATTGGATTCTAGGGACCTTAAAACGGGCCATTTACCAAAATCTCGATATGCGATTTTTAGCACGATCCCTATACCTCCTTTACCAAGGGTAGCGGGAGGTAAAAATCGATAAAATATATTTCGTTAAATACTAAAGTTTATTATATCCAGATTGATAGCGCAAAATCGACAAAAATATAGTTTGTTATACATAATACAAAAGTTCGTTATATTCGGGTTTGTTATGTGCGGAAAAAATGGCAGTTTCTTTCATTCCTTAAAGTGGTTTTTTACATAAGCAAGAGTTCGTTATAAGTGAATAACACTATATTAGTATTATTGGTAATACCTTATTTATGTCCCAAAAAAGTACAGAAATATCTATGAAGACTGAAAATTTATTATAAAATATATGCAATACAATGGGAATATGTGATCATAATGTAACTTTAATGTATTTGTCGTATAGCATAAAAATCAACCACTATAGCTACTCAGTTTCACAATAATATTGTTATTTGTAATTGAATGTTTCCGAGTAGGGATAAGGTGCTGTCAGCATAGCCTGAGTTTACATTTCTTCTACTATGGCATAAAGTCTGTCTTTATCTACCATACACGGGCCGTGATATAAATGATCGACCGGAAGTACTCTTTTAACAGTTTTTGTTGAAAAAACGCTGTTAAATATTATTTTTTCACATTTATTGTTATGATAAATATTAAAGAGCATTTTATTCTCTATACGATTTGATTACATTTTGTACTTTATATTCAATGGGTAAAGTTAAAAAATTATAAAGAAATTAAAATTCATAAAGTAGCCAGCTATGCAATAACGATGGAAACAGCTACTATAATTTAAGAAAATTCTGATATATATATACCGTGTGTCGCAGGCAAACCTTGACATTTATCATTGCGTAAATCAGAGAAAATTATAAATATCTGTCAATAAATATTTATTTCAATATTTTATTACGTAATATCAAAATATTTGCAATTGTCATTGTAGGTGAACGGTTAGCGTAGCTGACTGTGGAATGAGAGGACGTTTAGAGCTCGGTTTAGAGGTTGGGGTACGAATCTCCGTCAAGACAGTTTTTTTATTATTTTTTTACTTGTGAATTAATTACGAATTATATTAAAGATATGTATTATATTAATATGGATGAATTAGTTAAATAAATTTCTATCATGATATAATACTAATTTCAATGGAAGTAATAATTATCAGTATGACACAAAAGCATAAGAATTTAAACTATAAGACTTACTTTTACAGTAAAAACACAAAATATACACATCGTGGGTATAATGCTTAAAGTGACTAAGTCAAAAATTACGGAAAATGAGTTAAAGTGTCCAAGTCTTTTAAAAATGTAATCTCTATACAAGGAAAAATTGCCCGTCAATATCTCTGCTAGAAATAACTTTTTAACATGCTGCACAAAGTGACCAACTCTAGTAGACTGTGTTCTGTACAACTAAAAATGATTAAATAGACTTAAACATTTTTATTTGATAACAATGTTGTAAAGGACAAATTCCATATAAAAATGACTATCTACATTTAGTCAATTTTAGTAGAAGATAACATTCTACATAAAATTTACTAACTAGACTTGGTCACTTTTAGCTGAATCAAAACAAACTATTAGGTAGTACGAGAATATTGTTTGAACTAACATAACCTGTAATTAGTTGTTTAGTAAGAGACATTTTTGTGTTCAAAGTTGTCATTTACACCATTAAATTTTTGTGAAGTTATTGTTGTTAAGTGCACATCCATGGAGAGAGGTAAATTGTTGGTTGAGCTAGCAACGCGAACTCTGAGTAACAATGAAGGTAAGAAATTAGTTTGTTAGTTACAATAAAATATTAGTCACATTTTTTTAGTAGGCTAGTAGGGCTTGTTTGTACACTTAAGATTATTCATTTCAAAATATTAAAGGCCTAGTAGCTGACTCACTTTGTTCACTAATAAACAAATTATATTTTAGTCAAAATAATGACATTATGTTTAACATTAAATTGTCTAGATCCGCGGTTCTTAAACTATGGGTCGCGACCCAAAAGTGGGTCGCGTGAGTTTTCTTTTGGGTCGCGACAAACTCGGCCGAAAATTAATTTGTAAATTAAGTATACAAATAATAATAATAATAATAATAATCTTTATTGTATATCAACTGAATAGTTATTACAATTTGGTGATGATGAGGATGAGTCAATTTTTTACATTATATGTATAACATTTCATTTTTTCGCGGAGTGTTGATGGAAATGAGATGATGAAAGGACAAACACAAACACCCAAGCCCCTGGTGGGAATCGAACCCACAACCTCAGAGTCGAGCGGTGACGGTCGCTTCGAGCGCTGGTCGCTGCCTCAAACCACACGACCACCGAGGCGGCTAAGTATACAAATAAATAATCTTTGCATTCTAAAGTGTGTTTTATCTTAATTATTAAATTAATACAGGCTATTGGTCAGTGCCGTAGCTATGGGGTTGTGGTTTACGGGTTCAAACCTCCCCCTCCCCACCACGAAATTTCCGGAAAGTGTCTAAAATTATGTATATTGCTGCAATCCGTTAAATATATTCTCTTTTCCTGGCTCTTTCCTAAAATGTTCTGTGATCTGGCAATTTATTTTTGTACACGAAAGGGGAAAAACATGCATTTGCACATCCCTTGAAAAAATGAAACTTTCAATTATAAGACATTTGACCTTGAATGAAAAAAAAAAATTTTTCTGGATAACTTGTCTCTCAGTCGTCATTGGGTCGCTACGATTTATTGGGTTACGAAGTGGGTCACCAAGAAAAAAGTTTAAGAACCACTGGTCTAGATTATAGCTAGTTTCGGAAGTTAGTTTGTTATTGTGAAGTCCATTTTCTTTTTAAACTTAATACATTTTTACTATACTGATCCAAAATTTGATGAATCTGTATACAAAACTGAATAATGTGCATTATTGTCAAATTAATTAGTATAGTCCGATCAGAATCAAGAGTCACATCGTTAAAACAAATGCTTGGGGCATTTTGCTACAGGGTCACTTTGTGATTGGTTCTTTTGACGATATCTTGTCAAAAAACTCATGTTTAGCGAGTGGTGACTCTTGAATTTGAATAGATTATGCACGAGGATAACTACAAGGTTGTTTTTTTTTCGCAGATATTTCAATGAATAAAGATGTACAAAATTTAACCAAACTATCTTATAATACGACTGAGACAAATCGAGATGATTCAAATTATTTAAATGAGCCATCTTGTAGTACCAATTATGAGCTTTTAGAGAAAGACATAGTGTTATCTGAAGGTAGTAGTGATTTATATGAACCATCTGATTTAGAAAATCTGAACTCTTCTGAAGAAGAAAATCGCATAAAAAAGAAAAAAATGACTAGGTGGAAAAAGGCAGATCCTGAGAATTGGGAAAAGAATAGAATGAAAAGAAAAAGAAAGTCAGGCCAACCATATAAAACAAAGAAAGGTTTAAAAGCTGGTAAATCGCTTAAAGATGTTAACTGTGATACGTGTAGATGGCACTGTACTTCAAAATTTGATTATGATTACAGAAAATAAGTTTGTTTGTCATTTTGGAAGCTAGACTATTGTCGTAAGAAAGATTTCATAATAAACTACGTTACAAATGAGCCAACTAAAACAAAGAGAATACAGACTGGAACTAGAATAAATAAACAGAATAGTAGAGTGTACTTTTTTAAAAAAGGTGATGAAAAATTACGCGTCTGCAAAAATTTTTTTTTAAGACACTAAGCATCAGTCATGGTCCAGTAGAAAAAGCATTGGCAGGAAAGAATGAATCGGGAATATTTGTAGAAACTGACCAGCGAGGAAGAAAGGAACCTCCAAATAAAACAGACCCTTCTGTAATACAAAAAGTAAAACTACATATTGAAAGCTTTCCTACAGTCGAGTGCCACTATTGTCGAAAAACGACAAAGAGACAATATTTAGACCCCAATTTATCAATTCGGAAAATGTATGAATCGTATGTAGAAGAAGCTAAAGAAAAAGAGAAAAATAGTAATGTGAAGGAGTCAATTGTATCGGAAATTACTTACAGAAGAATTTTAGTGAAAATTATAATCTTGCATTTTTCCACCCCAAAAAGGACCAATGCATAATTTGTAATAATCATAAAAATGAAAAACAAGACGAAATCATAACTGAGTATGAAGCTCACATAAAGAGAAAGGATGAAGCAAATAAAGCTAAAATTGAAGATAAATTGCGCGCAGTAGAAGACAACGGTTTTATCAGTGCATCATTTGATTTACAAAGTGTTTTGCAAGTTCCGTCTTCTGCAGCTTCACAAATGTATTATAGTAGAAAGATTAATGTATACAATTTAACGGTATATGAATCTGCTCCACCCAACAAAGGATACTGTTTTTTTTTGGTCCGAAGTCAATGGTCAAAGAGGAAGCTGTGAGATTGGGACTGCTCTTTTCCAGTGGATATTACAAGTGCCAAATCATGTAATGGAAATTTCATTGTTTTCTGATACATGCAGCGGTCAGAATCGCAATCAGTACGTAGCAGCTTTATTTATGTACGTTGTACAAAGTACACACCTGCGTGTTATTGAACACAAATTTTTTGAAAAAGGTCACTCTCATATGGAGTGTGACTCTATGCATAGCGCGATAGAAAACGCTAAAAGACATGTTTCTGTATATTCCTTAAACGACTGGATTAATATTTTTCTTACAGCCCGATCTTGTAGAGGGAAGAAAAAAGCTAGTGGCAGCTATATTGTCAAACAAATGAATTTCTCAGATGTTATCGATTTAAAAAGCCTTGCAGCAAAGATGATTAAAAACAGACCAACAGATAGTGAAGGTGAACAGGTAAACTGGTTAAAAATTAAAGTTTTGAGGTACGAGCCAGGTGTTATACTTTTCAAATACAATCATGAGGACCCAGAATTCCGAGTTATTCAAACTTATGGTCGTGGTCGTCCTTCAGTTATCACAGGAGATTTACCTAAATTATACAATAGCTTATTACCAATTTCGGAAGCAAAGAAGAAAGACCTCATTAGGCTATGTACTACAAACGTTATTCCTCAAGAATTTCATACGTGGTTTAAGGCACTTCCGGTGGACAAGAAGAAAACAGATCGTGCTCCAGAACCAGCTATTGATTCTGACGATTCAATGAATTAATAGACTGTTTAGATTAAGTATTTGTAACTTAAGTAATTTTTTTCTTAAAACATTAAAACTTTTCTATTTTAAGCAGTATACCCACGACATATTAATTTTATCTCAATCATGTTTTATTAAGATTAAAAGAAAATATAATGCACTTTTATTTTATCAATGTTTTGATTATTATAATCAATTTTTGTCATTGTTTAAAACCAATTATTTTTTATTTACAAAATATTGTTATCCATTTCAATTACTGTCTATTCTATATACACGTTTTTTTTCTATAAAAATTATTTAAACTATTTATTATTCGTTCCGGATCAACAATGTGTTCATTGTTTACCTCACTCTTTACTTTTTTTTTGTTTATCTCAAATATTCGTGTCAAAATGAATTTCTTAAACGATAACGATCGAGTAAATATTATCAAAATGTATTACGGAGGACGAAGTCTACGTGAAATTTCTGATTATTTTGCTGGTATGAATGAGAACCACTTCCCATCTGCTGAAACAGTAAGGCAAATTATAATTAAATTTAAAATACCGCATGTGCTGCCTCACATCCAGTACATCAAGGTCCTAATCCTAATGAAGAAGCAATTGCCAAGGAAGAAAATGTCTTGACTGCAATTATTGTAAATCCACGGATTAGTTTGTGAGCTCTAGCTCATGAAATAGGACAAAGTAAATCTAAAGTACATCGTATTTTGAAGAAACGTAAATATAGGAGCTATAAAATTCAGTGCCATCAACAATTGGAGGCTGGAGACGAAGATAAAAGAATTTTATTTTGTGAAACTTTGTTCGAGATGGCGAGGATAAATATCAACTTTATCAAAAAAATATGCTTTACGGATGAATGTACTTTTGGACTAAAGCGTGAGCCTAATGTTCAAAATGACAGAATTTGGTCTCAAACTAATCCGTTCTTGCAAAATTTAACGAGGACTCAATACATCCAAAAAGTAAACGTTTGGGCCGGTATTCTTGGGCAACACATTATTGGACCATATTTAACAATGGAACTCTATCCGGATATAAATATTTGGATCTACTGCAAAATGTTATAGGCCCAAGAATTGCTGAAATTGCACAAAATGAAGAACGTATCTATTATCAGCACGATGGTTGTCCTGCTCACTGGTCAACAAACGTGCGAAAAATTTTAGACAATGGGTTTTCTGACTCTTGGATTGGTAAACAAGGTCCAATTAGCTGGCCACCAAGATCTCCCGATTTAAATCCTATGGATTTTTTGTGAGGTCATATAAAAAATATTCTATACAAACATGATAAACATTATGCAACCATTGAAGATTTAAAAACAGAAATAGTTACGGCGTGCCAGAATATATCACCTCAACAATTAAAGAGAGTACGTCAAGAATTTTACAACCGATTAGGTTATTGCTTGGCAAAGAATGGCGCTCATTTTGAATATTTGTTATAAACTTATTTTTATTTTTCTTGTATTAATAATAGAAAAAATACTTAGTTATAAATTAGTTCATAGTGTTCTGTAATACTATTGGGGTGTAGAGCTAGTTCGCCTCCTCGTGGTGCACCCTGGTTAATGCTTAATGAACTAGCACAAACCACCGGGGGGAGCAAGCCAGCTGAACTCGGTGCCGGTCTAAAGCCCGCACAACGGGGCTGGGTTGATGTCTGGAAGGGCATCCAGTCGAAAAAAACCGTGGATGAGATGCGGAAGAGTGGAAGCTAAGAGAGAAAGAGGAAAGCTGAAAGAAAGTAATGCCGACCCTGTATAACTTGGGAAAAGGCGATGTTCTGGACACTATAAATTCGTTAACAATAAAATCAAAATCTTATTATATTTTGCCACAACGGATATTTTAAATTATTGAAATATTCCATTATCACATAATGTAATTCATTTAAAGGTAAAAACATGGTCTTCATAGAAGAATAAAACAATTCAAACCCATCTAGAACTTTGTAATAGTACATAAAGAGAAAATTCGATAACCTCAAGAAAAATGCGCGAATATATAGTGAAGTAAATTGAGAAAATTTGAAGAAAATACTAAAACTAAATATCATCGAACTTTTCGCAGTTTAATACAATATTTTAATTTCATTCTTAATATGTACTTGGTATAACAATGAATTGATTACAACAATCAAAACATTGATATAATAAAAATGCAGCTGCGTGAACTTGGCAAGCATATTGAAGCACTAACGAAATGAACTGTACGATCAAATAGTGCTTCGTTAGTGCTCTTTAGTGCCTTTACAAAATTTACTGCACGAATCACCATTACGTCATAAATAACGTTCGATATATTTCCTGTCAACTTCACGTCAACAAACAATTTTTAAAATAAATTAATGAACTTGGGGTCATAGGTTAGTGCTTCGTTAGTGCTCTTTAGTGCCTTTACATATTTAACGTTCGATTATTTGTTTGCCAAGTTCACATGAGCAAACAGTCTTTAAAATAAATTAATGAATTTGGGGTCATTGGTTAGTGCTTCGTAATTCTTCTAAAAATTTTATTGCAAAAATCACTATGACGTCAAAAACAACGTTCGATCAATTTTCTGCCAAGTTCACATTAACAAACAATTTTTAAAATAAATTAATGAACTTGGGTTCGTTGGTTAGTGCTTCGTCAGTGCTCTTTAATGCCCTTTAAAATTGTTAAGATCACTATGACATCAAAAACAACGTTCAATATTTTTCTGCCAAATTCATATCAGCAAATAGGTTTCTAAAAAAATATGATGTGGCTAACACATTTCTTTCCATCAGTTGCGTCAGTTATATGTATTTTGTACAAATTCCACATGGAAAGTTTCTTGCAAAAGATTCCATATTTCCAGTTCGTGATGTGCCTCCTCTGCATAAATATTTTTACTAGAGTAGCATTGTCTGCCATTTCATTATTTTAAACATAACATCTTAATTCGAGAACATATAACAGCTTCGATTCCTGTACAAGAAAATCATTATTCTTATAAGGATTATTATTATTATTATTTAAATGCAAAATTAGACATCAAAATAATATACAACTTGTACAGGGAAAAATCCCAGAATCTACTATGAAATATAGCTATTACATGAAATTCTTCCATGAACATTTTAATTTGCATTTCGGGCGCCCTCAAATCGGTACTTGCTGTCAGTGTGAAGATTTGACAATAAAAATTAAGAGTCCTTAATTGAGTGAAGCTGCAAAAAGATCTGCAGTTGCTGAAATGATGATTCGCAAAAGAAGTGCGAAAAAAAATAATTATACTTTACAAGACACTACTAAAGAAATTCAAGAAAGAAATGATATTGAAGCAATTGCCTTTGATTTCATACAGAATTTTCAGTTATCGGAGGTTTCTGTTCAAGAACTTTTTTATTTGAGTCAACTGAGTGTTAAAGTTTTCTGTGTTCACGATTTAAAACAGGCAAAGCATATTTTTATATTTACCACGAGGGTATTGCTGCTACGGGGCCTAATTAGGTATGCAGTTTCATAATGGATTACGTAACAAAGTACATCCATTCTGATGTGAAAGAACCAAAATTATTTTCCGATAACTGCCCTTGGCAAAATAAGAATCATACGATGGTGAGAATGTGCATGGCTCTAGTTGATACTGGTCGATTTGTCGGTTTAACAAGATTCATCAGTTTTATCAGGTACGCCAGCATTCTTTCTTGCTCTTTGATAGGGACTTCGTTGTTATTAAAAGATCATAAAGAAAAATTAATAGAATCTACGCCATTTATGACTATACCTAGATAATAATCAAATCCAGTAAGAATAACAAAATTACTGTACTGTAAGATATTGCTACTGCTGATATTATAACTGAAAAGATTGGTGGCTATCGTATTATAAAAAGAAATCTTTTCGATTGCCAATATGCATCACATTATACACGAGAAGAAGTTGTATGGGCATATATTGGCTTCCGAGTACCTACATACATAGCTTTTACCATCATCATTTTAAATTAATAATGCCAAATAAAAATATAACATTGCCAAAGTAAAATGCCTATTCAGGAGATAAAATTCCAATTCTCGAAACTAAAATAGAACATTGCAAACTCCTAATCAGATGGGTACTGGAAGAATACAAAGACTTCTATCAAGATATAATTGAAAATTGGGAAACAAAAAAGGAAGAAATAAAAATTAATTGAACCTAATATGTAATATTGTAAGTTCAATGCATATAAAATAATTAAAACTATTTATTTCTAAAAGGACGTAGGTCCTCGCCTTTTAATCTCGATTTCTTTCCCTTCTGTGTTATCAGTTTACTACTCAATACAAAAAAAATAATTAGTAGCTATATAATAATTACTGTACATAGAAAATCAAATATATGTGCTTGTAAACAACAAATATATTTCATCGTGTTGCTGAAAACTATAACGTGACTTAAGTCCCTCTAGTAATAAGCGATTCAATTATTAATAGAGCTATGTGTTAATTATTAATTGTATTGTCATTATTATGTATAGAATTATTAATAAGAAACTAATTATAACAATCTAAACAACCGAATATCCCAAGAAACATACTCACTCTTTAAAAAATATTTTTAAAGTAATAGTATAATAATAGATAGGGGATTCCACCATATTTTTTTATAATTTCATGGGAAAGTTTAAATAAAACTAATACTATTGGTGAAAATCTCGGGAAAAATCATAAATTTATATGAGAGTTATAGTCCCCCGAAAATTGAAAATGTACATGTGACGTCACGAACATGTTAATTTTTCTTCATGGACCTAAATGTTTTTAAAATATATGTGTGTTATTTCTAAATTATATTTATAAAAAATAAATGAATATTATTGTTTTAATCAATGATAAACAGATATAATTTTTATAATAATAATACTTAGTCATAAAATGTAAATATGAAATCATAGTAGTATACGAAAAAAAATATGCGATATAAAATATATGATTATGATTCTTGAATTGTCAGATATAGAGTTTGAATAAAAATAACTAATAATTCAAGTAAATGTGTTCCTGTAATTTATAATTATAATCTTAATAGGTTATGGGCCCAGGGCAGAGTGTTAAATGAAAATACAAGTACATTGTAGTTAAATAAAAAATGGCATATCTTCCAAATGTCGAGAAGCTCGTAGGAAGAGAAAATTATTGTACATGGAAAATTGAAATGAGAGCTTGAATAGAATTAGGTGACTTATGAGAAGTAATAGAAGATCCCATTCCCAAAGAAGGTGCTGCTAAGTAAAAGGATAGTAAAGAAAATTCTAAAATTATTCTTTGTGGAGTGGATCCCATCAATCATTCATATTTAAATTGCGCTAAAAAAGTTTGAATAAAAATAATTAATAATTCTAGTAAATCTGTGTTCCTGTATTTTAGATTATAATCTTAACATTTATAACGCTCTACAAGTCTACATGCTATATAATGAGCCTCTTTCACATTTTTCAAAAAGTATTTTATATTTTTTTCACTATATGCTCCTTAGTAATAATTTTTATTTAAATAATTTGTTGTTATTTTCGTAAATAATTAAATAAAAATGGAATAAATAATGTTTCGGACTGGCAGTCAATATTACAATTTATTCACGTTGTAATTGTAATATTGACTGCCAGTCCGAAACTTTATTTATTCCATCCCCAACACAGTCGAACATAATTTTTTGAATTAAATAAAAAGATTGGCGACAAAAATAGTCATAAAAACAACACCCACTTCTTTGACGTCATACCACTTACATCACATCATTCACAGCCAATAGGAAAACAGTTTGTCCATCGCCTATGTATTTAAATAAATAAATAAAAGTAGGCGATGTATGTAATTTGATGTCACATTATGTTTTAGGTCAGGTGGCTTTTTCAAAATATCCTAATTTCTAAAATTAATTGTAACATTTTTCACATTATATCTTCATGTGCTAAGAAAAAACAGGATACATTTCTTTTGTAGTAGTAAAAGACCACAAAAATATGACCCCAAAGTTCATTAATTTATATCAAAAACTATTTACTGCTGTGAACTTAACAGAAAAATAATCTTACATTTTTTATAACAACATAGTTATTTTTCAATAATATTTTCAGGCGCATTAAAAAGTACTAACGAAGCACTAACTATCAACCCCAAATTCATTAATTTATTTTAAAAATTGTTTGTTGGCGTGAACTTGGCAGAAAAATAATTCAATGTTGTTTTTGACATCATGGCACTTTTTGCAATCATTTTGTTATGAGCATTAAAGAGCAATAACAAACGACCCCTGATTCTTTATTTTAAAAATTGTTAGCTGACGTTAACTTGACAGAAATATAATTGAACGTTGTTTTTGTCGTCATAGTGATCTTTGCAATAAAACTTTTAACAGCATTAAAGAGCATTAACGAAGCACTAACCAGCGACCCCAAGTTCATTAATTTATTTTAAAAATTGTTAGCTGACGTTAACTTGACAGAAATATAATTGAACGTTGTTTTTGTCGTCATAGTGATCTTTGCAATAAAACTTTTAAGGGCACTAAAGAGCACTAACGAAGCACTAACCAGCGACCCCAAGTTCATTAATTTATTTTAAAAATTGTTTGCTAATGTGAACTTGGCAGAAAATTGATCGAACGTTGTTTTTGACGTCATAGTGATCTTTGCAATAAAACTTTTAAGGGCATTAAAGAGCACTAACGAAGCACTAATCAACGACCCCAAGTTCATTAATTTATTTTAAAAACTGTTTGCTGATGTGAACTTGGCAAACAAATAATTGAACGTTATTTTTGACACCATACTAAGTTTTGAAATCAAATATATAAAGGCACTAAAGAGCACTAACGAAGCACTAACCTATGACCCCAAGTTCATTAATTTATTTTAAACATTGTTTGTTGGCGTGAAGTTGACAGGAAATAAATCGAACGTTATTTATGACGTAATGGTGATTTGTGCAATAAATTTTGTAAAGGCACTAAAGAGCACTAACGAAGCACTATTCAATCGTGCAGTTCATTTCGTTAGTGCTTCAATTTGCCTGCCAACTTCACGCACCTTAAAAATGCATTATATTTTCTTTTAATCTTAATAAAACATGATTGAGATAGAATGAATATATGTATGTATTGTGTTTTTACTGTAAAAGTAGGTGTTGTAGGTTAAATTCTTATGCTTTTGTGTCATACTGATAATTACTACTTCCACTGAAATTAGTATTATATCATGATAGAAATTTATTTAACTAATTCATCCATATTAATATAATACATAATATCTTTAATATAATTCGTAATTACTTCATAAATAAAAAATAATAATAAAAAAACTGTCTTGACGAAGATTCGAACCCCAGCCTCTAAACGTTCTCTCATTCCACAGTCAGCTACGCTAACCCTCACCTATAATGACAATTGCAAACATTTTGATATTACGTAATAAAATATTGAAACAAATATTAATTGACAGATATTTATAATTTTGTCTAATTTACGCAATGATAATAATGTAATTAATATTAAATAAGATACACGAGGTAATGTACTATTATCATGTTAAACAGTATGGCTTACTCTCATGTCGGACACTTTTTATTCACAAAAATCAGTTTTCCCATGTTAAACGCCTATGTCAAGGTTTGCTTGGGACACACGGTGTATATATATATAGGGTGGTGACTCGAACACCCGAACATAGGTATTTAACATGTAAAATCATATTGTATTTTAAGTAAAAAAGCTTTTTTCAGCTCTTAATAAATATTAATAGCTACTCCAATATTATTAATTATTAAAAATGAAAATAATCCCTTATTTAATGGCAAAATATACATGAT
>OY720457.1:26796169-26868669 GCA_963082715.1 Harpalus rubripes
TTCATATTTTACTTGTAGCTAGTTTTTGTGAAAAATATTTTGATGTATACTAAAATTTTTCAAATTTGGTATTTAAAACTTTTATATTAATAAGGACATATTAATTTTTTTTTCAAAAATTGATGGACCGGAAGTGATACGTAACTTGAAGCTCTGAACAGATTTTCGTAAAAAACATATAATATATTCCAAAACTTGCCAAATTTGGTATTTAAGACTTTTATAAGAAGGAAAGTAACATATTAGATTTTAGGTAAAATTGATAAACCGGAAGTGATACTTTATTTGAAGCTCTGAACATATTTTCGTGAAAAATATATTGATACAATCCAAAACTTTTTAAGTGACTTTTATATTAATGAAAACGACATATTAGATTTTTTTTCTAAGATTGATAAACAGCAAGTAGTACTTTATATAGCTATAAATAGATTTTCGAGGAAAAGCATAAAAAAATATAATTTATAAATTCGTATACAGACTTTTCTATTTATTGGAACAACAAATTAGATTTTGTTTACAAACGATCAACCGGAAGTGATACTTTACTTAAAGCTCATTGCTATTTTAAACATGGAATTGACGGGAGGTTATGTGCTGGCCACATCAGATTTTTTAAAATAAAATACATTTCTAGATCGCGGTGTATTAATGCTAAGTATAGGTGTAGTAACTTTTTGTATTTAACATATATATATATATATATATATATATATATATATATATATATATATATATATATATATATATATATATATATATATATATATAATTTATTAAAGATAATATAATAATTTTATTTAGCTATTGAAATAAAAAAATTACACGATATAATTTGAATAATACAAATTTACGTTTCTATCAGTAAATTGTAAATTCTATTGTGGGGTCATACCAAGAAAAAAAAATGTTGATTTTTATTTCATAAATGAAAAATTTACCTAATACTATGCATATATACATAAAAAATATTTAATATTATTATACTTTTCATTCCTGATTTTGCTTATAAAAATTCATAGTCTGTTTTTGTGACGTCATAATTTTGTACACAAATACACGATAGTAAGCACACACGTACTCGTGCCTGTACTGTACATGAATCAGATCTTTCACTTTTCTAACATAACCTTATATAACCAACATTTTGAAAATAACATCAATATCCTCGCAACAATTTGATTATTAAAAAAGGAAGTACAAATAACGAAATATGCTAAATAAAAATTATAAATAAATACTTGTTTGTTTTAAATATTACAATGGCTATAGAATATTGTTCTTTGACGTCCTCCGAGAACAATTCATTCAGAAATAAAAATAAATTATTTGTTCCTATTATTATGCCTCAAGATGTGAGGGTACAAGGCAATAAATACTTCAGAAGTTTCAAGCGTAGATTCAAAACACGACATAAACGTCAAATGTAGTTCCATTTTTACTTGGTAGGTGACACTACGGTCGCAAAATTATTACGTCATTTGAAATTTTATATGAACTTTAAAAAATTATTTCTGTAAAACTAGAAACTTATGTAATATAAAATATATATTTTCGTGAGTAGTTTTATGTGTACTTTCAGAAAAAAATTTGGAAAATGTGGTATAACCTCATTATTGCACATTGATATTTATATGTAGCATATTCGATCCTCCACAAAAATAAAAAATAAAAAACAAGTATATTGATTCAGTGTAGTTTAGGTAAATTATAGTTCCTGAAAATTTTCACCTTTTCGGAACATATTGTTTCCTTGAATCATTGACATTTAATGCACATAACACTATGTTGTATGTTGTGTTGTCGTGTTCTGGAAGCAAAAAGAGCCAATAATAATAACATAACAAATAACATAAATATACGAGTAAATACTGATTTTATACTTACAACTAAAATAATAATAATAATAATAATAATAATAATAATAATAATAATAAAAAGAAGAATAATAAAAATAACAATAATATTAATTGTTATTATTGGTTCGGTTTTTTGCCCACCTTTTTCAGGAACCGCGTTCCAAACAGAAACCGGTAAATAAATTTTCAGGAAATAGAAACGTTAAACCACAAACCTGACCGAACCGCGGTTGCGTTGCGAAACATATTAATGAGACAGCACGTATTACCAAAAAACTGTAACATATGTTTTTCATAATTTATATTTTGCACTGTTCTTATAAATTTGCATATCTTAAATGAGTCACCTGTGACTTATGTTGTTTTAAAATTCAGCAAGTAACATTGTGGTCAGTATCGTTCTCATTTTTTTTTAATTAATCGTTTCTTGACTTGGCCGTTTTGCAACAAGAGTCGGTATTTCATTTTGATTGAGATTTTCTTGTTTCAAGGTTGAAATAGTGATCAGATAATTCACCACCCTATCGTTGGAATAGTAAAATTTGGTTTAGTGGTGCGTGAAACGAATTCTTCGAAGCATGTGATACTACTCGTATATTGCACTATTCAGAATAATTATTAGAAAAATTATTTTGATGGAACTATTTCCGATAGTGAATTCATACTTTGCTGCTATATGAGCATAAGGTATACACATATCGCAAGTTATTTATTTTTGTAATTTCATTTATTTTAATTTTTATTTCGATTTTCAGCCCTTTTTGTGTGCGACACTATTTAAGTTGAGATTTTTGCTCCCGTGGTTATGCATAGGTGTACCAACTATATTTACAATCACCAGTATCCAACAATATTTTTAAAGTCGCTTTGAACCCGCCAGTATTGCAGTATTTTGGGAGACTCGCTGTGCTGTAATATCTTCACGAGAACAATCCTATTAATTTTACCGAATATGACGTCATCATCCTAAGTAATCGGTACCGGTGAGGACTTTTCAGATTATTCCTACATTTTGAACAGCGTCCACTGGTTTATAATAGTTTCACCATATTAATTTAGATTTTGTTTCTGATTTAACAATTCAACTTTATTTTAAGGGGCATATATAGGTGATTTAAAAAATAAAAACAAATAGCTATTTCTTTCATTATTAATATTAGATGTGTAGATTAAATTACAAAGTTGCACAGGAAGTTAAATACCACTTTTTGGTGTGAAAAGTTCGTAAATTCTACTTCCAATTTTGCCGGAAGCGAAATCTTCGTTGATTTTTTAAACGAGATGGTATATATATTTTTATATTTTCAGTAAATATTTAAAATTAGCTTTACAATGATGCTAAATACTTGCATGTTCAGTAAAAATAACCTAGTTAATAATTTTTCAAGAACAAGAAGGTGTTCTGTGGCTTTCTTGATCTAAAAAAGGCGTATGATAGTGTTCTTCGTGATACTTTGTGGGATGTACTCAGGGAGTACGGCGTGAATGGAAACTTGCTGGGAGCGATTCGTGCATTGTATGAGGGTAGTGAGGCTGCTGTAAGAATAGATGGTAGGTTGAGTGATTGGTTTCGTATAAATGTTGGTGTGAAACAGGGCAGTGGTATGTCTACGTGGTTGTTTAACTTGTATATGGATGTGTTGTTGCGGAGAGCATTGAATGGAATGGATGGTGAAAGTATTGTGCCTGCGTTAGCGTATGTGGATGATGTAGTTGTTTTAGGTGAAAATGAAGAGCAACTCAGAAGAACGATAGAAAGAATACATGTAGTTGGAAAAAGTATGAATCTGGAGTTGAATGTTGATAAATCTAAGGTGTTAGTATTTGAAAGGAGTAAATTGGTGACTGTGTGCAATGTGTTGGTGGATGGAGTGAAACTGGAGCAAGTGAACGAGTTTGTATATTTGGGTAGCATGATGTCAAGGGATGGTCGAATTGATAGAGAAATTGAAAGGAGAGTGAGTGCGGGGTGTAAGGTAATGGGTGCTCTGGGTACGTTTGCTCGAAACGTAAACGTATCTAGAGAAGCTCGTTTAAGTGTGTATAATGGAGTGCTAGAGCCTGCTTTGATGTATGGAAGCGAATGTTGGGCATGGACGAGAAAGCATAAAATGAGAGTGAGTGCCGTGGAAATGAGGTATTTACGTCGAGTATGTGGATATGTAAGACGGGATCGCGTGAGGAATAATTTGGTGTATGAAGAATGTATGGTTAGGAAGAATATTGTTAAGAGAGTAGGAATGAGCTAGTTGAGATGGTTTGGTCATGTAGAGAGAATGAAGAGTGAACGTCTTGTAAAGCGTATGTATCTTGGTAAAATCGAGGGTGTTCGATTGCGTGGCCGTCCAGTGTGTAAGTGGATGGATGTGATTGGTAAGGTACTAAAAGAGAGAAAGTTTCCGAGTGGGAAGAGAAGGAGAGCGTGTATGAGTGCGATTATGAATGTGGCCGAGGCGAAAGAAGTGTGCTTAGACAGGAATGTGTGGCGAAGGATGATTGTTTCGTAATTATTATTGTGGTCCAGTTGCGGTATTTCGCTACCGTAATTCGGTCACTTTAATATGTTAAGAGTGAGGAATTATGTTGTACCTATGATGTCAGGTTAGTAAGAATATTGTTGAAAGAGAGAGTAATTTTTTTTGGATGATGTTTTTTTTATTCTTTCGGGTTTGTGCTAACCCACTAAGTGGGAAATGCGTGATTTTATGTATGTATGTATGCATGACATTTGTGCCATCTTTGTTTGAATTGTCTAAAACTCATAAAAGAATAAAATTAAAGTAAATTTAAATACAAATAATATTTCCTTAATTTTTTGACAATTCTAATAATCAAAAAGAATTGAGACTTCAGTAAATGTCATAATATTTCTTCAAACAAAGGTACAATTGGCATGGCAAACTGATAATTCCTTTATATATCATCATAATTTTAAACAATTAATAACTGGGTAATTTTTAAATGAAAGTGCAAGTATTTGGCAACATTGTAAAGCAAATTTTATCTACTACTAATTTTAAATACTTTCCGACATTATGAAAATATAAGACCATTTCATTTTAAAATGAAGATTTCGCTTCCGGCGAAACCGGAAGTAGAATTCATGATCTTTTCACATCAAAAAGTTGCATTAAGCTTCGCGCACAACTTTGTTATTTGAACTATACATCCAATATTAATAATATAGAAAACTATTTCTCCATTTTTTCAATCACCTGTATAAATAGTTTGGTATTTATTTGATAATTAAAAATTAACTTTAATTCAAGAATTTTTACTTTCATCTGTTACTCAAACAATATATTTTATTGTGATCTGTATTCAATAATTTACATTTAATAATTTTAATCAAATTCTGAAAAATAATTTTTTTTAACAGTCATTCAATCCAATTTTACATTAAGTAGTTTATTTCCTTTTATGGGTCAAATACCAGTGCAGATTATTTGCTATTAAATTTTTTATTTTATTATATATAGGGGTTGCTCAGTTGATTTAGCTCAACAAAATATTTCTTTTGATTAATGCTACTTATTGCTGAATATATATTAACTTCTACTTCAAACATCTTTGAATGTATTTTATTCTCCGTACCATTTTGAATTTTCGCAATAGAAAATTCAACTCCCGTTTTACGATGCAAAATACAGTGGCGCCTTATAAATTGTGATTTGCCGCCAACTTTGATACGGTATAAATTATTTTCTCTTGTTTAAGGTCCGATTGTGCGAGAATAAGAAATAGTGAACGGCATTACCTAGGGTTGGTGCGAGGCGCTAGGCTCCTTTAGAGCCAGGCTCACTTGAATACACGTAATTTTTTTTTGTGTTGGTGCGATGCGATGATCTGTGCGAGGATCGGTGTGCCGTTGTGACCTCGAGAAAGTTAAGATCTAGAAAATACAAGTCGCTATGGTAGAAAACTTATTTAGGAACATTCATAATTGATATTATCAGTGCAATACACACACATTTGTGAAATATTTTATTTCAAGAAGAAAAACTTTACCATAACTGTACGAATGTCGGCAGTATACATATTACTAAATTACATATTACATCTGATGAAAAAATCAAGGAGGATTTATTTATTGAAAAAAGATAAGCTGATCTTTATGATCCAATCAATCGTGCCGTAATTTGTTATGCACCGAATTCGCAATTTTGGCGCTGAACGATATCATCGCTTGTTCGGCTACATTATTCGCGAACGAATCTATTGTTGGCGGTGCTTTAATCGCTGCCAATAAGCGGCTGACAGACGTACAGTATTTATTAATAAATTGTAATTTACTATTTTTATCTTCAATTATTGTAAATAAATTATGTAAAAATTAAAGCATTACAGTCTGTAAATATAAAAATTTATTAAATATTTCAGTATTTCTAAATAAAGATACTAGTATTTATAAGTTATAACTTGAGTAACAATGAAGCCGCCAATATGTCAAATCTATTAACTCCACAAAACTAAACATGTATAAAATTAATAAAACAATACACAGGCTGATCACGCGAGAAAGAACCAGCAATTATCTCCGTTATTGACAGAGATAGCATTATCTTCAAATAAACAAATTTACTATATATAAACTGGACAAAAAGATGTCATATTAAGAAGCGCTCTAGTACTTCCGGGTACGGAGTACGTGATTACAACTTTGAAATTTCAAGTAAAACATTTTTTTAAAAAGGACTAAAAATTTTCTTTACAATGGTAGTAAACAAACAAGTACTAATTTTTATGATTAAAAAATAAAATGGCTGGCCTATAACTTTTTAAATCCTGACGTTTCACCATATGAAAAATGACCATACTTATTTTATCAAAAAAATTATAATACTTTGATGTTCCTAGGTCAATTTCACTATCGCTGCCTTGTCGATTTTGTGTTGCAAAAGAGAGGACATAGAAAGAGGAAGTACAAGAGGAAAACGAGTTAATGAAACACTTCATAGTCTCTTTTATAATGCCAGCATCAACAAAAAAACTTACCTTTAAGATTATCATATCATACAAACATGCTTTTATGTGAAAATGAAACATAACCCTTTACTAATTAAGGGAAACACAACACGGTAAAATTTAATTATTGTAGGGAGGCTTTCGAAAAAGCAGCGAAGATAAAATAAAAAAAATATAGACATCAAAAATCAAACAGGAATAATATGCTTCATAACAAAAACTTTAGAAAACGGATCTTTGTAATGGTATAGGCAGGACAAACGAATGTCAGAGAACATATGGCCAAAAAATCTCCCTATATGAACCCCTAGAAATAGCAAAAAGCGACGGGGAGTAAGTCTATAGAGAGGAGAGTATAGTACAATCTAATAAAGAAAGGGATCTACAGGAAAGTGATTGGTTAAACCGAGAACTTTGAAGAATTAAAACAGAAAACTTCTCTTAGTCTGTATCGTTGGCAGAAGAGAAAATTTTCTGCGCTTATGATAAAAAAATTTAATATTAAATATTTCTTCTGAATTTGATCATAGTCACATACCGCAGTCGAAGCAATCGTCGAGGACTACTCCTCAGGACCATTTTTTTCTTACACTGTTCCCTGCACTGCAGAAATACTCCGGAAACTTAATTTTAATATAAGGACTCCTCCTCCATACGAGAATAATCTCGATTTCTCCTCCTCTGGATATCACTTGTTTAATCTAAACAAAAAGCAGTAAAGGACTGTCGATTCGTCTCGAAGAAATGTAAGAAGCATTGCTTGCATGGCTCACTGTTCAGTTGAAAACGTTATTTTCTGAAGGCATATGGTAATACGTGGAACGACGAACCAAACGTTTTCAAAAGCAAGGAAACTTTGTTGATCGATTTTGTCAATGTAAGTTCTCTATTTGTATTGAAGTAAAATTAATAAATAAAAATAAATAAATAAATATATCATCACGGCATATTACCTATCGCTGGGTGTGCCAATCTGCGAGTAAAATTAATAAAAGGTTATTTCATATAAATTAAATTTTATAATGATAGTTAACTATATTAATTTAAATTATGGGCACTAATAACAAAAAAATATGATGTGGCCAGCACATTACCTTCCGTCAGATCTATGTATATTGTAAAAATTCCACACAGAGATTTTCTTGTAAAAGATTTTATATTTCCAGTACATTACCTTCAGTTCTATGTATTTTATACACATTCCATACTACAGAAAGTTTTTTTGTAAAGTTATATATTTCCAGTAAAATTATAATACAAACATAATGTTAAGTGCACTTGACACTGACATTTGTCAATCAGAATTTTCTTAATATATTAGATGTTTCCATCGTAATAACACAGCTTGCTGCTTTATGAAATTTAATTTCTTTGTAAATTTATTAATCTATATCCATTGAATATGAAGTATAAAATGTAATCAAATCTTAAAGAGAATAAAATAATCTTTAATATTTATAAGAACATTAAATATGAAAAAATGATATTTAACAGCGTTTTTTCAAGAAAAACTGTTAAAATCTTCAAATTAGAGTACTTCTGGTCGACTAATTATAACCAAAGTCTAATCAGCTCTTCATATAGATGTAAGGAAAAGAAATGTGCAAAAATTATAATTTTTGAGAAGGTGGTATTGAAGTATCCGAAAAAATCGTCACACACACACATACACACACACACACACACACACACGCACACACATACATACATACATACATACATATATACATACATACATACATACATACATACATACATACATACATACATACATACATACATACATACATACATACATACATATATACATACATATATACATACATAAATACATACATACAGATATCATCGTAAAAATAGTAAAATCGTATTCTAGGGACCCTAAAACGTGCTTATTTATTACAAACTCATCATCGAATTTTTTGGCCAAAGACAATACCTTTCTTACCTGAAGGTGACGCAAGGTAAAAGAACTTCTAATGACTGCCTCTGTAATAATCACATATGAAATGCTGCAAGTTGGCGATGTGTGTAATTAGTGAAATAGATACGCTACTAGTAACATACTTTTGTACATGTAATAAAACGCCGACTGATATATAGAACGTGATAATTTGCTGTTAGATAAAATATCATAAAATTCATGAAATTTTATAATTAAAATTTTTATAAGAGAATATTTACATTTTATGTGGCGTTTTAGATAATCTGTTTGTCTTAAATAAATTACGAAAATTTATTTCAATTTGTTATACAAATTTATTTATACCCACAATCTTTAATCTGGCGAAAACAGGCAACCGTTCTGTTTATCGGGTAAACAAACTGAAATCTAAGTGGTATAAAAATACAGGGATACAATTTTTCATTCCATTTCTCGCGCTGCCTAATTCGGATCGCGTGAGACGCCTAGTTTGCATATCCAGTCCTGATATGAAATAAATTTATAATGAATTCGCAGTTGGCTACGCATGCAATCTTGTTTTGTTTTTTCCAGATTGCGTGTGGGAATGAATTTGTCATTTAAAAATTAGTAGTTGCTTTTAAATTGAGATTATACTCGAACAATGTTTTTATAAAATAAGTTGTTTAAAATTCGTTATATACACGAACTTTAAAGTACGCTATTTATTGACAATGATAATAATATTTTGTTACAAAATTGCACTTATAACACCATCAATTATTTAAAGAAAAGTTGAGTGAAGGCTTTAACTCTAGGAAGCACTTTAACGACAAAATCAAAATGACAAAAGGTCGTAAATAATTTATAACATTTCTATTTTGTTTATTTCCGAAGTAGGTATTTCATAAACACTTCCAATTATTATTGTATTATAAATTTATAAAAAGGCTATGTAGTTAATTATAACATAAACTTTGGGGTCTTGTGTCTGTGTGCCTGAATATTTATTTAATTATACAATGCCCAACAGAAATACATCCAATAATGGGACAGGAAAAGTAGACAGTAAAAAAACAATTATAAAATAACAAGAGTACAAAAGTTACACATTTTTATTACATTTCTTTCATGATAAGTGTTTTGAAGCACTTTGGTTTGTGGAGAAATACATCAACATTAGCGAATTTAGATTGGTAAATATGGCACAAACTAAAAATATCTTTGAAACTTGTACTGCACTTCTCTTTCAAAAATCAGTTGGATTTTCTTCCTAAAACCTCTAACAATAATCATGAATGAAGAAACTATTATTTAGTGTCACAAATATTTCACAATCTCTCCCACTTTTGAATTAACTACACGTTAAAAAATTTGCCTTGGATAAAATTCCTGTACAATAGCGTGACTACACTATTGCTTACTCCTGCTTCGTGTTAGGAATGTAGGATGGGGGCTCGAAAGGAATTCAATCGTCAAGCCAACTCCGCACGGCGGCTCGGTATGCTTTCATGTTAAGACGTCAAATGCCCCGACGCACTATAACGCTAGATGACACTTACCTACTCCTCGATTGTTTCATCCAGGAATAGTAGAGAGCATATTTTCAATGATTTTTAATAATTATTTATTATATGATCGAAGTTCGATGTATACTCCGATTGCAAAATAAATAATGCTCATTTACGCAACAAGGCCTCCAAGACCTTAATTACAGAGAAATTAACAACATAATGCAAGGCAGAGACAAATAAAAGCCTTAAAAGTTGTTAAACGAAATTTATTAAAGCAATGCCAATAAGTACATGTAATTTTTTATGTAATTACCATTACGCTCTATATTTACGTCCTCCACTGTTTTGAAAGAACTTGAATACCTGAAGGAAAAAATATTTTTTTGACATGGACAATCACTCATGCAAGGCCTGAATCACTTTATCATTGCTCTGAAATTTCTTACCCCCAATACCTCTTTAAGTGTACTAAAACATGTAGTAATGTAACCGCGAAACGCGCATTACAGTGCTCTAAAAGATTAGCAGTTTTTAAAAATCTGCGTTTTTGGTTCCGATGGCAGGTTTGGGAGGGTTCTTTGAGTATGGAACATTACTCGTAGTAGGTAATAGTAATTCCATGAGGCATGTCGTCTTTCAAAATTGGGTAACTCTTGTTGCATACCAAACAAAGGTTAGCACAATACGGTATGCTTGACCAACTCGGTGTTTTTGAACTTTTTGCTTAGACCATAGGCTTGCTCGAGTAATAAACATGAATGTCACTATTCTAGCTTCATTCTACAATAGAAATCAATGGGTTTCACTTCAAATTTTCGTCCAGTTTCTTCAAATTTCGGCAAGGACGACAGACAGAGCCACAATTTTCCACAAGCACGTGTTAGTCAAAGTTCTATGTTCACAGTCTTCTCAGCGAGTTACATACTCCGTAACCGGTCCGTGGGATTTGCAGTCAGGGTAGAGAACGTCATCCAACACATTTCTTCAGGTTTTTCTAAGAAATCGTGATGAATTTTTTGTTTTTTTTTTTTGAACAGCTGAGCGATGCTACCGCCATGGTCAGCCACGAACTTCAAAGGAAACTGAAACATATTCAATATTATTTATTGTATTTATGTGTTATGTAATTGTATATTTAACCTGGTTATAATTGTCACAGAAACACTGGAAATTTATTCATTAATCAAGTCACGAAATAAACATTTTGCAAACCCAGGCCATCAGCCAATCAGACATCACGTTACAACTCCACCCACAAACCAATAACATTACTGATACCGTCTCCCTCTTAAAACGCGCATATTTGAACCAAATTCATGTATAAAAGTCGTTCACAAAGCTTAAGAAGCGACTTCTTGCAACAGGTGCTTCGGCTAAATAAGAGGACTTCTTGCAATAGCTGCATCGGCTAACGAAGAAGACCAGGTCGCGTACAGCTTCTGTGAACCATAGGCATCATATATACGATATATATATATATATATATATATATATATATATATATATATATATATATATATATATATATATATATATATATATATATATATATATATATAGGTATTTATGATGTCTATGGTAGGAACCTAGAAGCCAACGGCACACGCATTTCGAACTGCTCTCAGCAAGACAGTTGCTGAATCCGAGCGAGAGTGTGACACCTTAGGGACGAGATTCCAGTCAAGTGTAGTAAGATATACCACGTCCAATTCACTGTAAAATATACTGAATCCCCGTTTACAGTAAATACACAGATTCCGATTTTCAAATTAACTTCACGGAATCTAACTTAATTTTTCTACATAAAGTACGAAGTCCGATTAAAATTCAAAGTTAAAGCCGAAAAGGTAAAATAAACGCACAGGTTTCCAAAGCAAATATATTATATATATAGTAAATAGTAGATGAATGTGGCATTTTTAAATTATATTAAATCAAAGAAATTGTGAAAAGAATGCTAGCCGGCGGGACTTGAACCCGCATCCACAACATTTGTATTGTGCGAATGTATCTGACAATTCATAGGTGTTTAAATGCAGTGGTTAGAATACCCCACACCTACATGTGATCCACCCGCTTATACAGTCTTTTCGTATTCTAACCACTGCACCTAAACACCTGTGAATTGTTAGATACATTCGCACAACACAAATGTTGAGGATGCGGGTTCAAGTCCCGCCGGCTAGCATTCTTTTCACAATATCTTAGAGATAATATCATTTAAAAATGCCACATTCATCTACTATTTACTATTTGCAATACACTCCTGACAAGGAAAACACTAAATTTAGAGTTAGCAACATCTAGCCATGATTCAGTACTAAGTAAATACAAGAAATAGTTATTGTTTGTTTTACTAAACAATCTTTTATACATAAATCTTTTAGACTCAGAAACGGTAGTAGATACATTTAAAAGCTGGCTTAAATTATCAAAAAGTGGTGAAAATATAATCTCTCATACAAGTAGATTTTTACTTATATTAGAAAAATTGTAATCTATTTTCGTGTTTGATGTACTTGTTTTCTAGTAAAACCTGATACACATGAGTCTAACCAAAAGAGACAAACAAGTTGTTATCATATTTGAATTTGCAGTATTATTTACTGGGTCAATATTGAAGTCCCCGCATATAATGACATAGTTGATTGAACATATTTCGAACAATAAGTGTGTTAGCAGTTCGAAAAAAAGATGTGTGTCACCTTAAGGGGCTCTATATATACTTACAATAGTATAGTTGTTATTTTCTGAGTGACATGGAGTACAACAGTATTCAAAATGTTGTTCTACATTTGGCCTATTAAGGCTGGTAGTATGGTCACGGTTTTATCCCCGATTGCAACTCTGTTGTAACTAAAACCATGACAATGTCTTAAAACCAACTTACAACCAAACCGGTATTAAGATATAATCGAGAAGCAATAAATTTAACTTGGCAACATTGCAAACACGTGTCATAATTTACGTCAAACTGTCAATTGTTGAGTTTTGACGTTAAGGTTAGATTGAAGGTTCGTGAATCTTGTGGCAAGTTTATTATATTTTATTAAAATATTATTGTGAAAATAAGCTAATGTATAATATTTTTTTTGGGAAAAAAGTATAAATGAGTGGGAAAAGAAGTAAAAATTTGGCGACAGAGGAAAAGGAGTTTTTGTTGGAATGTGTAAAAAAATATAATTGAAAGCAATAAAAATTATATGAATATAATAGGTGCGTTTGGTTATTCAGTTCTGTGCACAAATTTTTAATAATTTGCACAGTAAGAGTTCGGTTATTCACTTCTGTGCACTCTGGGTTGCACAGAGCGTGTTCGCTAAGTTCTACTCTGTGTAGATTGTGCATGCAAAGTCGCCCAAGCTCTGGACGTGTGCTCGTTCGACTTAGCGCGCAAAGTATGAAGCGAGAATTGATTTCTGTCTGAGAAGTATGCAAATTTTCACTAATTTAGTAAATATGTAAGCTATTACATTAATTAATATTTATCAGAAGCTTTCTTGGTTTTCTAAACACCCTATTAAAATCATTACCTCATTTTTCAAGCCATTTTCTGATGTCATCAAGTTTTTTTTTTATTTTTAATATGGTTCGCGAACAAAAATTATTTTATATAATAAAGCCCTGTTTTTTTTTCACCTCTTGATAAAGTGCCACGTAACTTACCTGCCAGAGAAAAGAGCAATATCGCATCATATAATTGACGTGTATATAATTTTGTCAATTTACGATGATATATTTTTATTTTATGTGGCAGTGAAGATAACTGACACTTTAACTAGAGGAGACAAAACCGGGCCTAAATTTTCAAAAGTATCGGTATACATTCGAAAATGAGTTTTAAAATAATATATTTTGCTGTTTGTTTTGTTACTCGATATCTTCTTTTTAATTCATTCTCTAGTAATACTTAGAGAGGATTTATTCTTTCACGAAAGCTACTTCTTCTTCTGTGTTCTGGTATTTCTTGTACTTTATTTTCCTCTTTAATTTCATTAAAAATTCCTTCTACACCTGCAATTTTTATTCTTTGCAACAAGTCTTATACTACCCGTATACCAGTTGTAAGTTTGGTTTTAAGTTTGACAGAGTTGCTATGGTAAATAAAACCAAACATACTTACAACACATCTAAAACCGCACCTTACTACGCTTTTTAGTCTGAAAATTACAACCGGGGATAAAACCGTGACAATACTACCAACCACTTTATCGAAATATAATATTAACGGTGAGTTAACAGTTTATAAATTAACACACTGTTAACATTAGAATTTGGTGTAGACGGGACCTTGAGTAAATTATGGTACTCGTTCATAAGATGTTTAAATTCAGTGGTAGCTTAGCAACATACATCTAATAACGTAACGATTAATAATATCTTCAGCAGTTATACGACGTTAAATAAAATATTGTTTCAGCCAACACCCGGGCTGCGACTTTCACGTTCGCGCTGACTTAATATAAAGCAACCAATAACTTAGTTGGTAAGAGCACTATTCCGGCAAGTTAGGGGTCTTGGGTAAAAATCTCTGGTTGATAATTTTTCACAATTTATTTCATTTACTGAAATATGTTAATAATAGTAAATTGACACATCCAAAAATGCATAATAACTATATTCTTTAATTAAATTAAAATTGCTACTTTTTTATCTAAAAGTTAATATGTACTTTTAATATCATTAATAGCAAATCCTCGTATTTGAAAGTAATACAAATTAGTCTTAATATCCTTCTAAGAAAAGGAAATAACTTTTAACTTTTATTTGACGTTGAAATTATCCTCAAAACTAATGGCAATGCTAAATGTTTCATTTCGTAAAAGATAAAGTTATAAAATTAAATATTGGGTTCCCAGAAGTAATATTAAAACATTAAATATTTGAGGACTGTGAATAAACGCAAACATTAATAACTGCTATATATAAAGGGTTAAATAAAAGTAAATTCAAAGACCTGTCTACGTCCTACGCCAAACTTAATGTACAGGCCATTATATTAATAGACCCCCACACTGTAATACGAATTTCAACCATTAATTAGGAGTATATTAATTTTGTTTACATTGCGATGTACAGTGGCTCTATATAGGGTTTACTCACTTTCGTTAGGACCTAATACAAACAGATAAGATCAGCGCGTGTTTCAGCCAACATTTTTACATTGAGAGAAATAGTTTAACAGATACAGTCGAATATATTTTTCTGTGAATTTTATTAATCAATTCATTTTTACAATTTAAAAAAAGATATTTTCAATATTCAAACAGCTTACAATGAATCTTTAGATAGAGCGGATACAGAAAGTGTCTAAAAGTTAAAATCATTTCTTCCTTTCTACAAAACATATATCACAAAATTATCATTATCTACCGGGTTCGATCCCGACCGACGCCAAATATTTCCAATTTTAAAAGGCCCAAAATTGACATCTGTGGTGCACTTTCCACGCCAGCAATGAGTGCCCGTGAGGTGACGCCTGGTAAACGCCCGCACGGTACAAATATGTCATCATCATTACCGATATTTGCGTAGAAAGCTGATTGGCACACGCAGCATTGGGTAATATGCCGTGATGATATATTTATTTATTTATTTATTTATTTCATTTATCACTATCAGTAGTTGGTGATGACGCTTGCAGCGTCTTGAAGTCGTAATGTCTAATGGGTCTTGACAGTGACGAACCTCGCACAGAAATAGCGGGAGGCGAGAGGTACTGCGCTAGGTCCGTAATTTGGTGTTGCGCTCGTTATGCGCCGGGTAGTGGGAGCTGGCAATCCAATACCCTAGGCAGGGCAATTGTACCGGCAGATATACCAATCGGCAGGTTCGGAGAATGGGGCAAGGTTGCTCACTGCAAAGTTCACTGATGGCTCGATGCAGACGAAAACTGAGTGAACGCAAACCAGTTCACTCCGTTGCACTTACACAACTTAGACAATAGATTAACTCACTTCACCTTTTCTGAAATAAGAAAAAATTCCCTCTACCCAAATTAAACACAGAGTTCAATTCATAACGTTTAATATAACTTGAATGCACAAGAATTGACGAAAGGAAGTAAGAAACTGCAAAAAATTAATGAATTTTGAGGGTTTATGTCGGAAGAAAAAAATTACGTCTGAACACGACACTGGTTCACTACCGGCTTGTTATTTTTCATGAATGTTTTTTCTGCCGCTAAGGTTTTTCATTATTGCATCTTTTTACTGTTTTATATAGATGTCTTGATTACAAAAAAATAGTACAGAGTTATTTGAACAATAAATTGTCATCAGTGATTTTCATTCGCCCATACCTCACAATAAAACTTTCCAAGTTGTTGTATTTTAACAAGGACATGTTTTAAAATAATGAATTACTGTTTAGATTCTACAATAAAATCAATAAATATAAACATTCATTGTAAGAACTTTATACAATAATTCTAATTCAAACAGTATAAACAAAAAGTAATTGGGGAAAAATACTTGTATACAGTGTACCATTTAGAGCTGCCACCAGTGGTACAAGAGATACAATGTCGGTTAAATGGAACTTTTTATGCACCTATAGGGAGCCATCTCAGACGTGCTTTTGTTTTTCCATAAATTCTCATTTGGCACCAGATTATGACAAAATACTGAATTTTGTTGATTTTTTTCTTTTTCAAATTACTTTTAAACTCTTAGTAATCGAGAAAAATGTTCTAACTAAAGAATTTAGATAGGTTATTGCCTTATCAGTGGCGTATAAAATGAATTTTTATATCTGTAAATTTCCGAGATATAACACAAAGTTATATATATATATATATATATATATATATATATATATATATATATATATATATATATATATATATATATATATATTTTAATTGAAACCCATATATGATTCTAGTTTAAAACAACTTCTTTTCTCTTTCCAATGATGTAAATACTATTGTGTTTGTTATTTTTTTTATTTCGTAATTTTATTTTTTCTTTATTTTATAGGAAATTTAATATTATATTGAAAATATTGGTAACAATTCTTTTGAAAAATATTCGTTTTATTTAAATAATTTATTTTGTTAGAAAATTATGCCCAAAAATTGTAAGTTATTATTTTTGTGACGATAGAGCCTCTCTAAGCCTGATAAACTCCAAACAACTAGTGTTGATCCAACTGTTTGTAATCTGGAGTTGGTCCAGCTGGAGATGATCCAGCCGATGCTGATGCAACTGCTGCTTCGAATGTATGACAAGTCCAGTAGTAATACATTGTTGAATAAGAGTACAAGCTGCGTACAAAAGTATTGTAATACTTGTACTTGTAAAACATTTATAAGATATACGTACTAGTATTCTGATATAACCTCACTCTGTCACCGATAAAATTTATACATAAACTATATGAACTGTAAATTGAATAACTTTTATACATTTATGTTAAGAATAGTTACAAATAACACTTACCTACAATCTATACACAAACATCGCCACAATGTATAATGTATTGCACTCTTTGTACAAATATTTATGAACTTGTTTATGAAGCACCATGTGTTCTAGGAGCGCTGTAGTGCGAGTCAAGGCCGGTAGGAACGCTTGACGTTTGGGATGGATATGATTTATATTTATTTGTAAAACGATTTATAAAATGTAACATGATGTAAAATGAGTTTAGAATACAAAACAGTAACCGTGAGTCAGTACAGAGTTTTTTCTAGAGATTTAAATAGTTTGTTAAAATTAATTTCACAGTAAAGTCAGTATATTTTCTACATACGTGTTCTTTGTCGTGTCACGGACGTGGAGACCCAACCGACGGTCACAATCACACAGGGAGGGTTTTGTATTTGTACATGTCAATAAAATCATATACGAATACCCTGGCCCGCACCTCCGCGCAGCTACCGGCGGTCCGCTCTTTTTCCCACAGTTTCCATTGGCGCCCGAGTTCTACATACCGCTGACGGAAAAATAGCATTGTCATGCCGACCCCAGGTACACCACCCGCAGGGTCGATGTCACAATTTAAAACAAAAATATTTAGCAAGAAAGTCATAAAATGAATTAAATCAATCAAATTGAATATAATTAATAAAAATAAGGATTTCATTGTAAATTAATTACAAAATTCGGGTAAAATAACGTGAAAAATTTAATTTTAGGGGTAAAGCAAATACGAAACACAATAACCCTTACATTATCGAAAAGAGAAAATAATCTGGTGTGGGCAACACCAAACCTCTCGCTATTTAATTTTTATAAATTTGAACATACCTACATACTTTTCGAAGAAAATCTATTTTGAGCTTGAAGTAAAGTGCTATTTCCGGTTATCTGATATATAACAAAATCTAATGGTTTCTTCCTATATTAAAATAAGGTAGCAATACAAGGTTTCAAAATTTTCTGAATGATAGTATTTGAGTTAGAGTGGAGGATACACACACAAACACACACACACACACACACACACACACACACACACACACACACACACACACATATATATATATATATATATATATATATATATATATATATATATATATACAGTGTTAATACTAAATTGTAACACCCGAAAACGGCAGTTAGAACTCATTGAAACAAACAACTTTTCTTATTTTAACTTTTTGATTTGGAGCCCCAAGTTCATAGTTATTGGGGTTTTTTTGTTTTTAGAAAAATCGACATTACTCCCTTATTTTAAGGAATATTTCAAAAATACAAAAACTTTCTGCATTTGCTTTCGGTTCTCTACAACATTTGTATTTACAAATATTTTCTATTTTATCAAATAACAAAATGGCGACCGATCAAAAATTTCAAAACAAGATATTTTGAAAACCACTCTCGATTTTTGAAAATAAAATTTTTATAAAATCCTTAAACTATCTACTATATACAACAAAAAGTTTTTGTTCAAATTGAATTACAAGATAAATTTCAACTGCAACAATAATTCAAACAAAGTAGGCTTGCTGCCATTAAACATGAAAATTAAGCAAGAAAAATAGGAAACAAACAAACAAGAAAAATAATACAATGAACAATGAAACAACAACCGATTGAATGGTGAAAATTATTTTACTTTCTTAAATTAATAAATACAGAATATCTGAATAAATGGATTGGGAGAGGAAACGCTGTTGCGTGGCCAGCCCGGAGCCTTGACCTAACTCCCCTATATTTCTTTTTCTGGGGTCAGATGAAGACCTGTGTGTATGAGAGACCTGTAAACACCGAATTAGAACTGGTGGCTAGAATAGTAGCTGCAGCAGAAGATATAAAAGACAAGCAGGCAGCTCTTGCAATTGCAAGTGTCTCTTCTAATATTAAAACACGTTGCCGGGCTTGCGTTGCTGCGAATGGTGGCCATTTTGAAAATCAAATTTAGTCCCTCTCTTGTTGTTTCATTGTTCATTGTTTTATTTTTCTTGTTTGTTTTTTTTTTATAAATGTTTTATTTTCAAAAACCGATCGAGTGGTTTTCAAAATATCTTGTTTTGAAATTTTTCATAGGTCGCCATTTTGTTATTTGATAAAATAGAAAATAACTGTAAATACAAATGTTTTAGAGAACCAAAAGCAAATGCAGAAAGTTTTTATATTTTTTAAATATTCCTTAAAATATGGTAGTAATGTCGATTTTTCTACAAACAAAAGAACCCCAATAACTATGAACTGGGGCTCCAAATCAAAAAGTTAAAATAAGAAAAGTTGTTTGTTTCAATGAGTTCTAACTGCCGTATTCAGGTGTTACAACTTAGTATTAACACCCTGTATATATATATATATATATATATATATATATATATATATATATATATATATATATATATATATATATATATATATGTCGCGGGGTAATATCACTGGCAAACTCTATGTCGAACAACACTATTTCAGAACCACAGCGATAATATAAACGTGATGATCTCAGCGAGGCGGACATGCACTCACCCTGAGCACCGCTACACACTGATTCCATCCAAGCATTGTAGCCAAGAATGCTTGACGTTTCGATTACGACAATACAATTAAAAGATTATAAGTGATTCATGTAATACTTGATTCATTAAATGATCGTTACGACATGCTTTGATATTACAATCTTCGCCACGGCCATTCTGACGTTTCATACGTCCTCGTGTGAACTATCTGAAAACAAAGAATTTATCCACAGTATTTTCGCTCGGCTATCTCTGACCAATAAATGCTCAAATAGTTACAACTTTGTTCACATTTATATTAAGCTCAAAATTTAGCTATAGTACACTAAATTATTTAATGGACGCCTTTTTACAAGACGTCAAACAAAACATAATTCTGTGACAATACATTTCACCAGTAAATACATGACTAATAATATCAGTATTCAAGCATTGTTATAGCTTGTCCAACAGCGACAGACCATCATTGCTTAACCAGCAATCGATCGCTATTCCATCTTCGCTTAACCAGCGCAAGAAAACCATACCGTCATTGCTTACCCAGCAATGGAACACCCTTCCGTCATCGCTTAACCAGCTCGGGAAAACCACACCGTCATTGCTTACCCAGCAATGGAACACTATTCCGTCATCGCTTATCCAGCTCAGGAAAACCACACCGTCATTGCTTACCTAGCAATGGAACACCCTCATTGTACTATAGACAATTCTAGTTTTAATTATTTTGTGTAGAACCTGGCTCTTCGTCAGTTCCTAGGGAAGAAATATCATTATTATCTGACATTTTTCTAATTTGGTCATGTGCGTGTTTATAAGTGCGATTAGAGTCATGGGCCTTTAGAACATACAAAACAAATTATTACTGGTTTGCTAACATTCAGGTCCTAAATCAGAAATCCTATGACAAATCGAAAACTTAGCTCGTCGTCTTAGGCGACGCTTCCCAATTCATTTACTGGAAAACACACACGACAGAGGCACCTAGTTAGCATGTTACCTTCGGCAGAGGTATCAGAGTAGCATACCGAAACACCATGACAGAGGCATCCAGTAGCATGTCATCTTCCATCACGGTTAATAATTCTAAAGAATTTAACGAAAATAACCAATCTCCAGACCAACGCCTCAATTACTCCTTAGCCACTTTTGTTATAAAAGTTTGTCGGCTCTTCAAAGTTTTAGTCACCACTGTGGATTTTCAACGATCCACTCGATTAGCCTAACTAAATTGTGGTCTCAACCTCCAAAAGGTTCATTATTGTACGCATGAACCGCTCTACTGAAAAATTAGAACATTGATTCATGTGTTATGTAAATAATACGTAATACCAAATCGAAATAATCCGGCATGCTTAAGCTTAAAGCTATCAAAATGTTCTAAATTTGTTAAATAATTCAAACAGATAGTTCTTCTTTTCGTTTTCCTAACTGTATTTTGGCTTAGTGTTTTTTAGTTTAATTTTTTGAAAAGTTGGTTTATGCTCTTATTGGAGGTTAGTAAGTTTTAGTCACTTGATCTTACACTGTCACAGGTGATGCTGTCTTTTATAATGTTTCTCGTTTGGCCTACAAATCCTCACAGGTATTTTATAAAAAAAATTGTTGTTTATTTAAACTTGTTGTTTATTATTGCTTGATTATACTCTGGAAAATGATTGTTGTTGATTTGTGTCATATATTTTTATTGTAGCACTTGATGAAGGTAAAATAATATACTGAAACGTTTGCAAGAGGAGATGTAGAAACAAATTTTTTATCTTCCTTTATATCCATCATCCGATGAACTTTCTTCAATTAAATTTGTCCTTGGATACGATCAAAATATTTTAAAGCAATTTGTTCCAGCGTCCATCACGCTGCACTTAGGCGTCCCAAACATTAAGACAAACAATTGAAAAGCAAGTCCCGTCTTGTCAGGCTTCTCTGCTTCCAATGGCTGACAGATTTCTATTGCTCAATTGTTTTTCAGGTAAAACAATCGGCTTCGCAACCGTGGCAGGCTCCAGCCCGGGCACCAGCCGTCCTGTGCAACTCCTCTGCGGATGATCTAACTTGCCACAATTTAAACATTCAACAAATTCACAATTTGACAAAACTGGCATGGTCACCCCGAAAACAGTCACGAGGAGCCTGATCGGCCACAGCCTCATCAAAACCAAAACGCCAAGTTTTATAGCTACGACCATGCTTACCGGAAATTTAATAAAGTCATATAGTATGTTCTGGGAATAGACTCAGTGACTATTTCAAACCACTACCATATTTGTACCTAAATTTCAATATTCATGAAAGTTCCATTCGTAACGACTCAGGGTTTTGGAACATGGACGTGCAGGAACTTGAATAACTTCATACAAATTATACCATGAACAATTGATAAAAGTTCGCTCAGATTTGAACTGTCTGCACAGCGCTATATTATTCACGCTAACACGGTACATCCAATACATTCTCTCACTATCAGTGCTACACATCGCCTCATTCGTAGATCTTGGGCAGGATGCTCGCCCATTCTGGCTTATTATTTCGAGACAGACTGGTACAGACTTCGTCCATAATTACAGCTCTCCCGCCACTGTCAACAACATTTTTCCCAAATAGCATCATCGTACGGTAACTGATCGAATGCATCGATCTCTCACTTCAATCACATTACCCTAAATGTCAACGCAGATACCTGAAACCTGAATATTCAAAAGTCCACATGCAATTTATACATTAAGAAAATCATCAAAACAAATCCCGTAGCAGCCTCGGACACAAGCCGCTGTCCTTCTAACAAAAACTAGAGATTGCAGGCAGAAACGAACCACTGGCCATACATCACCGTATTTCGACCAATGATCACATATGCATCGTTAGTATGGCGGCCAAAATGTAACAAAACACAGCACAAGCGTCTTTGTGGAAGCGCAACGATAGTTTTTCTTTGTATCACATACCACAGGCGCTGTGAATACCTGTCCAAGTGCAGTAATGGAATTGATTCTGGGGCCAACGTCTTTGCACTCTGCAAGACAAAACACTTAAGTTTGGAGATCTCGTAGGCCACTCATAATTTCTAAAACAAAAAGCTACACAAGAGAGTTTTTGGTAATCGCCTTCGGTGGACAGTACTAAGGCCACTCTTCCAAATAGACTATCTGTCCTGGTTTACGGATATTTCTAAACTAGAGTTAGCAGAAACTGGATCGATTTTATTTGGTTCGTGCTGCCAAATAAAGGAATCCATACACAACGGTTTCATTATATCTCAAGCAATATATCTGTGTGCTCAATAAACTTAAACAAGCTCTCAAAGGAGAAGCAATCTACTTGACTTCAGATAACCAGGCTGCTTTCACTTGTGAATCAAAGCTAAAATGGGTACCGTAGTATAAGTGAGTCTTAGGCACTTCCTGTGGATACTTGAAAAGCTATAATTCATAGCCTGGAGATATTCATTTCACCCTCGACGATAAACGTTAAACTGCTATTAGCTCTCAACAAAAGGGACTTTGAATTATGACAAGTATCTTTACTAGTCATTGTTCTATAAAATACCAAATTTCAGTTCATCAAAACTTTGGAGTGGCTTCCAGACATTCAGTCAAAACACTCTACAGCAGATCTTACTGGTCGCGGTGACAAAACTCACCAGCGCTTAAAGCCCTCAACCTAATAATGACAATAACAATATCATCTATCTACAATTTGTAGCTCAGTAATCTTTATCTGCAGTTAATAAAATATTAATCTTTAGCATAGTTTTCTAACATATTTCCACCTTTAACTATCTTTCCTGAAGATCTCCAGTGAAATTTTCATGTTATAGTTTCTATTTCGGTACACCATGGTTCTGCACCCGCATCGGTCATATCTGGATAAAAAGTAAGTAACGATATATCAGGTGCCTTAAGGTTGCAGTGTACCTACTCAACGTGTCTGTTAGTTTGCGAAACTTGTACAATGAAAACATTTTACAATCTTTCTTGACATACCGAAACGCTTTAAGGAATTTGTATTAGTTCGTTTGTTATTTCACAAATAACTAACTAAATCGCAAACTGGTTGATATTTCCGATCTGTGACTACTTGACCTACATTCAGTTTAATAATATTGTCACGTCGCAGACGATGTAAAGGAGTAGAATCAAGCTACCAAAAATGAAATACTTATTACGTCATACAAGCTCAATGACAAAACATCAATCAAAATATAACAACTGCCAGGAACACCTACTGTAATGAATAATATCTTAAATAACATATATGGAGATCGGTAATCCGGATCATCGGCCATCACAATATCATAAACAACAAACTCAACTTCGTCTCTCGTTTCTCAGCAAGCAACTGACCGAATTGCTTTTATTACAACACCAACCCAATTACCACCAACATAGCTCACAACTATATCTTGAGCTTTGTAATAAAATCTCTTACCAGTATTGGAAGACCGCTTAACATAAATTCAGTACTCATTACTCACGGTTCTACTTAACGAGCTCTTGTAATTGCGTCACCACTCTCTGGGTGGGACACAGACGGAATACTTGTTACTGGTCAATGCCCTATGATGAAAACCTGCAAAAATTGCTAGACGGCCTTTCCATCTTAATCTGCTTGGCCCTACACTTCACTTTATAATTCACCAACAGATCACAAACCAACATACAATATTGTGGATCGCAGGCGAATCCCACTTCTGATGTCGCGGGGTAATATCACTGGCAAACTCTATGTCGACCAACACTATTTCAGAACCACAGCGATAATATAAACGTGATGATCTCAGCGAGGCGGACATGCACTCACCCTGAGCACCGCTACACACTGATTCCATCCAAGCATTGTAGCCAAGAATGCTTGACGTTTCGATTACGACAATACAATTAAAAGATTATAAGTGATTCATGTAATACTTGATTCATTAAATGATCGTTACGACATGCTTTGATATTACAATCTTCGACATATATTTATATATATATATATATATATATATATATATATATATATATATATATATATATATATATATATATACATCATCCTGAAAATGTGAAAATTAGATTCTAGGGACCTTAAAACGTGGTCATTACCAAAATCTCGATATACGATATAACTTTGTGTTATGTCTCGGAAATCTACAAATATAAAAATTTATTTCTTACGCCACTGCCACTGGTTAGGCAATAAAAATAATTAACTTCTTTATTTGGAACATTTTTTGCGAATATTAATAGTTTAGAAATTATTTGAAAACAAAAAATTAAGTTTTTCGTCGTCTCTGGCGTGGTTGGTATGTTAAGTAATCGTATTTCTTCTCTTAAATCTAATAATTTAAAGTAGTTTCTACTGATGATGAGTACCTACTTAAATCTTGTTTATAAAATTTTATAAAAAATATATTTTTAAGGTTAGGTGTAACTATTTATCTCCTTATTTGTAATTTAATATTGGAATGCCTTTAGTTCCTTTGTATCATTTAATTACGTTATTTTACTTCATTATTATGTAGAAGCGTTTGACATGTTGAAGTGTACTGGTCTACGAGCAATATAATTATGTGCATTGACATGTATATGTGCATATGTCTATTTCGGAAACACAAAGGTATGTTCATTTATGCTGGGGCTTTATAGGTATTACAATTGTCAATATATACCTTATATTGTCAAAAAGGATTATTATTTGATGTGTGAATTAGTATAAAGTTTCATAAAGCATGATTTGGAGGATAGATAATTATGTAGTATAAGCCGCAGTCCAAGAGTAGAACTCCGGTATTTATTCCCTGCCCGGATTTGGGCAATATTAATGTAATAACCCTGTATAAATATTAATGACCACAAATGTCTGTGTAATTTAAGCTCATTGAAAATTTCTGTACATTTGGCACTCGCAATGTCCTCTAATGAAAATTTTATGGTCCCGGTCAGAAATGAATGATAAGCGTGCAAACACTGCGAGAGTTAGATAAAAACAGCGCGTTTTTTATGTAATTTCTGCGCTACATCGGAAACAATCTTAAACAACAGTGACAGCACTAAGATTGTAACAGACATAGTACATGATAGTCTTTGTTAAGTTTATCCCAAATGCACTAGGATTTCAAGCTGAATCAAGCAAATGGTTTCTCAATTTCATTTTATACGGAGGTATTTAGGTTAATATTAGCTTAAAAGCAACACAGAGGTTCTTTCTTTTTAGGGAGAAAATGAACTGATCTTACCTCGGACTGAACTGAACTACTGCTAAATAGAATAGTCTTTTAAAGGAGTAAAATAGAAAATAAAGGCATATAATAATCTACTGATTTTGCCTTTTGCTATAACCTGCTACATTATATTCCTATGTGATTTTTGCTTTTGACGCAGTAAATTATATTACATATAAATTTGTAAATATAGATTTATTTTCTATTGTAATGAAATTTGATATAACGTTTCTGTTTTTTAATTAAACAAGCTAACTTATTCCATTTCTGCCATTTTAATATCAAATGCTGACAAATAAACAAAATACATAATACATGGCACTCATAGTAGTCAGTCACATTGAGCATTGCGATCGGTTCAGAATCTGTTTGATCCTGTTTTAACCCTGGTGTTTCGCGGAGGCAAGTTCGAAGGAAATTGGTTGTATCCCCTTTTAAAAAGAACGCGGAATTCTATGTTTAGGATAGATTGATGCTACTTGAAGTTGATATTCTTGGAAAAAGAGAGCGCTTCAGTTTATATATTTCATATTAATTTTTTGAGACAATATTAATAGTCACCTCAGAAATTTTGTATCGTTTTTTGTTTCTGAATTACAGGGTAAATCTATCTATACTTAATACTTTAAACAAAAGTTGTGGACAAGTAATTTTTCTATTATTTGAAATATTTTTCTCTAGAATAATCCATAATCGATTGACAGTGATAGAACACTGTTAGTCCTCGCTACTTATCATTAATCACTTTTTATTATAATATTAGATAATACTTTGCATATTAGACTACGGCTCAGTAATACGAAAATCACTATCCTTTGAAAAAGTTCACCTATATTTTTCAAATGGATATCTACTTTCGAAATAGTCTCATAATATTATAAGCATTTAGAATTTTAATTATGTAGAACTTCAGTGCCGAGGTACATACTAAATTATATTTGAAAGAGAAAAATTGTGATATTGGAAGAAATATCTACAAATGAATAAATATAACAATTTTTGAATATAGGTACATATACATACACAATTTGTTAGACACTGTTTATGTTTTCTTATATGTCGTGCACGAAAACTTTCGATTTATTTATATTTTGTTTATAACAATTAAAAAAGTAAAAGTGTTAGATCGCAGCTTCTATTAACAATTGAGAATTGAAATTTAGCATGTGGATTCAGAATGCAGTTTTTATATAAAATATTAATAAATTTTTATTAGAAATTGATTAGTAATTTAGTAATTACCTCCCGTCATACCTTAGGTAAGGGAAGTAATGTTATCAGATTTTCATTAAAAAATATAATAAAATTTGATCTTAAACGTCTCAAATTTGGTATTTAAAACTCGTATATAATTTGAAAAACAAATTAGATTTTAACTATACCTATATGATAAATCGGAAGAAGTACTTAATTTGGAGCTCTTAACAGATTTTCGAATAAATCATGATAAAATATAATCCAAAATTTTGTATTACAGACTTTTCTATTTATTGGAAAAACAAATTAGATTTTTGTTTACAAACGATCAACTGGAAGTGATACTTTACTTAAAGCTCATGCGAACCAAATGGTTTGCTCGAATTGAAGCAACAATGTTCACCCTCGCGCAAGGCAACTTGGCGCACGTTCTCGACTCTTTAGAAACTTCCGTGTCGGCGGGCCTCTGATAGCCACAGACACGCCTCTGAGCTCTATATCGATAGCTTTTGGAACGCGCTACAACTTTTATTAGGGTTGTTTTCCGGTATAGCGTATCGTTCTTGCGAAATCGGCCAAGGAAGCCAAAATTTTCTCCAAAAAACCACAATGTGCTCTGTTCAAGAGGAAAATGGATACGTTACAAGTAATGAAACTTCTCTTTTGCACTGCAGCATCAAAGCCCTTATCATAACAATTAATATATATATATATATATATATATATATATATATATATATATATATATATATATATATAAAAGCAGCTCTGTAGGTCCAATGGTTTGCGCACCACTGCGACTTTAATAAGAAAAGACGCGCCAATGAGGTATACAACCAGCAATATACAAAGCCTAAGCGGCATTTCCGGATGGCTACACCTTTTAGTCGGTAGGGTTTGGTCCCAGCTACTTATGAACCAAACGGCTACTAGAACTGACATATCAATGTTCTCTCTCGCACAGGGTGATTCTGTGCACCTACGCCTCTTTTTAGAAACTTCCATGTCGGTGGGCCTCTGATAGCCAACCTCCCGCCAATACCATGTTTAAAATAGCAATAAGCTTTAAGTAAAGTATCACTTGCGCTTGATCGTTTATAAACGATATCTAATTTGTAGTTTCAATAAATAGAAAAGTCTGTATAGTCCGGTTGTTAAGGGCGAAATTTTGCCTCCACCCTGCATTTTGTGATGCAAGCAAGCCGTTTGGGTCATATGTTACTGGGACTATACCCTACCGATTAAGAGATGTAGCCACACGGAAATGCCCCGGAGGTACAAGTTATTGCGGGTTGTATACCTCATTGGCGCAGTTTTCTTAAAGTCGCCGTGGTGCGCAAACTATTAGATCTTCAAAGTTGAATTTTACGAATAATAATAACAATGGAAAGATATTTGATGCTGCGATGCAAAAAAATGTTTAGTTACATATAACGTATACATTTTCCTCTTGAATTTAGCACATTGTGTTTTTTTGAAGAAAATTTTGGCTTCCTTGGCCGATTGCGCAAGAACGCTTCGTCTTACTAGAAAATAACCCGAATAAAAATTGTAGCGCGTTCAAAGAGCTATCGACATAAGGCTTAGTGGCGTGTCTGTGACTTTCAGAGACCCACCGACACGGAAGTTTCTAAAGACACACGTAAGTGAGCCGAGCCGCCCTGCACAAGACAAATCATTGTTACGTCAATTGGAGCAAGGCGTTTAGTTTATATGTTGCTTGGACAATACTCTACCGATTAAGAAGTGTAGCCACCCGGAAAGGTTGCACAGGCTCTGTGTATTGAGGGTTGTATACTTCATTGGCGCGTTTTTGTTAAAGTAGCAGTGGTGTGCAAACCATTAGGTCTACGGAGCTGATTTTATTTTTATATTACTTATAATGATAAGGTCTTTGATGCTGCCGCGCAAAAAGAACGAGTTTGGTTACATATAAGGTATTCATGTTTCTCTTGAATTTAGCACATTGTGGTTTTTTGGAGAACATTTTGACTTACTTGGCCGATTGCGTAAGAACTCTACATTATACCGGAAAATAACCCGAATACAAGTTGTAGCGCATTCAAATAGATACTGCTACTTTAAGAAAAACGCGCCAATGAAGTATACAACCCTCAATACACAGAGCCTGTGCAACCCATGTGCTGGCCACATCAGTTTTTTACTGTTTTCGAAGGTGAACGCCTGGTCCGCTTATACAATTTTACTTTTCGATATAAAGAAGCCCAGAATCTTCTATGAGATGAGCTTGGGGCTGATTAGGGGAATTCATTTCGAAGAATAAATGGTACGTTTTGGTCAGTTAGTTAATTTTGAGTTTGTCTTGCATAATGCCAGGACGCAAGGTCTGGCCGGAACATAAAATCGTGTTCTTCTTCAATATAATTAACTAATTTCGTTTGACAATTATCGATGTTCCTTTGACTATGCAAGACAAATTTAAAATTGGCTAATGGAGCAAAACATACCATTTATTCCGCAAAACGATAATCCCTTTAGGACCATTTCCAGGCTCGTCCCAAAGACGATTTTTGGGGTCCTTTATCTCAAAAAGCTAACGGTGGAGGATATGAAGCCCAAAATGAGGCGGATTTTCGACTCATAATATATAGGAAAGTCCGAGAAATCGATGTAAATGTCGTCCAAAATCTAATGCTAGGTGCACCTTGTGGAACAACACGGCCCTATTTGTTTAATTTAAGTTCATAATTTTGTTGCTTATGAAACAGTTATAGTATTACAAAACTTTAAGTAAATGCAAGATGGGTCACGACGTGACCCGTATGATCATGAATATATTTTAAATATTGCGTCGTGCATGGCGAGAGACTGAGGGTCTAAGATATATTAAGGGGGCGTTTGAATGAAGAGGGTTGCATAAGCAAAAAAATCATTTTTTGAACGTAATTTTTCGAAATTGTAATAAAAAATAACGGATATAAATTAAAGTTTTGTAAATTATATTATGTTTATGTCCTGAAACATTTTTTGTTGAAAAAATACAACGGAGATGAGAAAAAATATTTCATTTCCGGTTTATAACTTGAAATACGTAGACCAAATCATATTCTGGACAGAATTTATTAAAAACCATAAACAAAGATATAAATTTTATATAAGTGTATGCGACAGGTTTTGAAATATACGCGTTTAAAAAATTTACCAAAACAGATTCATTCAACTATCGCGGCACCCAAAAATAGTTTGCGGATTATCTTTCAGATGTCAGCACTAGATATGTCGGTAATGCAGTTCAAATATATGGAAAGTAAACACTGCATTTCTACCTATATATAAGCATGACATTTTACAATTTGATATACAACCTTTTATTATTGCGGCTATTTCTATGAATGGTTTCTTAGAGAAAATAAATGTAAGAAGTATTGTCAACAATTTGTCTCAAAATGTTCAATTGTGAACAAATAAAAAACATATTATTAATAATTAGTGTTTTCTGTAAAAGTATTGTTTCACTAAATACAATTACATGGTGAAACTTCATTCTTGAATTTGTATGTTAAATAAACTCGGTTTTTCTAGTTACACAAATATTATTAAGAACCAAATAAAAAAATCTCTTACAGATCATCATTTGCATATTTCTAATAGTATTTGTTTCAGTTTTACTAATTTTTTCAATTTATTTACTTCAAAAGCATAAACCATTTTTTTCAGATTGTGTCAAAGCGAACTGTAACGTAGATAAATACAGTGTGTTCAAAAAAATTCCTAACTCGAAGTAGGCTTTGAACAGTGAAACGTATGTCTGATCAGTATTTAATTCAAAAGTCAAGTTGTCAAAATTAATCTTAAAATGTAATTTTAAGGAGAAAAAAACAATAAAGAAGAATACAGTATATCCACATTCGCAGTTTTCTAATTTGTTTCCATTTCTAAAATAAGATTCAAGAAGAAAAGCTTTGATTTATTTATATAACATTTTTGACAATATCTCATGTCAAATTGACATTTAATTAAATATTTTAAACATTTAAACTGACATACGTTTCTTTGTTCAAAACCTACTTCCAGTTAGGAATTTTTTTGAACACACTGTAGTAATTTAACTAACCCGAAAATAATTGGTTAAGAATAATTTTGAGAACACAGTTAATAGATATAGAATCAAAATAAACAAATGATGGTGTGTAATAAATTTTTTCATTTGTTTCTTAATAATTTCCAATATTTTCACCCCAATAAATTAATAATTCGTCGTTTATTAATGTTTCAAATAAAAGATTGTAGTCTTGTTATACCTATATTATTGAAAAGCTTATAAAATAAGCAAAAAGACGAGACAATTTTCAACATAGGTTCCCATTTAAAAAATCGTAAGTTTGTATTATATCTCGAGAATTGTTAAGTATTCAAAAAATCTAATTACGCCATTTTATTCAATACAAAAACGGTAAATATTTTGTAAAAACAATTTTTCTCTAATTATCATAATAAATAAGATATGATATATTTTCAAATTAAGCGAAAAACGAGTTTTTGCCTGTAGTTTAGAAACAAAAGAAGATCGAAAATTCCTGTGGTGACTATTAAACTTTTCTGGAAAAGTTGACCCTGGAATGTGCAAACGGTTTTGATCTATCATTAATATTACCCGAGATAGGTACCTTAAAAAAACATCGAAAATGAGATATTCTGTACAGTACTATTCTTCAGTCACTGTTTTGCAACACTTTTTAATGCATATATTATTGTACATTGGCTTGCTTTATGGCCAGCAATCACAAAATAAAAAGATTCGGTCTCATATAAATTAGCTATAAAATTTGATAACTTCCTAATTATGACGTAAATTGTTTGATATCGTAGAAACACTACGTACATACTTAGTTACCTAAATAATAAAATTAAAATGAAAAATTTTAATATACGATTCCCAGTATTGTAAAAGGATAAATTTTACATTTTGTGTTTATATATATTATTATTATAAATATTAATACAAACACATTTAATTTCTTACAAATTACGCAGTTATGAAATATGAAAAGGTATATAGCTCGAAAATCCTAATAGGATTTTTGTAACTGTGATTAATCCTATCATTACCCGCCCGTAGTTCAGGAGAAACCGAAATAAGGATGCCTATGGTTTATCTTCTTGTGTTACCGAAATACTACAATATCAATACACGACAGATGCCTTGCCTACAGAAATACCACATTATATGATGCCGCAAGATTATAAAAAACATACTAACATATTTTTTTTATAATCTTGGTTGGTCAGTTTTTCTTCAGAGATAACGCCTATATTTAAATTTACATCTAGCTGTTATAAATTAAAATTTAATAAAAATGATACATATTTCTTACATAATTATCATTATTTTTTAAAAGAAAAAAAATACTCTTATTTGTATATGAATAAAAAAGTATGAAATCAAATTACATATAGTTTTATACCCATATTATGAAATCATATATTAAAAGTGAAATGCTACAGAAATGAATATAATAATATAATATAGTTTGCTGTTGCTGCGTCGCTGGTTATAAAAGCTTTTATTTGCCAGTTATAAAACCCCACGCTCTGGGTAAAACTTGTCCTGAAGAGTCTCTTATCTTTTTGTTTACGTTCATTCCTTCATCTCAGGCACGAACCTTAGTACAGACCAGAACCATCCAAGTGCCCTCTGTTGGTTCATTTTATAAGACAAAATACAATAGTACATAGTCTGGCCGATATTACTTCATGTTGCTTTTTCGAAACCCCGCCTTAAGAGTAATGGGGCATGTTTTCAATTTAATTGGGCGTGAGCAGTATGTTTTTTTCTATTTTTACCTTCCGTCACCTTTAGGTAAGGAAGGTATTGTCTTAGGTCAAAAATTCGGTGGTGAGTTTTTGAAGAATAAGCACGTTTTAGGGTCCCTAGAACACGATTTTACTATTTTTACGATGATGTCTGTATGTATGTGTGTGTGTGTGTGTGTGTGTGTGTGTATGTGTGTGTGTGTGTGTGTGTGTGTGTGTATGTGTGTCTGTGTGTGTGTGTGTAACAAAATTTTCGTCTACGATAACTTCCATACTACAATTCAAAAAATTATAATTCTTTAGTATTCCTCTTCGTTACATCCATGTGAAGAGCTGATTAGATTTTGGTTAGAATTGGTCAACCGGAAGTACCCTCATTTGAAGATTTTAACTGTTTTTCTTGAGAAAACGATGTTAAATATCATTTTTTCGCATTTGATGTTATAAATATTAAAGAATATTTTATTCTCTATGCGATTTGAATGTATTTTATATTTCATATTAAATGGATATAGAGTTAAAAAATTATAAAGAAATTAAATATCATATATTAGGTAGCTATGCTATAACTCTGGAAACAGATGATGTATTAAGAAAATTATGATTGAAAGGTGTCAGTGTCAAGTGCAGTTGACAGTATGTATGTGTTATAATTTTACTGGAAATATAGGATCTTTTGCTTTCAGTATAGAATTTGTATAAAATACATACAACTGCCTTAAGGTAATGTACAAGAAATAAAATCTTTTGCAAGGAACTTTCTGTATGACATTTATACAAAATACATAGAACTGACGGAAGGTAATGTGCTGGCCACATCAGATTTTTTATTTTAAAAATTGTAGTTTTAATATCTATATATCACGTTACAATCTTATTATTAGTATGTCGAAATAAAATATTAACAGTATTTTTTCTCTTGAAGATAGTTTTCTAGTATTCAAAATTGTGCACACGGTTGGCTTCGATGTGATGATATATATATATATATATATATATATATATATATATATATATATATATATATATATATATATATATATATATATATATATATATATAGTGGAAACTATTACGTGATACGAACACGAACATGATCCACCGGGCATACGGGCGTGAGTGTCAAAATAAATTAGTGAGCGTTATTAACCGTGAACATAAAAAAAAGTCGTACGCGATTGGTCGTGATTACATTTTTAGTTTCGAGAACAAAAATTGATCACGCGCCCAAAAAACTTATTGGACATACGTCAGAACTATTAATGACTATCGTTATAAAATAACAATATAAAACTAAATTTTATTACAGTTATGAACAATATTTATTCCTGAATATGTTCGTTATTTATACCTCCCGTCATACCGTAGGTAAGGGAGGTAATGTAATCGTACCAAAAATTCGATGGTGAGTTTTCAGTAAATAAGCATGAATTACGGTCCCCATAACACGTTTTTACTATTTTTACGATGTGTGCGTGTGTGTGTGTGTGTGTGTGTGTGTGTGTGTGTGTGTGTGTGTGTGTGTGTGTGTGTGTGTGTGTGTGTATGTATGTGTATGTGTGTGTGTGTGTGTGACGATTTTTTCGTCCACGACAACTCTAGCAAACTTCCAAATATTTATATTTTCTGTACTTAAGTTTTATGCATTCATATAAAGAGTTGATTAGATTTTGGGTAAAATTGGATAACCAGAAGTGACTGTTTACTTGAAGCCCATAAGAGTTTTTAATGAAAAACTATATTAAAATATCATCCAAAACTTTTCAATTTTAGCATTTAAAACTTCTATATATGGGGGTACAACATATTAGATTTTGGCTAAAATTTATGAACCAGTAGTGATACTTTACTTAAAGCTCTGAACAGATTTTCGTGAAAAATATATTATGATATGCTCCAAAACTTCAGTATTTAAGATTTTTATAATCATGAAAACAACATGATAGATTTTTTCTAAAATTGATAAACCGGAAGTGATACTTTACTTGAAACTCTCAACAGTTTGTCATGATAAATATCGTATTTTATGATATATTCTAAAACTTTTCAAATTACCTATTTAAAATTTTTATATGAATGTGAACAACATATTAAATTTTGGCGAAAATTTATAATCCGGAAATGATACTTTACTTGATGTTCTCAATAGATTTTCGTGTAAAATATATTATATATTCCAAAACTTTTCAAATTTGGTGGTTAAGATTTTTATATTAATGAGAATGACACGTTAGATTTTTGCAAAAATTGATAGACCAGAAGTGATACTTCACTTAAAACTCTCAACAGATTTTCGTGATAAACATATTATGATATATTCCAAAAATTTTCAAATTTCGTATTTAAGATTTTTATATGAATGAAAACGACATGTTAGATTTCTTCTAAAATTGATAAACCGGAAGTAATACTCTACTTCAAGCTCTGAACAGATTTTCGTGAAAAATGTAATAGGATATATTCCAAAACTTGTCAAATTTAGTATTGAAGACATTTATATCAAGAGAAGCAACATATTAGATTTTGGCTAAAATTGATAAACCGGAAGTGATTCTCTATGTGAAGCTCTGAACAGCTTTTCGTGAAAAATAAATTGATCGAATCCAAAACTTTTCAAATTTGATACATACGACTTTTATATTAATGAGAACGACATACTAAATGTTTTCTAAAATTGATAAACTATGAAGCTAAAAACAGATTTTTTTAGAAAAAATATATTAAAACATAATTCAAAACTTCTCAAATTTGGTATTTAAAACTCGTGTATAATTTGAAACAACATTAGATTTTGATTATACCTATATGATAAATCGGAAGTGGTACTTAATTTCGAGGAAAATCATCATAAAATATAATCCAAAATTTGGTATTACAGACATTTCTATTTATTGGAACAACAAATTAGATTTTGTTTACAAACGATCAACTGGAAGTGATACTCATTGCTATTTCAAACATGGAATTGACGGGAGGTCATGTGTTGGCCACATCAGATTTTTTAATTTAAATTGCGTTTCGTAAATATAATTGATTAAATTAGTGATCTACTATTATTATTAAAAATATATTATTTAATTTGTCTTTGAATATGTAAGATAATGATTTCTGGACTTCCATAATTTTTATTGTTATAGGGCGCGAGCAGACACATGACTCGAGCAACCTTGAAGAGTTTAGAACCAGCTGATTGGTGTGCGCGTGTCACTTTGACTATATAAATGATTTGACTTATTTTGATTTTGAACTGCTGTTACTTACAATTTTCAGACAGTAAAACATGAAATTTAAAACAACATTTTAAAATGAAAATAAGTATAACATTGGTCTTGTCAAAGCGACACGCGCTCACATAACAGCTGATTCCAAACCTTTCAAGGTCGCTCGAGTCACGTGTCTGCTTGTGCCCTATTACATACTAGGCACAACGTTTTGTTATCTAACATCTGCTACCGTAATCAGGTTGTCTGATACTACTACTAATTCCTTAAACTACTAAATATATTATTTATTACTACTATTACTTTATTAAATAATTAATCATTCGTAAAAAAAATAAAATTAAGATTATTTATTTAATAAAATGCATAGTATTAATATTTATAATTTATTAAATTGTCATTAATTTTAGAACTTTGGAATTATTTTCGAATTGATATTATCTAGCATATTTGCGGAATGGGTTGTTTATATTTATTTATATATGAGCACAAACCCATATTTCGGCCGGATTGAATTTTTAACAGAAAAATTATAAAACCTATGCAAATGGTGATAAATATCTAGAAATTTCTTTCGTTTAGTTAAAATATTGATTTTAAACTTACAAAAACGGAATATATTAATCAAGTATTCCGTCATTTATTATTGGGTTACATAGTCGTTATTAGTAATACCTGCTTTATTTCTATTACGTATTGTATCCCTAAGCCCTGCAAATTTTTCTGTGAGTATTGTCCCATTTCTTGCAACTAAAGTTTTACTGTACGTCCTGGAATTTTGGGAAGTTATTTTTTATTGTACCAAAAGTAAACGGTATCCGAAAAGCTAAATCTGGACTAGATAATGATTCTTAAAATGCCGGTCGAATAATTAACATCCGTCATTTGGCCCATATTTTTTTAAAAATTTGATTCTATATTTAAAGTAGCAAGAAAAAATTGTTGATCTTTCTAACCATTTGCGCAGGTTTTATAATTTTTAAAAAATGTAAACCGGCCGAGCTATGATTAGTTTGGGCTCGTATATGACCGAAATTATTTTAAATTTTAATTGGCACAAAAGTAGGGTGACCATCCGTCCTGGTTTGGCCGGGACAGTCCCGAATTTCATAGATTATCTCGGCGTCCCGTCAGGGTTTTGTAATCTCCCAGTTTCTACTAAATTATTAATTTCTTTTTTATTTATAACTTCACGATGTTTCACAAAAGAAATATATTTTTTAATGTTTTGTTGTAAAATGTAACTATGCAATATTAAAATCATATTTGGAAAATAATATAAGAAAAATTAAAAATAATAAAATGACCTGAAGAAAGTATTTGTACATTATCAAAACAATGAAACTCCTCTAAAACAATTCAATTACTTATTCAGTTTGCTTTGTTTGCCATGTCATAGTACAGTAATCTTCGGAAAATCTTGTTGAACCTTGTGCAAAATTTATAATCCAATAAAAGCAGGCAAAGATGTATGTATAAACTATGAACTTTTCGTATTACCGCAGTTGGTAAAGGTATGTTTACATTCAGATACATGTATGAGAATTTGTGTGAGATACACGTCAAATAAACAAATAGTGAAACATCAACTCATACAAGAGCTCATACATTTTGTTTAAACTCTAAACTTTCCTGATACATTTTGAGTTAGCAAGAAATAGCATAAACATATAAATTTTGTTTCATCACAATTTTACCTCAAACAAATTGTCCCACATGTATCTAAATGTAAACATACCTTCTTTCCGCATTTGCTGTTTTCTTTTGTTCGAGGAGCGTCCAGGGTTAAGCCTTGAAAAATATAGTCACCCTACACAAAAGTGATCTCTGCGGATCGTCTCCATAAAATCAATTATTGCTAGTGAGACGATGCCTGGTAAACACCCTACGATATGAGACATCACTATCATTACCGATATCTATGTCTAAACATTGAGTAAAGAATTATAATTATTTTCTCAAAAAATCTGATGTGTCCAGCATATTACATCCCGCAATTTCAGTTCTTATTATAGATTATGATATTTCACAAACGTATTATTTTTACATGCCTTTATTTTATTTCAATGAAATATATTTGAAATAAAATTGAGTAAAGAATTATAATTATTTTCTCAAAAAATCTGATGTGGCCAGCACATTACTTCCCACAATTTCAATTCTTATTATACACTATGGTATTTCCGAATACAACAAACTTATTACTTTTACATGCCTTCATTTTATTTCAATGAAATATATTTGCAAGAAGAATTGAAATTGCGAGAGGCAATCTGCTAGCCACATCAAATTTTATTTGTTCATATTTTGTAATACAATTAAATATAACATAAACTGAAGACGCTAAACCAGATTATATTGGCAATTATTGTTTCTCCAGATGAAATGCATATTGAAGAATTTGTCGTACTCAGACAAATACAGGTACATATGACTACGGCCGGTGGTACGTAGCAACTAACTGACTAGACGTTGAGAATTCCGCAATCTCTTGTAGTTTTCTACGCGTTCAACACTTGCAGATGTAAAAAAATGGTCATAAAAGCGACAACAAAGTCGCTAAGATAGCTATTTGAATATAAAAAGGTTGTATAAATATTTATATCTTATTATACACTCAGGCTACGCAAGGATCTGAAAACATCCAATTAACAAATATCAAGTAAAAAGTTTCTCCTCTATATGAATTTTGTCCTCTCTTTATAACTCTTTTATTTTAAGTCAGATAGAAAAACTCTTCAAATATAATTTATATCATATATTATTTTCTATTTACGTACCATATACATTCGTATACAGGCTGCTCCGTTTGAGCGCAACAATATGTAACTTTATATTTCTTAATGGAACACCCTATATTTATTTTGATAGTAAATTAGATTCCCTTTAAAAAAGTATTAGGTAATAAGGGTTCTAAAATTATAAATTAAGAAGTTATTTACGTTCATAAAAGATAATAGTTCAGAGTGGAAAAAACCATAATATAATACAAAATTTTGATCCTTTTTTATTAATACTTATTTTAAACATTACACTAATTCCAAAGAAGCTATTAAAATTTAGCGACAGACTAAATAATGCAAAATTATAATAAATGCTCGAAAACTTGTCCTTCAACTTCAATAGATTTTTCTATTATAAATATTATATTAACCATCTCATCTTTACTAAAATTTGTATTTTTCATTTTCACATCAACATCAACAAAGATAAACTAAGAGTATTTGGACAACTTGTTTATTTAAATTCGAAGCAATTGATCAAATTATCCATAGCTTACTTTGTTAATAACAATAGAAACATATCATTCAACGAAGAAAGGTAAATAACTTCTTAATTTATAATTTTAGACCCCTTATTACTTAATGATTTTTTAAAGGGAATCTAATTTACTATCAAAATAAATAAATAAATATAGGGCCTTCCATTAAAAAATATAAAGTTACATATTGTTGCGCTTAAATGGAGCACCCTGTATACAAATAAATATGATACGTAGATATATAATACTATATCATATAAATTATATTTGAAGAGTTTTTCTATGTGATTTAAAATAAAAGAGTTATAAAGAGAGGACAGACCGATGAATCACCCTGTATATATATATATATATATATATATATATATATATATATATATATATATACAGGCTGTTTCAAAAATACTGTAAAAAATTTAAGGGCATATAGTACTGACCAAAATAAATAAAAAAGCTTAATCAACATAAGACTGATCTTCAACTGTTTCCGAAGAAAGCGAAAAATCGAAAAAAACTGACAAAGATAATGATCAAACAAAATTTTGTCTGTAAATAGACTATAAAAAAAAACAATAAAATTTTATATGAAATCTCAATTTCTAATAGTTACGAAGTTATTTTAAAATTAAATATTGGTCAAGGTCGCCACAACATTTAACATGGTACAAATATTTGATTACTAAAAAAAACAAAAGCACATCTAAGATGACCTCTGGAAGGTAAACAAAAAAATCCCATTTAATCAGAATCGTAACTCTTATAGTTTTCGAGATAGCATACATAAACCCCGTAAAAACTCATTCTTCACTGCCTCAAATCTCAGAAACTATGGAATATCGGAATTATGTTTATTAAGCTTTTTTATTTATTTTGGTCAGTACTATATGCCCTTAAAAATTTTTAGAGGATTTTCGATACACTCTATATATATATATATATATATATATATATATATATATATATATATATATATATATATATATATATATATATGTCGGAGATTGTAATATCAAAGCATGTCGTAACGATCATTTAATGAATCAAGTATTACATGAATCACTTATAATCTTTTAATTGTATTGTCGTAATCGAAACGTCAAGCATTGTAGGCTATAATGCTTGGATGGAATCAGTGTGTAGCGGTGCTCAGAGAGTGAGTGCAGGTCCGCCTCGCTGAGATCATCACGTTTATATTATCGCTGTGGTTCTGAAATAGTGTTGGTCGACATAGAGTTTGCCAGTGATACTACCCCCCGACATCAGAAGTGGGATTCGCCTGCGATCCACAATATTGTATGTGGGTGTTTGTTCTGTTGGTGAATTATAAAGTGAAGTGTCGGGCCAAGCAGGTTAAGATGGAAAGGCCGTCTAGCAATTTTTGCAGGTTTTCATCCTAGGGCATTGACCAGTAACAAGGTTTCCGTCTGTGTCCCACCCGGAGAGTGGTGACGTAATTACAAGAGCTGGTTAAGTAGAACCGTGAGTAATGAGTACTGAATTTATTTTAAGCGATCTTCCAATACTGGTAAGAGATTTTATTACAAAGCTCAAGATATCGTTGTGAGCTATGTTGGTGGCAATTGGGTTGCTGTTGTAATAAAAGAAATTCGGTCAGTTGCTTGTTGAGAAACGAGAGACGAAGTCGAGTTTGTTGTTTATGATATTGTGTTGGCCGATGATCCGGATTACCGATCTCCATATATGTTATTTAAGATATTATTTATTACAGTAGGTGTTCATGGCAGTTGTTATATTTTGATTGATGTTTTGTCATTGAGCTTGTATGACGTAATAAGTATTTCATTTTTGGTAGCTAGATTCTACTCCTTTACATCGTCTGCGACGTGACAATATTATTAAACTGAATGTAGGTCATGTAGTCACAGATCGGGAGTATCAACCAGTTTGCGATTTAGTTAGTTATTTGTGAAATAACAAACGAACTAATACAAATTCCTTAAAGTGTTTCGGTATGTCAAGAAAGATTGTAAAATGTTTTCATTGTATAAGTTTCGCAAACTAACAGACACGTTGAGTAGGTACACTGCAACCTTGAGACACTTGATATATCGTTACTTACTTTTTATCCAGATATGACCGATGCGGGTGCAGAACCATGGTGTACCGAAATATAAATTATAACATTAAAATTTCACTGGGCATCTTCAGTGAAGATAGTTAATGGTGGAAATATGTTGGAAAACTATGCTAAAGATTAATATTTTATTAACTGCAGATAAAGTTTACTGAGCTACAAATTGTTATTATCATTATAAGGTTGAGGGCTTTAAGCGCTGGTGACTTTTGTCACCACGACCAGTAAGATCTGCTGTAGCATGTTTTGACTGAATGTCTGGAAGCCACTGCAAAATTTTGATGAACTGAAATTTGGTATATTATAGAACAATGACTAGTAAAGATACTTGTCATAATTCAAAATCCCTTTTGTTAAGAGCTGATAACTCTTTAACGTTCATCGTCGAGGGTGAAATGAATATCTCCAGGCTATGTATTATGGCTTTTCAAGTATCCACAGGAAATGCCTAAGACTCACTTATACTACGGTACCCATTTTAGCTTTGATTCACAAGTGAAAGCAGCCTGGTCATCTGACGTTATGTAGATTGCTTCTTCTTTGAGAGCTTGTTTAAGTTTATTGAGCACACAGATTTATTGCTTGAGATATAATGAAACCGTTGTGTATGGATTCCTTTATTTGGCAGCACGGACCAAATAAAATCGATCCAGTTTCTGCTGACTCTAGTTTAGAAATATCCGTAAACCAGGACAGAGAGTCTATTTGGAAGAGTGGCCTTACTACTGTCCACCGAAGGCGATTACCAAAAACTCTCTTGTGTAGCTTTTGTTTCAGAAGTTATGAGTGGCCTACGAGATCTCCAAGCTTGAAGTGTTTTGTCTTGCACAGTGCAAAGACGTTGGCCCCAGAATCAATTCCATTACTGCAGTTGGACAGGTATTCATAGCGCCTGTGGTATGTGATACAAAGAAAAACTATCGTTGCGCTTCCGCAAAGATGCTTGTGCTGTGTTTTGTTACATTTTTGCCGCCATACTAATGATGCATGAGTGATCATTGGTCCAAATACGGTCATGTATGGCCAGTGGTTCGTTTCTGCCTGCAATCTCTAGTTTTTGCTAGAAGGACAGCGGCTTGTGTCCGAGGCTGCTACGGGATTTGTTTTGATGATTTTGTTAATGTATAAATTGCATGTGGACTTTTGAGTATTCAGGTTTCAGGTATCTGCGTTGACAATAAGGGTAATGTGATTGAAGTGAGAGATCGATGCATTCGATCAGTTACCGTACGATGATGCTATTTGGGAAAAATATTGTTGACAGTGGCGGGAGAGCTGTAATTATGGACGAAGTCTGTACCAGTCTGTCTCGAAATAATAAGCCAGAATTGGCGAGCATCCTGCCCAAGATCTACGAATGAGGCGATGTGTAGCACTGATAGTGAGAGAATGTATTGGATGTACCGTGTTAGCGTGAATAATATAGCGCTGTGCAGACAGTTCAAATCTGAGTGAACTTTTATTAATTGTTCATGGTATAATTTGTATGAAGTTATTCAAGTTCCTGCACGTCCATGTTTCAAAACCCTGAGTCGTTACGGATGGAACTTTCATGAATATTGAAATTTAGATACAAATATGGTAGTGGTTTGAAATAGTCCCTGAGTCTATTCCCAGAACATACTATATGACTTTATTGAATTTCCGGTGAGCATGGTCGTAGCTATAAAACTTGGCGTTTTGGTTTTGATGGGGCTGTGGCCGATCAGGCTCCTCGTGACCGTTTTCGGGCTGACCATTCCAGTTTTGCCAAATTGTGAATTTGTTGAATGTTTAAATTGTGGCAAGCTAGATCATCCGCAGAGGAGTTGCACAGGATAGCTGGTGCCCGGACTGGAGCCTGACACGGTTGCGAAGCAGACTGTTTTACCTGAAAAACAATTGAGCAACAGAAATCTGTCAGCCATTGGAAGCAGAGAAGTCTGACAAGACGGGACTTGCTTTTCAAAAGTTTGTCTTAATGTTTGGGACGCCTAAGTGCAGCGTGATGGACGCTGGGACAAATTGCTTTAAAATGTTATGATCGTATCCAAGGATAAATTTAATTGAAGAAAGTTCATCGGATGATGGATATAAAGGAAGATAAAAAAAAATTTGTTTCTACATCTTCTCTTGCAAACGTTTCGGTATATTATTTTACCTTCATCAAGTGCTACAATAAAAATATTTGAAATCAACAACAATCGTTTTCCAGAGTATAATCAAACAATAATAAACAACAAGTTTAAATAAAAATAAAAAAATACCTGTGAGATATGCAGGCCAAACGAGAAACATTATAATGGACAGCATCACCTGTGACAGTGTAAGATCAACTGACTAAAACTTACTAACCTCCAATAAGAGCAAAAACCAACTTGTCAAAAAATTAAACTAAAAAACACTAAGCCAGAATACAGTTAGGAAAACGAAAAGAAGAACTATCTGTTTGAATTATTTAACAAATTTAGAATATTTTAAAAGCTCTAAGTATTATTTACATAACACATGAATCCATGTTCTAATTTTTAAGTAGAGCGGTTCATGCGTACAATAATGAACCTTCTGGAGGTTGAGACCACAATTTAGTTAGGCTAATCGAGTGGATCGTTGAAAATCCACAGGGGTGACTAAAACTTTGAAGAGCCGACAAACTTTTATAACAAAAGTGGCTAAGGAGTAATTGAGGCGTTGGTCTGGAGATTGGTTATTTTCGTTAAATTCTTTAGAATTATTAACCGTGATGGAAGATGACATGCTACTGGATGCCTCTGTCATGGTGTTTCGGTATGCTACTCTGATACCTCTGCCGAAGGTAACATGCTAACTAGGTGCCTCTGTCGTGTGTGTTTTCCAGTAAATGAATTGGGAAGCGTCGCCTAAGACGACGAGCTAAGTTTTCGATTTGCCATAGGATTTCTGATTTAGGACCTGAATGTTAGCAAACCAGTAATAATTTGTTTTGTATGTTCTAAAGGCCCATGACTCTAATCGCACTTATAAACACGCACATGACCAAATTAGAAAAATGTCAGATAATAATGATATTTCTTCCCTAGGAACTGACGAAGAGCCAGGTTCTACACAAAATAATTAAAACTAGAATTGTCTATAGTACAATGAGGGTGTTCCATTGCTAGGTAAGCAATGACGGTGTGGTTTTCCTGAGCTGGATAAGCGATGACGGAATAGTGTTCCATTGCTGGGTAAGCAATGACGGTGTGGTTTTCCCGAGCTGGTTAAGCGATGACGGAAGGGTGTTCCATTGCTGGGTAAGCAATGACGGTATGGTTTTCTTGCGCTGGTTAAGCGAAGATGGAATAGCGATCGATTGCTGGTTAAGCAATGATGGTCTGTCGCTGTTGGACAAGCTATAACAATGCTTGAATACTGATATTATTAGTCATGTATTTACTGGTGAAATGTATTGTCACAGAATTATGTTTTGTTTGACGTCTTGTAAAAAAAGCGTCCATTAAATAATTTAGTGTACTATAGCTAAATTTTGAGCTTGATATAAATGTGAACAAAGTTGTAACTATTTGAGCACTTATTGGTCAGAGATAGCCGAGCGAAAATACTGTGGATAAATTCTTTGTTTTCAGATAGTTCACACGAGGACGTGTGAAACGTCAGAATGGCCGTGTCGGAGATTGTAATATCAAAGCATGTCGTAACGATCATTTAATGAATCAAGTATTACATGAATCACTTATAATCTTTTAATTGTATTGTCGTAATCGAAACGTCAAGCATTGTAGGCTATAATGCTTGGATGGAATCAGTGTGTAGCGGTGCTCAGAGAGTGAGTGCAGGTCCGCCTCGCTGAGATCATCACGTTTATATTATATATATATATATATATATATATATATATATATATATATATATATATATATATATATATATATATGTCGCGGGGTAGTATCACTGGCAAACTCCATGTCGACCAACACTATTTCAGAACCACAGCGATAATATAAACGTGATAACACGTCCTCGTGTGAACTATTTGAAAACAAAGAATTTATCCACAGTATTTTCGCTCGGCTATCTCTGACCAATAAGTGCTCAAATAGTTACAACTTTGTTCACATTTATATTAAGCTCAAAATTTAGCTATAGTACACTAAATTATTTAATGGACGCCTTTTTTACAAGACGTCAAACAAAACATAATTCTGTGACAATACATTTCACCAGTAAATAAATGACTACCAATATCAGTATTCAAGCATTGTTATAGCTTGTCCAACAGCGACAGACCATCATTGCTTAACCAGCAATCGATCGCTATTCCATCTTCGCTTTACCAGCGCAAGAAAACCATACCGTCATTGCTTACCCAGCAATGGAACACCCTTCCGTCATCGCTTAACCAGCTCGGAAAACCACACCGTCATTGCTTACCCAGCAATGGAACACTATTCCGTCATCGCTTAACCAGCTCGGAAAACCACACCGTCATTGCTTACCCAGCAATGGAACACTATTCCGTCATCGCTTAACCAGCTCGGAAAACCACACGACAGAGGCACCTAGTTAGCATATTACTTTCGGCAGAGGTATCACAGTAGCATACCGAAACACCATGACAGAGGCATCCAGTAGCATGTCATCTTCCATCACGGTTAATAATTCTAAAGAATTTAACGAAAATGTCCAATGTCCAGACCAACGCCTCAATTGCTCCTTAGCCACTTTTGTTATAAAAGTTTGTCGGCTCTTCAAAGTTTTAGTCACCCCTGTGGATTTTCAACGATCCACTCGATTAGCCTAACTAAATTGTGGTCTCAACCTCCAGAAGGTTCATTATTGTACGCATGAACCGCTCTATTTAAAAATTAGAACATGGATTCATGTATTATGTAAATAATACGTAATACCAAATCGAAATAATCCGGCATACTTAAGCTTAAAGCTATCAAAATGTTCTAAATTTGTTAAATAATTCAAACAGATAGTTCTTCTTTTCGTTTTCCTAACTGTATTTTGACTTAGTGTTTTTTAGTTTAAATTTTTTGACAAGTTGGTTTTTGCTCTTATTGTAGGTTAGTAAGTTTTAGTCAGTTGATCTTACACTGTCACAGGTGATGCTGTCTTTATAATGTTTCTCGTTTGGCCTACAAATCCTTACAGGTATTTTATTTAAAAAAATTGTTGTTTATTTAAACTTGTTGTTTATTATTGCTTGATTATACTCTGGAAAATGATTGTTGTTGATTTGTGTCATATATTTTTATTGTAGCACTTGATGAAGGTAAAATAATATACTGAAACGTTTGCAAGAGGAGATGTAGAAACAATTTTTTTATCTTCCTTTATATCCATCATCCGATGAACTTTCTTCAATTAAATTTATCCTTGGATACGATCAAAATATTTTAAAGCAATTTGTTCCAGCGTCCGTCACGCTGCACTTAGGCGTCCCAAACATTAAGACAAACAATTGAAAAGCAAGTCCCGTCTTGTCAGACTTCTCTGCTTCCAATGGCTGACAGATTTCTGTTGCTCAATTGTTTTTCAGGTAAAACAGTCGGCTTCGCAACCGTGGCAGCTGTCCTGTGCAACTCCTCTCCGGATGATCTAGCTTGCCACAATTTAAACATTCAACAAATTCACAATTTGTCAAAACTGGCATGGTCACCCCGAAAACAGTCACGAGGAGCCTGATCGGCCACAGCCTCATCAAAACCAAAACGACAAGTTTCATACCTACGACCATGTTCACCGGAAATTTAATAAAGTCATATAGTATGTTCTGGGAATAGACTCAGGGACTATTTCAAACCACTACCATACTTGTACCTAAATTTCAATATTCATGAAAGTTCCATCCGTAACGACTCAGGGTTTTGGAACATGGACGTCCAGGAACTTGAATAACTTCATACAAATTATACCATGAACAATTGATAAAAGTTCACTCAGATTTGAACTGTCTGCACAGCGCTATATTATTCACGCTAACACGGTACATCCAATACATTCTCTCACTATCAGTGCTACACATCGCCTCATTCGTAGATCTTGGGCAGGATGCTCGCCCATTCTGGCTTATTACTTCGAGACAGACTGGTACAGACTTCGTCCATAAGTACAGCTCTCCCGCCACTGTCAACAATATTTTTCCCAAATAGCATCATCGTACGGTAACTGATCGAATGCATCGATCTCTCACTTGAATCATATTACCCTTAATGTCAACGCAGATACCTGAAACCTGAATATTCAAAAATCCACATGCAATTTATACATTAACAAAATCATCAAAACAAATCCCGTAGCAGCCTCGGACCCAAGCCGCTGTCCTTCTAGCAAAAACTAGAGATTTCAGGCAGAAACGAACCACTGGCCATACATCACCGTATTTGGACCAATGATCGCTCATGCATCGTTAGTATGGCGGCCAAAATGTAACAAAACACAGCACAAGCGTATTTGTGGAAGCGCAACGGTAGTTTTTCTTTGTATCACATACCACAGGCGCTATGAATGAAGTGCAGTAATGGAATTGATTCTGGGGCCAACGTCTTTGCACTCTGCAAGACAAAACACTTCAAGTTTGGAGATCTCGTAGGCCACTCATAATTTCTAAAACAAAAAGCTACACAAGAGAGTTTTTAGTAATCGCCTTCGGTGGACAGTAGTAAGCCCACTCTTCCAAATAGACTATCTGTCCTGGTTTACGGATATTTCTAAACTAGAGTCAGCAGAAACTGGATCGATTTTATTTGGTTCGTGCTGCCAAATAAAGGAATCCATACACAACGGTTTCATTATATCTCAAGCAATAAATCTGTGTGCTCAATAAACTTAAACAAGCTCTCAAAGGAGAAGCAATCTACTTAACGTCAGATAACCAGGCTGCTTTCACTTGTGAATCAAAGCTAAAATGGGTACCGTAGTATAAGTGAGTCTTAGGCACTTCCTGTGGATACTTGAAAAGCCATAATTCATAGCCTGGAGATATTCATTTCACCCTCGACGATAAACGTTAAACTGCTATTAGCTCTCAACAAAAGGGACTTTGAATTGTGACAAGTATCTTTACTAGTCATTGTTCTATAAAATACCAAATTTCAGTTCATTAAACTATGGAGCGGCTTCCAGACATTCAGTCAAAACACGATACAGCAAATCTTACTGGTCGCGGTGACAAAAGTCACCAGCGCTTAAAGCCCTCAACCTAATAATGATAATAACAATATCATCTATCTACAATTTGTAGGTCAGTAAACTTTATTTGCAGTTAATAAAATATTAATCTTTAGCATAGTTTCCTAACATATTTCCACCTTTAACTATCTTCCCTGAAGATCTCCAGTGAAATTTTCATGTTATAGTTTCTATTTCGGTACACCATGGTTCTGCACCCACATCGGTCATATCTGGATAAAAAGTAAGTAACGATATATCAGGTGCCTCAAGGTTGCAGTGTACCTACTCAACGTGTCTGTTTGTTTGCGAAACTTGTACAATGAAAACATTTTACAATCTTTCTTGACATACCGAAACGCTTTGTATTAGTTCGTTTGTTATTTCACAAATAACTAACTAAATCGCAAACTGGTTGATACTCCCGATCTGTGACTACTTGACCTACATTCAGTTTAATAATATTGTCACGTCGCAGACGATGTAAAGGAGTAGAATCAAGCTACCAAACTTGAAATACTTATTACGTCATACAAGCTCAATGACAAAACATCAATCAAAATATAACAACTGCCAGGAACATCTACTGTAATGAATAATATCTTAAATAACATATATGGAGATTGGTAATCCGGATCATCGGCCATCACAATATCATAAACAACAAACTCAACTTCGTCTCTCGTTTCTCAGCAAGCAACTGACCGAATTGCTTTTATTACAACAGCAACCCAATTGCCACCAACATAGCTCACAACGATATCTTGAGCTTTATAATAAAATCTCTTACCAGTATTGGAAGACCGCTTAACATAAATTCAGTACTCATTACTCACGGTTCTACTTAACGAGCTCTTGTAATTGCGTCACCACTCTCTGGGTGGGACACAGACGGAATCCTTGTTACTGGTCAATGCCCTATGATGAAAACCTGCAAAAATTGCTAGACGGCCTTTCCATCTTGATCTGCTTGGCCCTACACTTCACTTTATAATTCACCAACAGAACACAAACCTACATACAATATTGTGGATCGCAGGCGAATCCCACTTCTGATGTCGCGGGGTAGTATCACTGGCAAACTCTATGTCGACCAACACTATTTCAGAACCACAGCGATAATATAAACGTGATGATCTCAGCGAGGCGGACGTGTACTCACCCTGAGCACCGCTACACACTGATTCCATCCAAGCATTGTAGCCAAAAATGCTTGACGTTTCGATTACGACAATACAATTAAAAGATTATAAGTGATTCATGTAATACTTGATTCATTAAATGATCGTTACGACATGCTTTGATATTACAATCTCCGACATATATATATATATATATATATATATATATATATATATATATATATATATATATATATATATATATATATATATATCAGGAATGTACATCCGTCATCAAGTAGCTTACATGTTCCTGTATAAATCATGTTATATGAAAAAAATTGCCAACTTAATAAATCAGCGAGATATTTGCTTGGTCCATTAAAATATAACACCCTGTATATATATATATATATATATATATATATATATATATATATATATATATATATATCAAATTTGTGATTTTTACTACGTATTTTAATTATACACTTTAAACAGTACGTAAAGCAGAATAAGAAATACAGAAATGAGATTTTTAAGAAAGATAATTAAAAAAACAAAATTGGACCGAATAAATTATGTTAAATACAGAGAGGAACTAGGAATAAAACCTGTTGATCAAGTAATAGAAGAAGTGCAACTTGGATGGTTTGGGGGAAGATAGAGAAACAAAGAAGGTATTTGAAGTCAGAGTAAATAAAAGACGAAGAGGAAGGCCTGCATATAGCAGTAAATTTTAGTTTTTAATTCACTTTCTTTTTTGTAGAAGGATTATTGGAAATATTTACAATTTTATATTTTTTCCGGAATTCTCTTAGGATCCTAATTAATTTTGATGTATGACAAGGTAGGACCTTAGTAATCTGTGGTTATTTGATTTACATTTTATTTATATTATTTTCGACGAATACAAGTCATGTCGACTGTTAATTACAGTAATCATTAGTTCAAATAATTGGTTTAAAACACTTAAATAATCTAAGTTATATTTTTTTCCAAAAACACATAGACAAATTTTTTTAAGAAGCAGTAACAAATACATTTTTGTTACGGCCAAATTATACAATGCAGCCATCGCTTCAACGTCTTTACATTACGTGTCAAGACGTTGAAGGGTTGAAGCAATAACTTTCTTGAGCCAACTTAACACTTGTTTTAGTCAAGAACATTGGAAAGCCGCAAAACAAATTTTAAGATACTTAAAAGGTACAAAAGACTTTTGCTTGACATTCACAAAAACAGGAAAATCTACGCGGAGGGCTAGTTGCACGATTGATCGTAGATCTTATACTGATCTTTGTTTTATATGTGTTGCAAGACCTATCAGCTTGAAATCAAAGAAGCAAAGAACTGTTTCTTTATCTACAGCCTAAACTGAATATAGGTAGGTAAATCTAAAACAATTAGCAAATGATATAGAAATACCACGTGGAAAAATCTACATTTCTCAGTGATAATCAGGCAGCTAAATCTCTAGCTATTAATCCCGTTGTAAGTTCGAAATAAGAACACATAAAAATCAGACATTTTAATAGAGAAGCAATTCAAAATGGCTACGTTGAAATTTTATTTCGAAAAAGCGAAGACATGGAAGCTGGCTTATTTACAAAAGCATCAGCTAAACAAAAATATCTAACTTTCTGAGAGAAACTTCATGTTGGTTCTTCAACTTCATCGCTCATAAGCGGGAGTGGTATCTAGTCATCTCTGCTCATCCAGAGAAGAGCGACATGATTTAATATATAATAATAATTTTATATATCAAAGTGGTTATATTATTATTGTTTTGTAATAAATAAATAAATACAACATAAGGTCATGCAAAAAGAAATAATAGTTCCTTTTTCCTGTTTAAATTGAACAAGAATAGTCTAATTTACCGTTCTGTATGTTAAAATTATTTTTTATTTACATTTTTTGTTAAATAAAATTGTTTTAAAGTATGATATTTTTTAAAAGTTGCAAAAACCAGTCATGTTGTCACGTCAGAGGTTAAGAACTGTAATTTAAGACTCATTTCATAGAGACTTATTACATGTCCACAAAATTTCTAAAAGAAAAGAATATGTAGACAATAAGTTGAGAATTGCATATTTATTTATTTATTTATTAATATAACATCATTCTATTCATTTTTATAAATACAATTTTCGTTTGGTCTGAAGTTATCCACACATCAGCTGTAAAGACTTGATAGTATACGCTATAAGTTTGTTTAACTATATAACCGCACACGAGACATTGAATATATTACAGAATATTCTTTTACTCTTTATTTTGGTAAGATAATAACGTTTCACCGACATGTTTACTTTGCTAAATTACAGGTTATCTTAAATTTTTAAATATCACTGACGTTTACAACCTAGCGTGAAAATCAAAATAGCCGCTGATGAACCACTTACGTCACTTGGCGAGGGACGAGCGGGGAAATCAGTTGCTTTTTGAATGTCATTTTTAATTACATCGATTCGACGGTAAATAAAATACACGGGTTTATTATTTTTCATTACTCTATTGATATATGTTAAAAATTAAAAATCTGATGTGGCCAACACAACACCTCCCGCTATTTAATTTTCATTAATTTAAATATACATACTTACATATTTATTCAAACTAGAAACTGTATTAAAATCCATTCCATATAACTACGGTTATATGTACTATTTTCTTTTTGAAACGTTACTATTATTAATTTGATATGATTAGCACTTTGACAGTGACATTTATCTGTCAGTTACATACGTTTGAGGTATGAACTGTCTAATCAAGTACAAGGTGCGGCAGAACCAATTGAGCAGTTTGGAGGGGCAGGTGTTCGGGTGGTGGCATGGGTAAGCAGCTGCACTAGGTCTCCTTTTGTTCTGTCGGCATCCTCATTTTAGTACCCAACATGGTTTGGACCGGAGTACACCGTGGTTTTGCCGTGCGTGCGTTTTATGAAAACAACCGATCAACTGATCAACGGGTTTTATTCCTAGTTCCTCTCTGTATTTAACATTATTTATTCGGTCCAATTTTGTTTTCCCATTTATCTTTCTTAAAAATCTCATTTCTGTATTTCTTATTCTGCTTCACGTACTGTTCAAAGTGTATAATTAAAATACGTATATATATATATATATATATATATATATATATATATATATACATATATATATATATATATATATATATATATATATATATATATATATATATACATATATATATATATATATATATATATATATATATATATATATATATATATATATATGTCAAATTTGTGATTTTTACTACGCATTTTAATTATACACTTTGAACAGTACGTGAAGCAGAATAAGAAATACAGAAATGAGATTTTTAAGAAAGTTAAATGGGAAAACAAAAATGGACCGAATAAATAATGTTAAATACAGAGAGGAACTAGGAATAAAACACGTTGATCAAGTAATAGAAGAAGTGCAACTTGGATGGTTTGGGGGAAGATAGAGAAACAAAGAAGGTATTTGAAGTCAGAGTAAATAAAAGACGAAGAGGAAGGCCCAGAAAAGAGTGGATTGATGAAGTCAAGAAAGTGGTAGAAAGAAGGGATATTCCTTGGAATGAATTGAGCAATTTTGAAGAGTTACGAAAAAGAAACCAGGGTATATATGAAAAAAATGTTTTTATTTTTGAAATCAGTAGGACTTATCATTTTAAACTCATTAATTTTTAAAAATAATGTCTTTAAGATCGCGGCCGTTAGCTGCAATACATTGCTGGAGCCGATTTCTGAAGTTTTGAACAGCCCGTTGACACATTTCGCGGGGTATCACGTTTACTTCTTCAACAATCTGCTCCCTTAGCTCTAGCAGGATTTGGGGGCGACGTTTTTCCTTTAGATATCCCCAAAGATAGAAGTCGCATATGCTTAAATCGGGCGATCGCGCAGCCCAACCCCACGTCACCTCTCAAAGACACTAGACGTCCAGGAAACATTTCTCTTAAAGCGTTTAGAGAATTTCGGGCTGTGTGGGCTGTAGCTTTATCCTGTTGGAACCAAAAGTCCCCTAACCGTTAGTTTTGGAGAATATAGCGGTCTTTTGTGAATGATTTGGGGGTTGTTTTCAGCTCAGTAGCGAAAATTTTGTTTATTCACAATCTCGCTTAGGTGAAAATGTGCCTCGTCGCTAATGAAGAATGCTGCCTCAGGAGGGATCGCTGCAAGAATTTCCTCACACAGATTTTGGCGGTTGACGTAGTCTGCTGGGTTCAATTTCTGAACCATCATTATTTTGAGGGATGGAAATTCAAATCTAAATGCAGAATCATCCTCAAACTGCGGCTCCCTATGCAATAGCGTGCCTTCGAGCAGAACGTCTTGGCGATTGTTCGACTGCTGCTCTCACTAGCTCCACATTTTCTGGTGTTCTGATGGATCTTTGTCGTCCATGTGTGCCTATTCTTAGTGTGCTACCAATTTCCTCCAACTGCCGAATCCAGCACCGAATTGTGCTCGCAGTAGGATGTGTGGATAACTTCAGACCAAACGAAAATTGTATTTATAAAAATGAATAGAATGATGTTATATTAATAAATAAATAAATAAATATGCAATTCTCAACTTATTGTCTACATATTCTTTTCTTTTAGAAATTTTGTGGACATGTAATAAGTCTCTATGAAATGAGTCTTAAATTACAGTTCTTAACCTCTGACGTGACAACATGACTGGTTTTTGCAACTTTTAAAAAATATCATACTTTAAAACAATTTTATTTAACAAAAAATGTAAATAAAAAATAATTTTAACATACAGAACGGTAAATTAGACTATTCTTGTTCAATTTAAACAGGAAAAAGGAACTATTATTTCTTTTTGCATGACCTTATGTTGTATTTATTTATTTATTACAAAACAATAATAATATAACCACTTTGATATATAAAATTATTATTATATATTAAATCATGTCGCTCTTCTCTGGATGAGCAGAGATGACTAGATACCACTCCCGCTTATGAGCGATGAAGTTGAAGAACCAACATGAAGTTTCTCTCAGAAAGTTCGATATTTTTGTTTAGCTGATGCTTTTGTAAATAAGCCAGCTTCCATGTCTTCGCTTTTTCGAAATAAAATTTCAACGTAACCATTTTGAATTGCTTCTCTATTAAAATGTCTGATTTTTATGTGTTCTTATTTCGAACTTACAACGGGATTAATAGCTAGAGATTTAGCTGCCTGATTATCACTGAGAAATGTAGATTTTTCCACGTGGTATTTCTATATCATTTGCTAATTGTTTTAGATTTACCTACCTATATTCAGTTTAGGCTGTAGATAAAGAAACAGTTCTTTGCTTCTTTGATTTCAAGCTGATAGGTCTTGCAACACATATAAAACAAAGATCAGTATAAGATCTACGATCAATCGTGCAACTAGCCCTCCGCGTAGATTTTCCTGTTTTTGTGAATGTCAAGCAAAAGTCTTTTGTACCTTTTAAGTATCTTAAAATTTGTTTTGCGGCTTTCCAATGTTCTTGACCAAAACAAGTGTTAAGTTGGCTCAAGAAAGTTATTGCTTCAACCCTTCAACGTCTTGACACGTAATGTAAAGACGTTGAAGCGATGGCTGCGTTGTATAATTTGGCCGTAACAAAAATGTATTTGTTACTGCTTCTTAAAAAAATTTCTCTATGTGTTTTTGGAAAAAAATATAACTTAGATTATTTAAGTGTTTTAAACCAATTATTTGAACTAATGATTACTGTAATTAACAGTCGACATGACTTGTATTCGTCGAAAATAATATAAATAAAATGTAAATCAAATAACCACAGATTACTAAGGTCCTACCTTGTCATACATCAAAATTAATTAGGATCCTAAGAGAATTCCGGAAAAAATATAAAATTGTAAATATTTCCAATAATCCTTCTACAAAAAAGAAAGTGAATTAAAAACTAAAATTTACTGCTATATGCAGGTTTTACACGTTAGCAATTGTCACCCCAAATTTGTGAGAAAGTTGCTAGATCTTAGCAACAATGCTAAAAATTGTAACCTATAGGAACAAGTGTCATCGCCTCTCTCTTTAGCCCCTCATATATCTCTGCCGCCTTGATATTCGTTAACATTCCGAATTTCTTTTTTCTTCTTCCTTTATTCAAGATTTGAAATTATTATCGGTTATAGTAATACTCGTATAACTAAGAATTAGTAACTTATTTGTCATAGACTTTGGGTGATTTTGTGATTATGACGGGAAATGAAATATATTTCGCTTATATTTAATTTGGGTAAATAATAATATACGATTTTATTGCCAAGGTATATGAAACTTACCGAATAATTACTGGTTGTTTAAAAGTTAAACGAGTCAACCAATTTTACCTACTTAGTCACAGTTCAACCAAAAAATAGACGGTCGACGGCCAGAAGAAGTAGAACGTTCCACACAGTTTCATGATTCCCAGTACACACTTTTCGAGAAAAAAACCTTAGTGCAACAAAGACGCTTTGTGTGAGATTCAATGCAAAATTGAAGCCAGAACTAAGGGTACCAAGTAGAGTCCAGTTTATGATATTATGGTCAAGCATAAACAATGGCCTACTGGCTCATCTGTGTCAACTTAAAAGTGGAATTGACGAGTTAAGGCCTAGCTATAACACCAGCAGTTGTGCACTTCTGTGACAGGGTTTTGAACACGGTTTTCCATCGGCGTGAAGGAGGAATTTTGTCTTTTAATAATATTGTTATGTATGGTTTGGATACGAATCATAATAATTGTTACATAATAGTGGTAAAAATTTAAATCCACCTGAAACAGTAAATATTTATACATAAGCAATGAAGAGTACTTAGGTATACACGAAGTAATTATTCTATATCTACTATATTATTGAAACGGAACACACAGTGATTTGGTTCATTGTGCATATATTTGGAGTAAAGATTTCGCCTACACGCTCACTAAAAGTAATATTGTTTTGCCGGCGTTGTTTTGTTTCTTATACTGGCACATTCTAGGTCAGTCGGCAAATTCTTTTTCACATTTCCTTGTTCCTAGGGATATCAGCATATTTTCCACCGCGAGCAACGAATGTCTTTTGAAACAATGCCAAGAATTCAAGCAGCGAAAAAATGAGCCTGATTTCTATGTTTCCCACTTCCACCCCACCCACTGCCTGCCTGAGACGTACTGTAAGACTCGTTCTTGCGCCTCACACCCCAACTAAAGCAAAACAAAAATATCACTAACCGCATGAACCATGAAAATTTCTCTTCTTTTGTTTTAGTTTTTCTTCAGAATTGTATACCTCATTTACTATTCATAAAGATTATGAAATGATAAGACATAGATATAATGCTGGGAATTTAAGATAAACAGCACAAACTACCGCAAACTTGGATGAAGGAAAGTTGCTTAGATTAAATATTTCCATGATTAAACTAAATATTTTCCTTCAAAGAAAGCAAATTGTAGCTACTTGTATTATTCAGACAAAAATAAATATATGTAATAATAATAATAATAATAATAATAATAATAATAATAATAATAATTATTATTATTATTATTATTATTATTATTATTATTATTAACACTAATAATAATAATATCGTCATTGCTTATTATTTATCTCACTAAAGTAACTTCAGTTGAACTTATTAATAAATCGTCTGACGAAGTATATACGATATTCTATTTGAAGCTATAAATAAAAGTTATAATAATAATAGTTATTTACATTGCAAATAAGTAACTGTAGAAAATTTATCCAGTGCCTCTTTAATGACCATTTGTATTGCTTTGTTAAGTTTTAATTGTTAGTTAAAGTAATTAGGAAGCCTTTAATTATAAGCGGTGCAACTAATAAATTTGTTTAATTTTTTTTATTTCATACTTCAACACTTTATTTGTTGAAACCAGTACCATAGTTAGAGCGTTTTTATTATTATAAAGTCATGTAATTCCTAGTTCTCTTTACAATTAATTGTTTAATAACAGTCTATTGTTAGATCTGTAAACGATTACAACTGAAACACATAACACAACAATAATTTTAGAAAATACCTTTCTAATTTTAATGTTTTCTATGTTATTAATTATTTATCTCACGAAAGCAGCTTCCAAGATAATCTCTGTACGAGAGCTTTGAACGGCTTTCTGGAAAACTGGTTATCCTTTAAAATATAAATAGCATCACAAATATGTCTAAAAGCAGGCAATTACAAGTGTCTCATAATTTAAAAAGGTGTCGTTATATTTTTATTGGTATACTATTTGAATAATAACGCAAGTTTCACAATTTTGGCAAAAATTTCAACATTTTTTTTTTTTGTAATAAAAATGCGTTTACGTAAAGTTTTGTAATACTTAATAAATAACTGTTTCATAAGCAACGATATTATGAAATTAAATTTAATAAAGATGGTCGCGTTATTATACAAGGCGCAACTTTCTACGGATATCTAGCATTGGGTTTTGGATGACATTTACATCGATATCTCGGACTAATGTCACACATAAACAAAACGCCAACTTCGCAGATAAGGTGTTTGTATGGTGCGCTTTTTCTACAAGGGGTGTATCCAGGTTTTATATGTGCCGAATGAGATGAAGCTCAGAATAGAAATTGGTTAATTTTATTGAAGAAGAACACGCGGGAAACGATTTTATATTCTGGTCTGACCTATGTCTCTGTGCAAGACAAACTAAATTGGCTAACAGACCAAAACGTGCCATTTGTTCCGCGTAACAACTATCCCCCTATCCAACCCCAGACTCGCCCCCCATAACAGATTTTGAATCAAAGGTGCAAAAAATGAGTATTTTTGGGTTATGTGGTTATTTCCTGAAAAACAGTAGCCCGTATCAAAATTTTACAATAATACAACATTAAAGCTCGTAAATGTTTGTACAAGAATGGGTGCCTTCATTTTTTACTTAGGATGAACTCCCAAATCATGTCATGTGTTACAGGATTTTTGCAGATGAGCGGTTTGCGAGTTACTAACAACTTAAACTTATAAGAAATCCTTGTAAAATATCAAACTCTTAGTTCTAATTTTTTCATCTGAAATTTCGACAGGAATTAAATAAGTATTATCTTTTATCTTTATACGTAACATGATGAAGAATTTCATGAGAATTGAAATTTGTAAACCGTGATATATCTTTAACCGGGTCAAAGTAGTGTTTATAATTTGTAGAAAGCGGTTGAAGAAAAATATTTAAAAATCATAAATAATTTACTTGTTTCGATGCCACGACGACTGTAAGCTGTTATAAAGTACAACCTATTGGAATAATATTGTTTATTTTTATATAGTTTAATTTTTTCATAAATTATTATTCTGTTTAACTATTTTTAACATAACTCTTTGAGAATTCATCCTAGGTAAAAAATCTAAGAACTCTTTTACGTACAAAAATTTACGAGCTTTAATTTTGTAATCTTGTAAATTTTTGTTTTTGAGAAAATAGTCAAAAACACAAAAGAACTCATGTTTCTTTTGATCCAAGATGGCGGCTCGCGTCCAGCCTCCTTAAGATCAAAATGTTGAATTTTTATCCCCGTCCCGACCTAAACAACATGTTAAAATCGTTTATACATCACCTTTTGTAATCTTTTTGTGCTCCACTGATTTGAGTAACAGATGAAGTAAGTATTACAAAATTTTATGTAAATACATATATTATTATAAAAAAATTGTTGAAATTTGTACTAAAACTTTTTGGACATACGTTAAATTAAATTCATTCTTGTGATACTACATAATACCTTTGTGACAAAATATACTCATACTTCCAAACGTTCAGTGATAAAAGTAACCTATCTTGGTGTAACACATGCTTGGAGATTTATAAATAAATAAATATTTAAATGCATTGAAGATGTAATGTAGAAAAACATTCTACACAGGGTGTATCAGGACTAGAGTAAAAAAATTGGTAACATATTTCCTATAAGATCATTTTGAGTAAAAAATGTATATGGCCGAAAACTTTTTGTTACAGAGTTTACAGCCCTTTAAAAGTGCACCTGCTCTGGAACATTTTTATTAACAACTCTTGCCCTAGTTGTACTAAAATTTTGATATTTGACAAAAGGATTATTTAGGGGCATATTTATATTTTATTTTGTTTCTTTATCTCAACCAGAATTGTTTCATATGAGGAAGCCATGAACGTTTTTATCTTTAATTTTTATCTATTAACTCTTTTTCATTTTTACTTATTAGGTACACTTGCTAAAACTTGATAAATGTAGTAGTTTTTGAGATATTTAATTTTTTAGAAAAAATGAAATATAAAAAAAAATAGATAAAATTAAGTAATAATGAAATTCAGATAAACTAAATTTAGGATATCTACCTTGATATTCTCTAGATGTACGATAGCCATTATCAATACAATATCCATTAAATAAACACCTTATGTGCATTTTAACTAGCACTATTATTTTCCATATTTTAAGAAACATAAAAATTTACGTCATCGTGCTGGACGTCTATCGCGCAAATTTTGGACAACTAGAGGCAAACAAACTGTAGTGTACTATTCATCACGACGATCCTCCAGTGGCACAGTGCAAACATGTCCAGTAATACCAACAAATGTGGCGACCAGCTTTTTATTCCGGCATTTTTCGCGAATAACTTTTGTTGAAGTCGACACATTCTGAAAGACCTAAACTGTCGACTGTTGTTTTTTTTTCGGGATCATATCAGTATATCCATGTTTCGTTACCTGTAATGATGTAAACCAAATGAGACAATCCATTGTCAAAGCGATCTAGTGTAGATCTACACCATCATCATCTCACACGGTTTTCTTTTTGAACTAGAGTCAAATTATGATTATAATGTTAAACAAAATTTGTTTCAAAATATCATAGCCTGCTAGATAGGTTCAGCGGAAAGAGAATAACCCTGTAGAACAATTTGATTTATATTTTGTTATATTTCCTATGGTAACTTGATTGATTTTTATCTGTTAACTAAATAATTTGAATATTTTTTAAAAACTACTGCGTTTATCTAATTTTAGCAAGAGTACCTTTCTTCTGTTTTGTATGCAATATTTTATAAGCAAATATCAAAGACTGTTAATAGATAAAAAATGACGATAAAAAACGTACATGGATTCCCCATATGAAAAACAAAACAAAGTATATATATATATATATATATATATATATATATATATATATATATATATATATATATATATATATATATATATATATATATGCATCTAAATAAATACCAAGTTTTAAAATTGTAGTTGAAGTAGTATGAAAGTTATTAATAAAAATGTACCTAATGAGATGCACTTTTAAAGGCCTGTAACACTGTAATAAAAAGTTTCCGGACATACCTTCATATAATATTTTTTATTCAGAATGATCTGAGGAATAATTTTTCTACACTAGTCCTTGTCCTTATGCACCCTGCATAATGGCTTCGCCCGATAATTTTTTTTAATTTACCGCCAAAAAGTATAAATTAAATTCTTGCAAAATTTTGTAGTTGTAGACGACAATAGTAGCCCAGCATGCTCTGTAATGCCTTCAATGAAACAACGTTATCTCCTAAATGAAAAGTAAATACTGTTTTAGCTATATTAGATAGGTACTTGAGTTGAATAATATTTATTTTAATAAGGGTTAAGTTTTTTACTTCAGATATTTATTTCTTTAACATTTTTTAAATTAAAAACTGTAATATAATGATCAGATACATTGGTGTAGAATTTCAATAATTCTTCAATACATTATGTAATATGCACATTGTATCTTCAACGATTTAGGCAGCGTAGTCAACAAATCGCTCGTATGGCGTTTTTTCGTCGACACTATAGGTTAGCCAATATTGGAACTCATTTGGGTTGCGCAAAAGATAACATGCGATAGCACTATGAAAAGAAAGAGATAATCATAGAATTCTATGTAAATGATTATTTGTGCTGTATGTGCAACAGGTTGAATGACTGCTCGGTAACCTCCGCTTCTCGTCGTGCGAATCGTACCTACCAAAGATATTGGTGGGTACTTTATAGATATTATGCTTTGTGCATAGACTGTACAATATAATTTCCCTTTCAGTTTGCCATTGCGCATGCAACCTTGAAAAGAGTTTCAATATTGGCCGATCTGTACTTGTGCCACAATTTGACTCCCTTTTATCTTAGATTTGCTTCAGACATAAGATGCTCTGTAGAATCTCTATGAAAATCCGTCCAGTCGTTTTCGAAATTAAAATTTTGTACAAATCTTAAATAGCAATTAAAGTACAGTATTTGAAAAATTACATAAAATACAGGTAATAATCTTAAAGTTTTATTCTAGGAATTTCAAAACGAGCGTATATACAAAAATCTAAACATGAAATTTTCTGCACGATCTCTTTACTGTAGGCGGTAGATAAAAATAAACTCTTACAGATTACGTCACTCTCACATCTTCCTCAATTTTCTCTATCTTTTTAAATATTTATACTTTATTTATAGGTGACATTCTCCCTAATAGGGCTATAGGATTCTATTGGTAAGCATTACAGCGCATCAGAAGACTAGCTTTAAGTCCCTGCAGGGTATCGAACTATGTAGCTCTGAGACAGAAAATTGTGTTTATTTAAGGGCAGCAGTCGACTGGAATTACATTCAATTACTGTGCCATTGCGGTCTGTCGAGGACTATTTCCACCGCAGAAGGAAGAAAATGATAGAGAAGGAATGTTGTGCCCGGAGAGATAGCATTCACATATTTTGCAAATTTTATTACTACGCATTTATGTTTTATTTCTTTTAATCAAATCTGCTTAATAACATAAAACAGGAATTTTATGTTTTCGTATTACGTTCCAAAATGTATTTATTTATCTGCTGAACACCGTTTATAGACCTAGGTTAAGTTCTTACTAGGTATTTTATTATCTCCCAATTAATAAAAAAACTTTACTATCTACAACGATTTGTGAGACTTTTCTTTTGTTTTATATAAGATTGGATTAGCTAAAATCATAGAGTGGTGGCATGAATAGGGATTACATGATGACTAGGGAGGAGATGACTAGCAGTGTTTTAGCTCTATCAATATATTAATATATTTTAAAACCTGCATCACAATCAGTTTTCAACAAACTAAAACGTTCGAAAACGTAACATTACACCGTGTTATAAAGTTGTTAAGCAACAATAAAACCAATAATTTTCTTATCATTTATGTCTATTTCAAATAAGAGTTAACTTGATATTTGGTTACCGCCATATACGAGTATACATACCGAGAGTTTTTTTTTTATTATTTATCAGTGGACACAAAAACAATGTATTGCGTTTTTTTAATCTGATGTGGCCAACACATGCCCTCCCGTCAATTCCATGTTTGAAATAGCAATAAACTTTAAGTAAAGTATCACTTCCGGTTGATCGTTCGTAAACAAAATCTAATTTGTTGTTCCAATAAATAGAATAGTCTGTAATACCAAATTTTGGATTATATTTAATTATGTGTTTTCTCAAAAATCTGTTAAGAGCTCCAAATTAAGTACCACTTGCGGTTTCTGATGTTCCAAATTATACACGTGTTCTAAATACCAAATATGAGAAGTTTTGGATCATGTTTTAATATATTTTTTCAAGAAAATCTGTTTACAGCTTCATGTAAAGTAGTACTTCCGGTTTAGTAATTTCAGAAAACATTTAATATGTCGTTCTCATTAATATGTAAATCTTAAATACCAAATTTGAAAAGTTTCGGATTGTATCAAGTAAATTTTTGCGAAAATCTGTTTTTCGCGCTTCAAATAAAGTATCACTTCCGGTTTATCAATTTTAGCCAAAATCTAATATGTTGCTTCGCTATATGTAGAAGTCTTAAATACGGAATTTGACAAGTTTTGTAATATATCATAATATATTTTTCACAGAAATCTGTTCAGAGCTTCAAGTAAAATATCACTTTCGATTTATCAATTTTAGAAAATATCTAACATGTAATTTTTATTAATATAAAAGTCTTAAATGCCAAATTTGAAAAGTTTTCGATTGTATCAATATATTTTTCACGAAAATCTGTTCAGAGCTTCAAATGAAGTATCACTTCCAGTTTATCAACTGTATCCAAAATCTAATATGTTGTTTCTCTTCATATAGAAGTCGTAAATACTAAATATGACAAGTTTTGGAGTATATCATAATATATTTTTTACGAGAATCTGTTCAGAGCTTTAAAGTAAAGTATCACTTCAGGTTAATTTTTTTTAGCCAAAATCTAATATGTTGTTCCCATGATACAAAAGTCTTAAATACTAAAACAGAAAAGTTTTTGATTATATTTTAATATAGCTTTTCATTAAAAATTGTTATGGGCTACAAGTAAAGTATCACTTCCACTTATCCAATTTTACCCAAAATCTAATAAACTCGTTATATGAATTCAGAAAGCTTAAATACGGAAAATAAATATCGTAGACGAAAAAATCGTCACACACACGCACACCCACACACACACGCACACACACATACACACACACACACATCATCGAAAAATAGTAAAAACGTGTTGTGGGGACCCTACTTCGTGATCATTTACTGAAAACTCACCATCGAATTTTTGGCACGATTACATTACCTCCCTTACCTACGGTATGTTGGGAGGTAAAAACTTGACATAGGGAATTCTCAAACTCATTAAACATTCAACTTCTAGAATGTTGTATGAACAAAAAGTACAAATCATAACATTGTATATGTCTAAGGCAAGTTTCCGATTTATTTGCTGCTACTTTTAATAAGCGACGCAGGCCAGCAAGTATTAGGGAGTTGTTAAAGTCAAGGAACTGTCATGTATCAATTTCAGAAATTCTTTTTATGTAGAAAGGGTATTCCTATTTTTATTTAACTGTATAATTTATTGTTTCTTATTGTTAATTACCTTACTTGTTCTGATTTTCTTTTAATGCTGTCCATTGATGCATCTTGTAGTTCTATAATTATTATAGATTTTTCAAATAGTTGCTGGTCTGGGTCGCTTTTTAAAAGTAGCAACAAATAAACTGGAAACTTGCCGTAGACTGATATTGCACTTATACTATGTTATGATTTGTACTTTTTCTTCATACATCATTTGAAAAATGACAGTTAGATGACTTTGACATCTCCCCATGAGCTGATCTTACCTTATACTGAACTGAACTACTCCTAAAAAGAACAGTATATTTTTTTAAAATAAGTAGAAGAAAAAAACATATATAACATATTTATAATATAACAATATGCTGAATTTGCTTGTGGTCATAGTCTGTTGTATAAGTGATTTGATTTTGACATATTAAATTCTTTTACCTTTGAATATTTAAATAAGGATGTATTTCTTATATATACTACGTTTACATGCAGTTTTTAGTTTTCAGTCAAAATTATGCAAAACTGTTTACATGCAGTTTTCAAAACAAGTTTAAAAATTTATTTGAAATCAGTTTCGGCGCATGCGCATTTAGCTGATGTAAGTGACAGATCCCCTTCACTCCAAATACTTCGTTTTGCTATTATTCCAATTATTTTTTATACTTCGCATTACTACGCACTAAAACTACACAACTGTCAGTATATTTGAAGGTTAGTAACACAAAGCGACAGAAACGTAATGCTCTGCACGCATGCGCAGTATCGAAACTAAATTTTAAGTGTTTACATGAGTAGTTTTGAAACTCCAACCCATGAATTTTAGTTTTGGTTTGAGATAATTTAAAACCGTTTTGACACTGTACACATGGCGTTTTCAAAACTAAAAACGTTTTAAAAATGGTTTCAAAACTGCATGTAAACTCAGTAATAGTAACGAAACATGATATAACGTTTCAAACTAATTAATTTCTTCTATTTATGTCATTTTAATATCAAATACTTACAAAAAAGACAATATACATATCAGTCAGTCATATTGACGTAACATTGACATTCGGGATCAGTTCAGGATTTATATGATCCTGTTTCAAAGGTGGTGCTACGCGGGGGGCGGGAACGAAGAAAATGGGTAGTAAAAGATCATTTATCCTCTTTTAAAAGGAACGATTTAGAGTAGATGCGTGCTAGTCGGAGTTGATAATCTTGATAAAAAGCTATAGCTTTCAATCATTTTAAATGAAACTATAGTAATGACATACGTCCATGTCAACTGATAAAAAATTTGATGTGGCCAGCACATGACCTTTCGCCAATTCCATGTTTAAAATACAGAGTGATCAAAACCATCTGATAGTCACGTGGTCCGCATCTTTCCTGAATGACATCACACCTAGACTGGGAAGAAAAGTGTGATATGTAAGTTTATGAACGTGCAAATTTTTATTATGAAGAGTACGATTCGACAATAAACTTGTGGTGTTCGTCGGTTAAAACCATTTCGGGTAGTAATTTAAACTAAAAAAACTCATTAATTAACCTATTAAAATTATTTTTGTAACTCACCAAGCAAATAAGGAAATACATTAATAAGAGTCTTGAAAAATACTGTTGTCGATAATGTAATTATGAAACGCCTGTAATAAAGACAGTAAAAATAAACAGAACGTAACGGATATTTAAACAGATATTTGATAGATTTCCAGAACAATATACGCCTACGAATTGCACGCAACTGTTTATACTTATTTCTGCGGAATAAAATATTGAGAACTACTCAGGTCCGTGACTATCAGATGATTTTGATTACTCTGTATAATATAACATGTCATAATATATTGTTCACCAAAATCTGTTCAGAGCTTCAAGTAAAGTATCACTTCCGGTTTATCAATTTCAGCCAAAATCTAATATGTTATTCCCTTTGACACAAATGTCTTAAATACTAAAATTGAAAAGTTTTGCATTACATCAATAAGGTTTTTCATTAAAAACTCTTATGGGCTTCAAGTAACACACACACATACTCGCACACACACACACACACATCACAAAAATATTAAAAACATGTTGTGGGGGCCCTATTTCGTGATTATTCACTGAAAACTCACTATCGTATTTTTGGACCGAAAACATTCGCTCTCTTACCTTCGGTATGGCGAGAAGTAAAAAAAAACTCGGTATATGTAGCTAAGAATCTCTTGAAAAATGGTAAATACTGTGTGAAAAATTTCTCAAAAAATAAATAATATTACGTAATTAATACTTAGCATAAAAAGTTTTACTATTTGTAACAGTTTACAATCGTTGTGGCATCGAAAGAAGTAAATTATTGATGATATTTGAATAATTATTTCAACGCTTTTCTACAAATTTATCCATAACTCCTACCCGGTTAGAGATACGATAACGCGGTTTGATGAGAGGTTCGCGAGTTACTAACAACTTAATCTTACATGAAATTTCTTTAAAATTTTAAACATCTGCAAATCGGTTTAGATCCTATTTTCATGTGAAATTTCGACACATTAAAAAAATGTTATATTGTTTCGCTTTAATCGTGTCTAAATTTAAGATGAAAAAATGAGAACTAAGACGATTTCCACCTGTTTTAAATTTTAGAAAATGTTCATGTAAGTTTAAATTGTTAGTAACTTGCGAATCGCTCGACAAAAATCGTGTAATACATGACATGAAGGAGACTTTCATGCTGATTTCAAATTTAAACGACGTTATCATATCTTTAACCTGGTCAGAGTTGTGGATTAATCTCTAGGAAAGCGTTGAAAAAAATTATTATCAATAATTTACTTCTTTCGAAGCCACGACGAATGTAAATAAAATAAAAATAAATATATCATCACGGCTTATTACCCATTGCTGGGTGTGCCAATCTGCTTTGTGCAGATATCGGTAATGATGAAATATTTGCACCGTGCGGGCGCTTACCAGGCGTCACCTCACAAGCACTCATTGCTGGCGTGGAGAGTGCACCACAGGGATCAATTTTGTGCCATTTAAAATTGGAAATATTTGGCGTCGGGCGGGATCGAACCCGGTTCCCCAGATTCGCGACCTGACACTCAGGCATGCGGCCACGAGACCCCACGACGAATGTAAACTGTTATAAATAACTTTTACTAAGTATTAAATACCTAATATTGTTTTTTTTGTCTAATTTAGTTTTCTTACAAAAAATGTTATTCTGGTTAGCTATTTTTTAACATAACTCTTTCAGGGTTCATCCCTTTTATTTGTATTCTTATAAAGTTTCGATACGGACCACTGCTTTCAAGCAAAATGGCCAAAAACGGCTTTTCTTCTTAAATCTCATTTTAAAAATAGAAATAAATTAGAAAACGACGAATGGAGATATTCTGTATCCTTGTTTAATACCTTTTCTCCTTAAAATAACATTTCAAGATTAATTTTGACAATTTGACTTTTGAATTAATAATGGTCAGACATACGTTTCTTTGTTTATAGCCTACATCGAGTTAGGATTTTATTAGAACACACTGTATTTTCTCCTTAAAATACATGTCAAGATCAGTTTTGACAATTTGAATTGATTAATAATCAGACATACGTTTCTTTGTTCTCTGTTAGCCTACTACGAGTTAGGATTTTTTTAACACACTGTACTTATAACAATTTTTAAGTAGTTGTTAGTGTGCCATGGTATGTGAATCAAATTACGATTTTCAGTTTCACACAATATCAAATATTAATTTTCAATGCAATTAAGGACACTCTGCTTCGTGTCGTACACCTAAACTCGTCAACTGTGCTTTAAAAACTTACTTAAATCCTAATATTTTATTTTTGATCATTTCGCTCTTGTTAATTAAAACATAGTTTAAATAGCACACGTTAACTATTTCCAATTTCAAATAAAACTAAAGTAGTATTAATTAATTTAACTCTATCACATTTGAACTGATTTATTACACCCACTGGCACTTTATTTACACTAATTTATTTAACATCAGTCGCTACTGTCAACGTTGAAACTAGGGACTACGAGTATCATTCCATTTGAAAGCCTCTAGAGCAGCAACCTCAATCTAAACATGGTCATAGGACCCACGACCAATTAAAAACAGACTATAAGATTATTTTCTTAATATCTTTCGTTGTGTAGATTTATTGATGTGAAAGAATTCATACAATTATATTAAAATGGGTTGTCTTAACTACTAGTGTGATGCACAATAGCACAATATATCAATATTTGAAAATAAACAACTACCTATTGGAATTGTAATACATAATGGAAATAGGTGACCTAAATAATTATATTACAATTTAATATCGAATTTACATTGTTTACATTGCTAATTCAATTAATTTGGCTATTGATGAGTACAATCATTATTTTTTTGTTTTTTTCTTGAATGCAGTTAGTGAAGGTATTAATGAAAATCTAAGGATTGAAATTTAGATACATAATGGGCACAGGTGACTAATTACATTACAAGTAGATATTTATTTTGTCTAGTTTGCATTGGTAATTCAGTTAATTGTCTATTTACAAGCAAATTTTTCGTAACTACAGTAAAAGTACTAATTATTATTATTTAATCGTATCCAATAAAGTGGTACAAATATGTATTTATAAGACAACAACAAGGATGTATATAGATATCCACTGTTGAGTATTCATATATCCTTAAATTTGTTTCCACTTGTTGGTAGATGCAGAACTATGTACTGTTTAAAAACAAGTACCCAGGGTCGCGACGGGGGCGCTTCTGCTTGACCCATTTTCATATGTGGTTTTTCATTTTGACAGCTGTCACTCTTCAACAAAAAAAAGTACTAATGAAATCTGAGCACTGGAATTGTAATACATAACGAAATTAGGTAACCTAACTAATAACATTATAAATTAATATTGAAATTTTGTCCAGCTTGCATTGGCAATTCAATTGGTTTGACTATTTACAAACAATTTATTTTGTGCTTTTTTCTTGAGTGCAGTAAAGGTAGTAATGAAAATATGAGCATTGAAATTGTAATACATAATCGGAATAGGTGAGCTAATTAATTACATTATAAATAAATATCGAATTTTGTCTAGTTTACATTGGCAATTCAATGACTTGACTATTAAACAAGCAACTTATTATATTCACAATCATTATAGTAATATTTCGATTCCTAACGTTTTAGAGGTTGGGAAATATGTCATTTCTAACTGCAATGACAGTCTCTTGAGTTGGAAATGACTGAAAACGCTTCCACCACTTGGGTTGGAAATGTTTATGTAGGGGTTGCCTAGCAACATTGCCATGAATCCCTATAATTAAGTAGGCTAAACAAATTTTAAGAGGACTGTCAAAAATATTAATAAAATTAAAGGTTATAAATGATTGATTTATTTTAAAATTATTGATTTAAAAGAGGATGATTGTGAATAAAATAGTATACATAACCTCGGTGGAAGTTTCATCACAGCCTCGTGCTTTATCTCACCTCGAGGCTCCATCTCTCGGTAATATACACAAGCTCTCAGTTGTAGTGAAACATCTCACACCTGGAATGTAATACACTATTATTCACAATCGTTATAGTAATATGTCGATTCCTAACCTTTTAAAGGTTGGGAAATACGCCATTCCTTACTGCAATGATAGTCTCTTGGGTTAGAAATACCTGAAAACGCTTCCACCCAACGGGTGGGAAATGTTTATGTAGGCGTTGCCTAGCAACATTGCTACAGATCCCTATAATTAAGTAGGCTAAATAAATTTTAAGAGAGCTGTTAACACTATTAATACAATTAAAGGTTATAACAAATTGATTTATTTTGAATATTGATTTAAAAAGAGGATGATTGTGAATAAAATAGTACACATAACCTCGGTGGGAGTTTCATCACAGTCTCGCGCTTTAACTCAACTCGAGGCTTTGCCTCTCGGTAATATACATAGGCCCTCGACTGTAGTGAAACAACTCCCACCTCGAATGTAATATACTATTTCTTAACTACAGTAGAGGTAGTAATGAAAATCTGAGCATTGAGATTGTAATCCATAAGTAAAATAGGTAACCTAACTGATTTATAATTTAATATCAAATTTGTCTAATGTATATTATTAGTTCAAGGAATTGACTATTTACAACCTAACCCAACTGATTACATTGTAATTTAATATCGAATTTGTCTAGTGTATATTATTAATTCAATTAATTGACAAACAATTTAATCTATCTTTTCTTAAATGCAGTAACTATTTCTTAAATGTATTAAAGGTAGTAATGAAAATCTGAGCATTGGTACCTAATTATTCATTTAATTGGAGACTTCTTATCATTAAAGCATTGAACCTGTAAAATATATATATTGTTAACCTTCTCGACGTCTAGATTGTGAAATAGTAAATGGATATTGTTTTCTTTCATGTTTCTTACATACTTTGAATGCAAATAGTTTTGGTGGGGAGTATAGATCGAACAAAATATAAAGATATAGAAGATGTTCTCTGGTTTCTGAGTTTTACATAATATGCATACTTCTTCAGTATTATTTATGTATTTGATAGTGTTAAATGTAATTGCAAGTCTTCTTTTACGTGACAGTGTGATCTGCACTAAAATTCTTATTATTTCTATATTAAGTTCAAATGTTAAATATGATTTTATCAAATTGTTTTTCAAAGCTTTATACATTATGCTATATTTCAAATCATTACATTTGTTTACATCATCATATTACGAATTTATTTTTTTGACACCTTTGTGGTGACTCTATTGTTATAGCAGTGGGGATTTGGATTGATTGAAGTTATCTTGCACATGCAATAATTAGAGTTAGATAATTTAATAAATAGATTATAGTCAGTTGACGTGAGACATCTCTTCTTGCACGACCAATTATGATTAGACCGAGGTTTTCCATACAGTTTATTAATTTGAAGACACGATCGTTACTCTCCTTATGCCCCGAATTCCTTTGATCCGAGATTATGCAGTTCATAAACATCTCTCCTTTTATTTGGTTTAATTGACCTATATGGGCGTTAAAGTCTCCTACAATCATTATTTTGTTGTTATTAAACGTTTCTATTATGTTGGCAGGAGAAGAATGGAGGATGTTTGTGCTTTCTGCTATTTAAAGAGGGTTTTAGATAAACCTTGCATAAAATACAATTAGTTATTATTCTTGGACTTGCATAAGCTCTTTGAAACCATTCATAACACCAGACAGTTTATTAACATTTGTATTAATAGATTTAGTTTTGCGTTAATTACTCCATTTGTTTTATTAAATTTGTAAGTTCTTCCTTTGACATGCTTGAAGTTAGAATTGTTTTTCTTGTAAAAATTTACGTTTATGCGTTATTTTTATTGTGTTTAGATATTGTTATTTTTATATTTGAAAAACCTTTCATTGCTTTGACGATTATTTGTTAGATGTCACAACTTATTTTA